>JAQLOL010000002.1:14885986-14901581 GCA_029783665.1 Naso thynnoides
TCTCCTCTCCTCTCCTCTCCTCTCCTCTCCTCTCCTCTCCTCTCCTCTCCTCTCCTCTCCTCTCCTCTCCTCTCCCTGTCCTCTCTCCCTCTCCACTACTCTCTCTCCCTCTCCTCTCTCCCTCTCTACTCCTCTTTCTCCCTCTCCTCTCTTCTTTCCCTCTCCTCTCTCCCCTCACAGCCCAAAGCCAGTTTGAGCTGCTCAGCCATCTGAAAGAAACTCTCTGCTATGATATGATATGCACTGTGTGTCCGTGTGTGTGCATGTGTGTCCATGTTTGAATTGTGAGCCTGAGCCCATAGAGTCAAGTTTCAGTGACAATGTGAGCCACCTGAGGTTTGACCTTGCCAGGTGCCATGTAATAAAAACATTACCAGTATGTACGGATTGAAATAAGAGGAAAAGAGTTGGTGAGTCACAGGAAGAGAAACACTCACACCTTGGATGCTCATAAATATTTAGTAGTTTTCTTTCCATTCATAGTGTGGGTTTGCCACCATAAGTTTAATTTCTGATGTATTCCACATGAAAGGTAACTGATGGATGTGACCTTTTTAATACCACAGATGTTTAAATTTCTGTGCTGCCTGCTGCAGACCTCATAGGTCAGAGGTTTGTTTACGCTCCTGAATTCTAAATGGATAAAGATATTCCTTCTGAGCCAAACAGCCATTAAATAGTAAGTAGATTAATTATTAAAGTCAAAGATTGATGAATAAATTAGAAATGTGGAATGCATACACATCCATCAAAAAGCCGAGAGAGTTATTCTAACCAGCTTCTTTTCTCTCCGAATCTCATTTTTCCTCTCTCTCCTTCCGCCTCTGACTTCAGACAAGGCTCTGACTCTAACAACAGGCCTGTCTCTGGACAGACAAAACTGGGGTCCTTTTCCATACACTTCCAGGGGGCCGCTACTGCTGTGAGAGAGCGTGTGAGAGTGGAAAAGGAGTGGGGGGGTGTATGTGTGGTATGGTGGGAGAAGCGTGGAGCGAGCCAAGCCAGATATGACAGTGGAAAAACAATCAAGAATACAAGAGGAGATAGAGCGGCGGGACAAACGGCTTCACAGTGCTCTTCTTGTTTTTGGGAAGTTCTTGAGTTTTCTGCTGCATTTTTCTGTTTGTTCGTCCTCTGGCTTTTTATTCCTTTTTACTGCCTCTTGGGGGGAGTCATCTGTCTTCATTAATCGTGAAGACACCAGCGTTTCAGTGGCTGTCATGCACACTGGCTGAGCTTTAATGAAGACAGATGCCCTGTCAGTGGAGGCCGAGGCCAGGGGGGACTCCAGCCAGCCAAGCCTGCTCTGCTCAGCTAGGGGAGCCCTGATGATAACAAGATGAGATTTGTTTATTTAATCAATCAGGCCTCTATGGCCTTTCCTTTTAACTGATTCACACACATGCTCACATTTAAAAATTTGGGCCTCCAGATTCCAGAAGTACATTTTTCTTTTGGGTCTTTGTTCCAGAAAATCAAAGAGATAAATAGTCCCGAGAAGCTGCCCCGAGGGTAAGGGAGCTGAGTTTAGCAGAGCAGAGCAAAGTGGAGGCAAGTGTGGTGTACTGTTTCAAGCCCTCTGTGCCCAATAACCTTTGTAAACAAGGCCGCCCTATCCCCACATGAGGAGCCATAATGCCTCTCTTTACTGAGGCAGTTACCCCTCATTGTCCTCATCAATGAGGCTGATGAATTGATGTTTGAGTCTGATATCTCATTAAGCCGGCCCAGCTGCACAACAGAGGGACCTGTCTGGCTCCTAATGTCACGCTCGCACAAGCACACTTTCTGCACATTGAAATAACCACCGGGTTTGTAAAGAGAGTCACCTGGTCCTGGCATGATTCTCCACAATGAATTACTGCAGTCAAACTGTGTAACAAGAATTCAGCTGAGTGGAAAAACAGCAAAGAGCACTTTGAGGGTAATATTGCGAAATTTTACACAACTTTTGTTAGGAATGTTAAAATACTGAGTATTTCTTGAGAAAGTGCAATAAAAGATATTTGTCACCCTAAATCTCACACAAAGTGAGTATATCCTATTGTCCTGGCAGTAAATCTCCTGCGGTGATAAGTGTCACTGTTGTTGGCCGTTAGCCCAGGACAGTCGGAGGACTTGAAAGTGTGTGGTCAGTTTTCCTGTTTTTTGTTCACCAGTGGGAGACCTCAATGTCAGAGGTTAGTCAGAGGCTACGGCCTGGCCAATGTCAGATCTACACCATGTGTGGCGGCCTTGTCAACTTGCTGAAAAGGAGACCCTTTCAGCCAGCTTGCCCTGTGTAATGCTCATAAGTGCCTTCTACCACAGAGCTGGTACTACATCTGAGCTGCCCTGCGCGTAAGGATAATGGACACTGATTTAGTCATACGTCAATGAGAACTGAATTAGTCAACTGCCGGGGAAGCCATTTGAGAGAGCCTATGCAGACCAATCCCCACTCTGTCAATGTTCATTTGCGTAGAAGAATGAGGCAATTACGCTTAGCAGTTTTTCAGGGTCAGAAGAAGGGGAAGTGTGTTTTTCTCACCAAAACAAACTCTTAGCTCCATCTTTTTGAACACTGTTTGGATATAAATTGTGGCGCTTGCAAGCACACGCATACTAGAGAGTAGCACGGCAGTAATAGATTGCTGGAACGATCTATCACCATGTGTGCAATCCCCCCCTCACACACACATACACATACACAGGCACACACGCCTCTTTGTTTTCCCTTAATGTGCTGTTCAAATGTGAATTGAGGAGCTAATTGAAATGGGGGTATATCTCAGCAGCAGTGGCAGAAAAATAAGAGCTTCCTGTGACCGCTGGCACATTCTGGCCCCGATCATTTTCTCCCTGATGGAAGTCCGCAGTTATTTCATTATAATTACAAAAGATTCAATTAAAAGATTAGAATGCCTGAGGGGGCAGGACTGGGAATAGATAGTGGTATCTTGGTCAGGGGGTGGCATTTGTGTGTGTGTGTGTGTGTGTGTGAGAGAGAGAGAGAGAGCAGGAAGGAGACTTATAACACCAAGGTTGCAGTTCTATTGAGGACTTGTCAGTGCTGTTATATATACATAAAGCTTGTTGATCCTTTCAAGATAATGTCAAATGAATGTGCTGAAGTTAAAAGGGCTTAAGTAGTCAGCTGGTCCAAGGTCACTGAGTCGTAATTGATATGCCCGATGGAAAAACCTTCACTTGTCTCTGAAATAAGTTACGCCGGTGCGACTAAATGAGATATTCGAAGTACAAAGCGAAATGCAGACACTGAAGCACAGAGTAGCAGAGAAGAGTAACTTCTGTTCTGTAATTCCAAGCTGAAATCAAAACACATAAAATTTAGAGAACATTTGGTACGTAGAGAGCCTCTATTTCACTGAGCTGCTCTCTGGGGAAAGATGCATTACTGTAAAGGCATATGTTTAGATATATGTATGTACACATATCTGTGTATGTGTGTGCACAGCCTTACAGGTATGCATGTAAATATTGTGCATGCATGTCTTAGAAAAACAACTGCAGAAATCTTGTCCTCATACTAGTACCTTAAATTGAATCTTAATCTGAAACTACGATGTTAATTCTAATCAAATTCAAACCATTTAGCAGCTCCTTCATATTTAGGGCATTACATTACATGACAACATGGAAAACCATGCCATTTTTATAGCACCAAGCCATTTTCAGTATAAGGACTACTTGTGTTTCAGTATCACACCACCTTGCTAGCAGATCTGTCCCAGCCCGGCAGTAATAGCTGAGCCCATTAATAGGCAGGGCCGCCTATAAATAAACAGATTCAATCCTGCAGTTGCAAAAAGTTTTTTCCACAAGCCCCCCTTTCATGCGTGGTTTTGCTCATGCATAAATATGAGAGTGTCAGCCTGTGTGTGGAGTCTGTATGTGAACTCCTATATCTCACAGTATGGAGTGTTTACGTGCCTGTTTGGCTGGTGTTGGGCAACCAGACTGCTGTGTCAAATCCAGAGACGGACAGTGTGCCAGACTGGATTCCACAGGCCTGTGTTGGAATCCAGCTCGCTCTAATAGCAGTTTATAGCCCCTCAGCAGCGTCAGTCACACCACTGTAAATAAAACCCATCAACCACCATGTGTGCCACCTCGAACTTAATGTTTGTTGTTTTCCTGTCTGCCCTGTTGAAATTTTTACCAGCATTTCACAAGAGTGCTTCCGGTGAAACATTACGAGGAAATCTTGTGGAGCACGACATGACAGAACAGAGCTGTTATGAGGCAACTGTGCCAACAGTTTGGCCCCTTTGTATTGGCAGAGTGTAAAATGTGGACTTTTGCAAGTTCCTTCACAATTGTTTGCTGGTGGCTGCCCACTCTAACACCCATGTCTGGCTGCTGCTATTGTCACTGTTTACTGAGAACAGCTCTTTGCCTGCCAGGCACATTTTTCCTTGTAAAAAGGCGTGGGCAACTGGCAGGCGAAGTGTGCATGTGTGTGCACCTCAGCATTTGTGTGTATACTTGTGCATGCACCTGTAACAGTTTATTTCACTGGTCAGCACGCGATGTACAGTTACGCATGTGTGTTATGTATAGGAGCATGTGTATGTGAGCTCGGAGCCATGTGTGAAGAAAGCAGTTCTGCTACCACCGTGTTATTGACTGACGGCTTGGCTCGAGCGTTGCTACAGGCTCACTGTTGTGAGAAGTGCAGAGCTTGGACAGCACTGTCAGGACTGGAGACCCAGACTGGCCCGACTGTCCTCACTTTGTGTATGTGTGAATGGGTCGTGTTTACGCAGTCGATAGTGTTTGGCAGGGAGTGGTGGCCGGCTGGTGTAGTACAGCTATTATCTGGGCTCAGGGGTGGAGAGTGATGGAAGAGGAGTTGGGCGAGGGAGGGGGAGGGAGGGGGAGGAAAGACCGCTGGCGTTGTTCTCACTTGGGCATTAGTCAAATTCTGCCAATGTGCTTATGTGCAACTGCCATGACCACTTTTCTGGAAATGGTGCATGAGCTCATTTGCTTGTGTGATCGCTGGGGTGTGTGTGTGTGTGTGTGTGTGTGTGTGTGTGTGTGTGTGTGTGTGTGTGTGCATATTTACCTGTGTTTACATGTGCACATAAGATCAGATCACTGGGAGTAATCATGACAAGGCAGGAAACAGGAGAATTTGAATTTCGAAAACTTTACATACAGTTTGTCTGTGATCAGATTTCTCTCCAACCTACTATCCTGTTTTTGATCCAAGTTTTTTTTAATTTACTGTGTGCATTTGTGAGTTTAACAAATAGTCTATTGTACAGATGTAGAAACCTAACGTATTTCAGTTTCTGTCTTTGTCAGTTTTTGGACCCATTTTTTAAGTAAAGTTACAGAAATGATCTCTCCTTTCATCCCATTGCATTCCCTTCACAGTGATGCAATCTGAGCTGGCTCTTTGTCATGCACCCGTGTAAAACTCCTGCCGTAAGCCTGTTTAAGTGTAAATATGGCTACAAAATCAGGTTTCTCCTGCAAGAATGTAGCTATCCAAATCCTTACTACAAAGAAATCATGTTAGTGGAGAAAACCAACAGCATCCAGGTTACCAAAGTGCATGTAAACACACTTACTATGTCAGTGAGCCCCTGCAGTAGATGTCTTGATCTGAGTCTGACACAATAAGAGCATTCACTCTTACACACATGACACGCTCATGAGCAGGCATGCATGTACGCACAAAAAGAGCACATGCTCTTCTGTGGTTGAACTAGCAAAGAATACAGTATGTCCATGACTTCACTGCGGCGTGACCTGTGATGGAGGGAGAGCCGGCTCTAGTCAACCTGTCAGTAGGGCCGGATTTATCAGCTCTGACTCCACTGTTTCAAACCACTCACATTTGACAGAAAACACTGAGAGAAAACCAGCTAGCCAGCCGGCCAGACAGCTAGCCAGCCAGTTAGACAGGAAGTGATCCAGCAAAGGAGTTTGGGGCTGCTATGGATGATTTATGCCTCGTTCAGGAATGCTGAATGAGCTCAGGGTACACTCATGGGAACCAACTGGACGGACACTGCTTACTTTCTAGGTGATGTTTCTTTGTATTCTCTGAATGGTACTAGGCAAACGTCAAAAGGTGACCTTATTGCCCCATATTAATCTCAAATGGAACTTCCAATACACAGGGAGGCAGACGAGAAGGAAATGAATCACTGCTCGGCCCTAGTCTGAATTTCTTGTCAGTGCTCTGACAGCCTCCGCCCAGAGACAGAGTTGGGCAACCTGTTGGCGGTTGGTTGCCAAGCAAAAGTGAAAAACTCTGATATGCATCACTGCTCTGCTGAACCACTGAACTAGTCAAAGCAGAAGTTTCTCAGAGATACTTCTACATCCGATATGACTCGGAGTACTTGTGCCACTGTTAGGGGACTTTGTGCCAGTGTTGAAATATCACATGCATATTGACTGCAAGTCACTCAGGCACCAGGAAGCCACAGTCATTAGCTGCTTTCTCACTATTCAGGTTTCTTTCTTACTCTCAGTCTCTTTACTTTTGTCTCTTTCAAAGTGCTGTCTTTTAAGTCTCCTTTAATAGATGAAAGACAAATGTGGCTGTAAGTGTAAACGTTTGTAAAGCAGTAATTGAGTTGCAGCATATATCAGGCCCAGAAAAAAAGAGGAAACACTTGGTGTAGCATGTGCAAACGCTTGTGCACGCACATTTAAGCAATGAGTGGGAATGAACTGTGCACTACTACTTGTGGGTGTGCTTTTTCCTTCCAATAAGAGGTTATGTTTGTACTCTTTGGTCTACGATGCTTCCCCAATGAGTTGGAGTGAATACTACTGTTGTTGTTTATGTTATCCTCCTTTCCCCTCACTTCCTCTGACAGAGCGAGGCTGCAGCTACAGCTGGGCTACTTCTACTTTTGTAGGTTTCTATTGTTGTGGGGAGGAAGCAATAGCAATTGAACGAGCACTAGTAGCCTTGCCAGAGACAGACAGGTGAGAGCCAGGGCTACAGATGGTGGGAGGAAGTCTGGGAGGATGAGAAACAACCTGAGGATCAAAGACTCGGTGTTTGCCTCGATGACTCTCCTCTCCTCACCTCGCCTGTCTGCTTGCCTCTGCTCTCTGTCTGCTTCCTCGCCTGCCCGTGAGTTGTCCTGTCCTCATGACATGATCAATGGCCTAGACCTGCGCCGGATTGCCAGGTTGGGTTCACTCTCCAGTCACTGGAGGAGAGTGTTCCTTTCTGTCTTCTGGTGGGCAGATGAAGAGTCAGCTGGAGCTCACCATGGGGATGAGGGGGCATATTTTTTCCACAGATCTGCACTTGACTGTCTGCTTTTTCCTGCGCGAGCCATAAAAGGCCACTGACTAAAATCCTTTCATTGAAAGTATGTTTCCTTTAATTTTCCCCCTCTTTTTAATACCTCCTTCCTCAGGTTTTGTACAAGGACATTTGAAGGAAACTTTTTTTGCTGGGTTCATAGGGGACAGGCAGCTTGGTGGGCAAGTTTGTGTGTTTGAAGCCAACTTGTGTGTTTCTTGACAGGGTTGTGTGGTGCAGGAAAAGGGGGGTGCTTGCTGCCAAATGTTGGCTTGGCTGACTCCATCAAGAAAATATCAAAAGGCCCTTTATGAGGTGCTGTAAAGAAGAAAGGGTGTTTTGAGAGCACCACCAGACTGCAAGGGTAATTCCACTTTTTAAAATGTGCCCTGAGGATATAGGCTTATCCCACCTGCTGCCTTTCCTGCTCTGCTCTGCCTGTGCGCTTTCTTTGGTGGAGCTCTAGATAAAGAAGTGTGAAAAGGTGTGTGTGTTGGCAGGAGTTGTGTGGCATGTCACGTTGTGTCACTCTTAAAAGTCCAGAGTTTTGTCATTAGCACTGATGGCAGCTATGAGCACATGCCAAACAGTTTTGCTCTAAATATACGTCTGGTTTCAGATTAAATGTGCGCATCATGTGCGCGCACACGTGTGTCCCTATCTCACTCTGTGTTTCATGACTTTCTGCTGGTTCTGACAGACGGGTGTAAATTCCTGGAGGAATGTGCGTTTGTGTGTTAATGTCTTGTTTCTCACTTCTTGTGGTCAGCTTGGTGTATTTTCACCGCTTGAACCTGAGCCATCTCCTGGTCAGCAGCTCGGCTTTATCATAGAGCTTGTTTTAAAAAACAGCTTAGCAGGGCCTCTTTACAGGCGTCTGTTGGAGCCCAGGTAATGAGCTTTCTGACAGCTGTTGAAAGGCGTCGCTACTGCTCAGCACCTTTAATGAAAGCATCCCACCTCCTTGTCAACACACACGCACATTCCTCCCTCCGTCCCTCCCTCCCTTCTCCCAGTTTAAACATTTCCACGGTAAAAACAGTTTCCTTTTTGGTTGCAGGCATGTTACATTGTGAAAGCTTGTGTAACTCACACAATAGAGATTTTGATAGACCTCCCACCTTAAAACTCTCAAGTGACTCAACTGTGTGCAACAGAGCTTGAACAGAGCTGCAATAATGTTTGACCTGAGGGAAATTAGAGCGCATGTATGAAGGTGTAGCAGCGAGGGACACAGAGTATTGACTGCAAAAGCAGTGACGGAGATCCTCCGGAAAGACTGGTACTGACAAGAGGAAGGAAACGAGTGTGCTGTGTGGGACCTTGTAGCAGAAACCTCAGAGGGATGACAGGAAGACGTGGGCAGAGAAACAGAGAAGGAGAGTGAAACACGCTGGCACCACTGACAAGGGTGTGGTACTTTCTTTTCCTCTTTCGTGAAGCCCAGTTCTTCGTGGAAACATTTTCACTGTGCTGATGGTCACTCAGTGAGCATGCTGCGCTGCTGTAGCCTCTGCCATTGAGTAGAGGGCCAAGGGCACCCTCAAAGGCCCCACCTAGTGTGCCAGCAAGTCTCCAGCCCACTGTTCACCATCCTCTCTCAATCTGCTCCCCTTCTGCCACTGCTGTCTGCCCAGTGCCCACCCCTCTTTTCACAGTGAGCCCTACTGTGTGCCTCTCTCTCACACACTGCCTCCAAGTCTCACACACTCTTTTACTGCTCAGTGCATTCGACATGAACATGCAAGCTTTTCGGGGCCTTTTAATGAAGGTAGAGATGGAGACTAAGGCCCCACATGCCTGTGCTTGCAGTTTAACACGAATAGACAACAAGACAATGAGCCACACACACACACAGGAGGATATTTTAATGGGGAGCAGAGGAGCTCACTGCAGCACTGTTACGAACAGTCCTGCATTTGCAAACCAAATAGAGATTGCAGCGTGTACAGTGCACATGCAAATGACATAAACACTGACATGAAAATCTACAAATCACTCTGTGCCACTCACTCATGTACTGTACTATACTGTACTGTACTGTATGTACACAGTCCTCACACAGACACAGCCTGTGCATTCGCTCTCACATGCCAAGACTAGACTTCTGGAACAGCGTCCCACTGAAGATTCAATCACACAACAAGTCACGTAGACAAAATCTGCAGGCCTATTGTGAAAGAAAACTTGTTTCCCTGCCAGTATGTCATATGCTCCTCTCTTAAAAGGAGTGTGTTGCAACATAAAACACGAGCTGCATTGTCATGCCTTTGCTCACATACATTAGAAACACTCCCCTTTCCAGTTGAGTGAACAACAGGCAGCTTCAGTGTTGCCACTCTTCCCTTGTTTTTCTGTGCTTTCTCTTCTTATCCTCTTTTTTTCTCTCCTATCGTTTCGGTTTAACCTAATGGGACGTCGATTGGCTCAGCTGAGTTGACCTAGAATTTAATGTAATTGACCTAGTTGAAGTGACCTTCAGCTCAACATCTATTTCTGTCGTGTGCAGTTACATTTCACTTCTAATGAGGTTTGTGGAGAATAATGTACTACTCATCCCAGCCCGGCTAAAGCACTTTAGTGTAATGCAGGGGGTGCAGATTGTTGTGTGTGTTTGCAATGATTGAATATTATCCCTTCTGTATTTGTGTGTGTGTGTGTGTGTGTAGTTTGTAGCCACTGAATAGTATCTATGTGACCAGGGGATTAGGCCTGGTCAGTGCAGCTGGGCCACTTGTGCGCAGAGAGCACTGAGAGAAGGGATTAGAGAGTAAACTGATACTTAGCAGGAAACGAACAGTGGCTACCGGTAACTCAACTATCCCCTCTTCTTGCCTCTCCTATCCTCTTCTCCTCCCCCAACAACAGCAGCCACCCACCTATCCCACTCCTCTCATCTCATCCGTCCGTCATCAGCTCGCAGGCCTCGGTTGGCGGATTGTCATGCAAATGGTGCCCCAGGCCTCAGAGCGCTGATAAGGAGGGCCTCTCATTTCACAGGGCTTTGTTTTCTAAACAGAGATGAGCTGAGTTGAGGAGACTGGGTAAAGGGGCTCAGGGCGGCTGCCTGAATGGGCCCTCTCACTGTGGCGCCCTGGGGTAAGTGGTGCGGGGGATTTTGGATGGAGCGGACTGAATGAGGCAAAGTCTGAGAGGCGGGTACAGGAGTCATGTTCTCTGGCAGGAACCAGGTTCAGCGTGTTGACGGAGCCTGATGTGTTTTCTGTCTCACTGCTGTCCGAGTTTTCTCCAGGATGGCCTTTCTCTCTCTGGCTCACTTTCTTTCTCCATTTAGACGGTGTCAGTCAGTGTTCGTTACTTGACGCCACATATGGTTTGTACTTTTGTAAGGGGTTGTCAGCGCTCGGTCTGGAGCCTCATTTGCTGCTGTTATTGTTGCATAAACACAGAGGTTCATGGCACGTTCAGAGGGTTTCTGCTCTCTCAGTGACCCTGCTGCTTTGTTACATTCTGGCCAGGGAGATATGAGAACTGCTGCAGAAACATTCAGCGGGCGTAAACTTCAGGTTTTAGATTGATTTGCACATTTGGCTTTGGGATTGCTCTTGAAACTAATGGAAAACATCTTTGCCTCCAGCAACGTAAGGCTTTCAAAGGAGGAATTTGAATGTGGATTGTGAATCGTCAAATATAAAAACATATGAAAAACAGATGTCTGTGCAGCAGTCAACAAATAAAAATGTCTGACATATTTCTGTTACTATCATTAATGAGGTAGTAGCTGGCCACTCACAGCAGCTGTGGCAGAGGTAGTAGTAATGGTCAGCTTGGCCTTGAACAAGACTTGCCCTCAGGAGCAACTGTGTCCTCTCCCCCCTCTGCCCCTTTCTCTGTTTTTTATCAGATTCCTCTTTTTATGCCCCCCTTTTTTCTTCTTTTTGAAGTCTCCCCTCTCTTGTAAAAAGCCAAGCTGGTGGGTTTTTGCCTCAGCCTTGGGTGTGAGAGCGGGAGGAGGGGGGGTTGTAGGTTAAGTTTAGGCTAGCCCTCTGTGCTTTCCATTGAAGGTGCTGGGGGGAGGTGGGGGCAGTAAAAGTTAGAATTTTAGAGCCTCCCTGTTTTTTATTTTATGATTGGCTCTTTTTATGGGCTGGGAGCTACAGCTGGTGGTGTGAATAGCTGCCCAAGGTGACCGAGTCCCAATAAAGTTTCGGCCAGCCGAGCTGGGGCCTCCAGTCCAGCCATGGGACCGCCTTTATAGGCCGCCTTACGAGCCGAGGCCTCTATTAAAACCTGGCAGGGCTGCACTGAGGAATTTAGGGCCAGGAAACAAGAGAAAAATAGGGTTTGTGTGTCAGGAGGTGGTGGGATGCAGAGTTGGGGGGTTGAAGTTTGAGGGTAACCAAGGGTGAAAGTTGAAAGAGGTGCCGTTGGGTAAGTGGATGTTCAAGTGTGCAGCGTATGGAATCCATACTTCCCCTGAACAACATGTGTGTCTGACTTTGTGCAGGTTAGCATGTGTGGCGGAGGTCTGGCTCTATGTGTGTGCTGCGGCTTATGTTTCTCAAGGGGAGTATGGAATCCATACGCTGCACACTTGAACACCCAAAAGAGCCTGTATGTGTATCACTTTGGAGTGTAGTTTAATGCACCGTAGCAAATTTGTGACTCAAGCTAGCGCTGATGTCACAGAGGTGCCCAAGTTTGAAAGGAAGAAGAGCTTTTCACAATACATGCATGTGTGTTTGAGTTTTCTCTGTGCGTGCAAGATGTCATCATGTACTGTTGTCATTCTGTGGAATGAGGAAGAGCCAGCTTTGAGTCTTGGCTGCAACAGCTCACTCTGTTACCTTGCCTTATCAGAAAAGCTGTCAATCAATGGCGCTCTTGCTTACTGCAGTAAAAAACAGTTTTGTCTCTTCTGTCAGACAGTCATTCCTCCTTTGTGTCTTTGTGTTTGCATGTAATGATAATCTCCCCAAATATGCACCTGAGTGCTGCCCCTTAGGGTGGTAATTGGTGTCTGGAAAAAGAAACTGTTGCATGCAGTTTAAATTCCTATTAAGCGCTTATCTTATCAATTTGGTCCCACAGAAAGAGAAGCATTTCATGTATCTCAACCTCCAGGTGAAAATGTTTACCAGCTGAACATAACAGTTTCTCAGCATCGCAAAGCAAATGAAAGAGAAAAATAAAATGCTGCCACTTCTCATATCATGTTTGAATGCAGTTAAACACACTCGACTATCTACATCTGCTACACGTATGTGTGCACATGTGACATTTTGGACTGCACGGTTGCTGTCGCACAGTATTTCATGTCAAATCATGTTCTCATGTGCTCTGTCATCTTTTTCTTTCTTTCTTGTCTATAGCGGTGGAGACTCAGAGCACCAGCTCGGAGGAGATGGTCCCCAGTTCTCCGTCTCCACCTCCCCCACCTCGTATCTACAAGCCATGCTTTGTGTGCCAGGACAAGTCCTCAGGGTACCACTACGGTGTCAGCTCCTGTGAGGGCTGCAAGGTGAGAAGAACCTGCCAGATCCTTTTGAGCTCTGCTTTGTCTTAATTTATGGCATACATTTAGAAAAATGCTGGGTTGCAAGAATTATTGGTTACTCACCTTTTCTTCAAGATAAGAAAGAGCATTGTAGGCACTTTGCTGCTACTTCTGTAATACAGTGGTGTGAAATTTCAAATCATAAGAAGAAAGAAGAAAGTGAAAGATCATAAAAATGTAAAGAGTTAAAATGTGAGAATTTTCTTGTGTTCTTGGTTAAAGTTAGAAAAACAGAATAAATTAGAGCAAGTGTAAAGGAGGAACAGTCAAATGTCTTGTCCTCGATTTGATGACTTGACTATAAAACAATCTCATGCTGTCTTTCCCCTGCCCTCTCCCCTTTTGTCTCTTGCTTCCTGATGCTTCAGGGCTTCTTCCGCCGCAGTATCCAGAAGAACATGGTGTACACCTGCCACAGAGACAAGAACTGTCAGATTAACAAGGTCACACGCAACCGCTGCCAGTACTGCAGGCTGCAGAAGTGCTTTGAGGTCGGCATGTCCAAGGAAGGTGAGCCCTCCCAGGACCGGAATCCCAAGAGATAGAGAGACCCACTTTCAGAACAAGGATTTTTACTCTCTAACACTCACAAACACATGTGTGCACAGACACACACAGAGCTGTAGATTCTGTCTTCAGATGTTTTGAATAAAAATCAAGACACATTATGATATACCTGAGACATTGACGAACAGTTGATATTTTTACTACCAAACTAAACATCTGACCTTATTCACACAGTATAACCTTATCATCTATTAATGCTTCAGTCAGAGACTCTGGGACACTATGCAGCAGAGATACAGATGATGATCCTACCAAGGGTGGTGATCAGGGCGAGGCTAGGCACTATACCAATCATATGACTAATGGCTTTACAAAATCAGCCTGACTTCCCGTTTCACAAAACCTCGCCCCTCTGGCCTGCAAAGACACTGCTTTCATTTATAAGGGCATCAGAGCGGAAAACTAAATTTTGAGTTTTGCCAAAGATGCGAGTAAGGGCAGCGGGATTCACTCTGTTTGCCGAGTCAAAGGCGCGGCTTTGTGCCCTCTTCGGTTTGACCTTGCGTGTGTATGGACGGCTGTGTGTAAGTGGCAGTTTCTTGCCCTTCACAGAGCCAGTGGGACATGTACGTGGGTGTAATGTTTGTGTGGGATGTGTGTTAAGACCGGGATCACATTGTGCCTCTGCTATTACTGGATATCCTGAGAGGAAGGAAAGTATGGGAGGAGGAGGGAGAGGAGGCAGAGAGGGAGAGAGTGGAGGACTGGCTCATGTGCACCGGTCAAGTGGATAGAGAGATGGACAAGGAAGAGAGCGGGTGATAAGAAAGAGATAGCCAGCATCCGTGTCGCGCTAGAGGAAATATGTTAATACTGTTAAGAGCAACCTCAGTTACTTCTGAGTTTTGGTTTCCACCAGCGAGCACAGTGTCCTTGACAGTGTTGAAAGGCAGAGAGCATGAGTTCTGTGGATGTTTTTACATGTGATCACAGATAAACAAGAGCAATGTTCTACAGCTGATTGCTGAAATTGCACAAGTAGAAAATTTTGTACGAACTCATGGTGAATCTCTCTTCTAACTTCTTTGTTTTCTTGTTTTTCTTTACCTAGCGGTGCGTAATGACAGAAACAAAAAGAAGAAGGATGTGAAGGAGGAGGTGGTGCTTCCAGAGAGTTATGAACTAAGTGGAGAGCTAGAGGAGTTGGTCAATAAAGTCAGCAAAGCTCACCAAGAAACCTTCCCGTCACTTTGCCAGTTGGGCAAATACACCACCGTAAGTGATGCACGTACATACTAGTGTTCACTCATAATGTGTGTGGCAACATTCTTCATGCTATGTTGTCATTGAGGACTCCCAAATTGCATGCAAAGACGTAAATTCACCGTAGCTTTCCCAACATAGCGGTGGTTTAAGTAATTCAGTTCCCCATTAAGCCATCTGTGTGGCCTCTGAATGATTGATGTAACATGTAAATGGATTTTTCCCCCTTGATTGATGTTAAATGTAAATGTGTTGTGAGGCTCAGACATGCTCGCACTTGATGCAAAACGAGTTGTACAGCAACTTGGTGACAACACACTGATCTCTGTGTCTGTGTGTGTTCAGAATTCCAGCTCAGACCACCGTGTCCAGCTGGATCTGGGATTATGGGACAAGTTCAGTGAGCTCTCCACCAAATGCATCATCAAGATTGTGGAATTTGCCAAGCGGCTGCCAGGTTTCACCACGCTCACTATCGCTGACCAGATCACTCTACTGAAGTCCGCCTGTCTGGACATACTGGTGAGGAACCCTCCCCTTTGTTTTCCCTGTTGTCCTCCTCACTTATTCTGACAGTCTTTTTCTTGGAAATAAGTTACTTGACAGACAAGTAAATACTGACATCTGGTGGTCAATAGTGGTAGTGCAGAAAGGTTTGCCTTAATATTGTTGAGCCTGTTGTACAAGGGGTGATTGATAAGATTGTGACCTAAGGTGGAAGGAGATAAGTTAGATAGCTCTCCTTACATGTTCGTGCAGATTAACTTGGTAGTGATTAAACACAACATTCAAAGTTTATAACTCTAATGATGGACCTCCTGAGTGATTGGTCCTTAAGATGGAGCCAAGGGATGACTGCTAGAAAGCCAGTTGTTATCCACTATGTCAGTCATTGCTGTCTTGCAATTGCCAACTACACTTAAGAGAAATAAAAAAAATGTTACTAACTTCAAAATCTTCTGCAGAATCACTCAAAGAGCTTAGCTACACATGCACGAAGGAGAGCTATTAATATACAATAT
>JAQLOL010000002.1:14901681-14937289 GCA_029783665.1 Naso thynnoides
ATTCCGCTGTATTTACTCACCCCCCCCCCCCCTCCCCCAATCTTACGGTGGGCTGATCCCTAACTCTCTCCGGCTGAGAGGAGCTGGTCTCTCATCATTCCCACGGAAAGAGTTGCCAAAGCAAATTTGGCGAGAGGAAATGGAGACCCTGCTCCCTTCCCAAACCTCCCAATCTCTTCCCTTTCCTTCTCTTCTTCTGTGTGTGTGTGTGTGTGTGTGTGTGTGTGTGTGTGTGTGTGTGTGTGTGTGTGTGTGTGTGTATTCAAAGCTGTTCTGCATGGCCTCCAGGCAGAAATGGGAAGGCTTGCGGTACAAGAGGAGTCATTTGTTGCCTTCCCTCTCATTATTCTTTCTCCTTCTTTTTCCATGCATATTGCTGTTGTCATATGAAACTTGCGAAACAACAATTCTAGTAATTTCCATGTTCTGTCTTGCGTTAGAGCATTTATACAGTCCTCCACGGGGCAGAAAAATCCAGCGACCCTTAAAGCTAACAATACCCATCACACAGACTTATCTGAGTCTAACTGAAAACAAGGCGTCTCTCCTCTCCGGCTGTTCTAATAGGTCCAGTTTAATCTGAGAAATCTGTTTGTGTTAGACCGTTGCTTTCTGTTCAGACATGATCTTTGACCACAAACTGTTTCGAATGTTGACCCTCTTTCCTTTCGGGACTAGGGGACTAATTTAGCCGCTTGTCCTCTCAGTTGTTCTGACAGCAGCCAAACTTAGAACTACGCAGCATAACTTCGCTGGGCCTCATGTACCTGCGTGAGGTCGCAAGTTCACCCAAATCCATCCGGTTGAGTGGTTACCGGATCAGTCAGCGTTCTTTGAGGAAGTAGTGGTATGAACTACGGGTGTGATTTATGTGTGTGATGCTTGGACAACAACAATGGGTGACGAGGGACGTGGTTAGCACAGAGGCTGCTCAAGCATCAGTTCTAACAGAAGCGCAGAGTATTTCTTCACTGAAAGAAGAGCACAGAACGACACCGAAGGCTTTTCTTGATGAAAGAATTCTTCTCCCAACCGGCTTCAGAGTCTAATTTGCCAACAGGGCTGCAACTAATAATTATTTTCATTATCGATTAATCTGCCGATTGTTTTCACGGTCAATCGACTAATCCACCGTTCCATAAGATGTCGAAAAATTGTGAAAAAGCTGATCTTAGTTTTTGAGAGCCGAATGTGACATCTTCCGATTTATCCAAACAAGAGTCCAAAATACAAAGACTCCTTATTTATTATCACAAGTGACACAAAGGCATCGAGTCCTCGCATATAAGAAGCTAAACTGTTTTTTTTTTTTTTGTGAAAAATGACTCAAACTCTTAGATGATTCATCGTTGCACCTCCGTTTACCAACTGGCTCTGCTGGTAACAGGGTTTGTTGATCCGGCTGGTTGAAGTCAGTCCGCAGTAGACAATGACAGACAGATTTCCGTGTAGTTTCCAAGGGGGCCTGTGATGGTGTGCGCTTGACTAATCCAGCATCCACGCTATCCTCTGTAGCAAAGTTAATGTAGGCGTTTAATGAAGTAATGAGTCAAAATGCCATTAAATTTCCCAAATCTTGTGTTCTGTCACATTGTGGTTTTTGTGAATAAGAAGTTAGACATTTCCCAGTCGTGTTTCCCAGTTCACCAAAAGAAACATGCACTGGACTCGCTACTGCACTTGGTGGAATTCGATCCGTGGCATCATGTTTGAACGTAAAAGAAACAGAAACTCATCAGTCCGCAAGCTTTGAATATTGTGCACACGTTGAAGCTGAAGGAGCACTTCATTCAGTAGTTAGCAGTGATGCGTAGTTATATGGTACATGTTTTTACAACCTTGTTATATTCAAAGGTTTTTTCATCCGACGTTTTTTTTTTTTGTATCAGTTGCTACAAACATTTAACCTTTAGCTTAACCAGCGACAACTGTGGGAGCTTTCTCCACACCAGACACTCTGAGGAGACCTCAGGAACAACAGCAGAGCGAATGCTATGCAACTTTCTGCAAAAAAAAAAAGAAAAGAAAAGAAAAACAACTTAAATCTACATGTTAAAATAAGAAGGAATTGAAATGTTTGAACAGGCAGAGGACACTGGCATATATTGCACGCATCAGCACTATGGATACAAGAGGTTTTTGGCTGGGATTGTGGAAAAAGTGTCTTTTTGTTTTTCTTTCAAGTTGCAGGAGAATGTTGGAAAGGCTTCCCTCCTTAGGGGATAGATGATGGGTTATGTGGGAGAGGTGGTACGGACAGGTACGGCCGGGGCCTCCCCTCTTCACACAGGTACCTGATAGTCTGAACATCTGCTACTTGTCTGTACACACACATGCACACGAGTCTTTGGCAGTTTTTCCCCGGCAGGTGTCTTTGCCTTTGAGTCCTGACACTGTTCTCCACCGAGCTGAACAAGTTAATACACGCTTCTTATGATTCCAAACTTGAAGCGAATAAACACAGTTGCTAATGTGCTGAGCACAGGAGAAATTGCTCCTCGCTATATGAAAGTGAATATTAGATGAGGTCATTTAAAGTGTAGTCAGCAAACCAGTTCATCTTGAAGTCAGGACTGCGCCTCAGCAGAACTGGGAACCAGAGTGTCCTGAATAATAAGATTAATTTGATCCTTTGCAGCGCTGTGCTGCAATAGTATTACTGTAACTATGTAAAGTGCTTTTGCTATTTTCTTTACTGAAGACAGAGGCTCTATTGTTCTGTGTGACTCCTCCGCCCAGGGGACGATGGTGGGATGAACAAGTTGCCAAAATTGGAGCTCTGCGTGTGTGTGTGTAACCCACAAACACACAGTCGAGGAATCTCACCCGAGCGAGCGGCCACGGTGCTCGCTAAATTTCTATCTCCCGTGTGCATCTCGGCGTCGAACTGCACACACACACACACATTCGCACGGACTTACACGGAGAGGAGCGAGTGGCGATCTGTCTGGAGTCAGCAACAGAAATGAAGCAGAAAAATGAGAGAAAGGTCCAAACAAAGCAGCTCACCTTTCCAACGCCGCTCAAAAACTTCAGCTTGTAGCTCCTAAAAGCTACAACAGGACACTAAGGCACGACACACAGGTTGTTTGTTTGCTCCAAGGCCAAAAACTAATGAATTTAGTTTTGAACCCGAGTGTCTCAGGTCAGCATTTTTTTTGTTTTTGTGCATGAACAGTAGAAAGACATGTTGTCTGACACTTGTTTTTTCCCCAGCACATGTGGGTTTTTGTGGCTGCTGCCGCTGTATGAGGTGAGCTTTGCTCTCACTCTGCCTCCAGGAAGGGGCCCCTCCCTTTCAACCACTACAGGACCCTGAGCAAGACATGCAGGGAGGCCAAAGTCAGGTCACAGGCAGGGTGCGGCTCCGCTCACCCTCCCGAGTGAAGAAAGAGCAAACAAAACAGGTTATTTGCCCTTTCATCTCTGCCTCGTCTGGGGGGATAGTGGGTTAGGCAACCTGTTTAGCGCCGGGTTTGGCTCTGACAGCCGAGCAGTCTTGACACAAAGTCACTTTATGGTGTCAGTGATCAGTGGCGTTTTCAAGAACAGCAAAGATTCACATAGCATACGAATCATTTCTTCTAATCTGATATCAAAGCATTGTTAAAAACAACAGGGAAGTTGTTGTTTTTTTCCAAAATACTTCCTAACTCAAGGCCAAAGCTTTCAGCCACGTTTCCCAGTCTTCTTCATCAGATGGAGTTTGGTCATGCTCCCAGTTTTCATGACAAATTTAATTCTCAAGGCAGACCTTGAAATGAGGATGAAAAGCTACAGAAAACAAATAAGAAAAGAGTTGAACTTCCTGAGTCTAAACCACTTTTGGAATGTATCACTGTGTAGTTTATTTGAGATCCATATAAGAGCGTACTCGAAGCCTCGTCAGCCTCGTCGTACTTCGCCCGTGCCTCTGGAATTTTTTTTTTGTCAAACTCATTTTGCATTCGTTCTTTCTCTAAGACTGAAATCTTGCTTGTTTGTAGAGGACATCCTGCAATCTATAACACAGGAAACGCTTTCAGACAGATAGACAAATAGAGTAGGGTTGGGTGGGGGTGGGGGTGGGGGTGCGGGTGGGGGGGTAGAGAGCAGGAAGAG
Source organism: Naso thynnoides (assembly GCA_029783665.1). Taxonomy (NCBI): domain Eukaryota; kingdom Metazoa; phylum Chordata; class Actinopteri; order Acanthuriformes; family Acanthuridae; genus Naso; species Naso thynnoides. Next base: position 14,905,783 of record JAQLOL010000002.1, read on the forward strand.
TTGGAGTGGCAGAAAATGAAACAAAATGTCTGTGTAATTCTTGCATAAAAACAACTTTAACTTCACCGTAGAGCTTCTGTCCTGATATGGACTTCTTAAAAAAGAGTCATTTAGACGTTCAAACATGACACGGAGGCTCATTTCACCGCTTCTCCTATCTGCCATTTTCTACGTCCGCCGGCTCCTCGTGTGGAGTCTGATCAGCTGCACAGACGACGTCCATTAACTCTCCTCTGACTGACTCATTTGTTGCTCACTTAGTTTACTCGCCAACAGAAACAATCCCCCTGATTTGTTAAAAATGTACAATAGCACAAAGAAAAAAGGTTCTGCTGATTTGGAACATTTCATGCATTCCTTCAGTTTTTGGGGGTTTTTTTTTTAGTAGCAGCTCTTCCGCCGACATGAGAGCACCAGAGGTCAAAGGTTTTCTTATTGCTTGGTGAGGAAACATATCAGTTTAAGTGAAACTAGACAACTTTTTTGACTAAACTTTGACATCTTGAGGTGTAAAATATGGTGAAAAAATATGAGGTGAAAAAATATTCGCTGCTGAATTGGTCTCCAGCGAGCCCTGTTTTTACCATGATACTTTCTTTGCCACTGGGACGAGGGTTTCGTGGAAAAAAATGAAAAGTCGCTAATGCTCTCTGTACTCTCTGTCCGAATTCGCCGGTTAGCCTCTTCCGGCAACAGAGCGTCCGCAGGCCGCACCGTCAGTCGGCTCGAGCTCGAGCTGAGACGGACCAGTTTACTCCAGTTTAACTCTCCCTGCAACCGTTTTGTCTCAGTTCAAAGGAAAATAAAGCACGAGCCGGCGCAGGCGGCAAACGGCTGCAGTGGATTTGCTTCCCGACGAGTCTCATCCCTACGGCTAAAGCTGGCTTGGAAGGTCGTTTGCGAAGCTATTTACTGCACCTTTAAGTGTTAGGAGGTCAACACTGTGAAACTGTATCAGAGTCAGTGTGAGGAGTTTCATTTCCCCAGTAGTCTTCCTGACAGTAAGTTTTCTCTAAACTACATTATGTCTGCACATTCCTCCACAGATGGACGTTCTCGGGGAATTTGTTTTTTGCTCCAATCAGCATTCTAATGATGAAAGGCTTTTAAGAAATGAGTTAGGAAAATTTTCTTCAAAACGTAGAGAGACAAGCACCGAGATACAAAAACGCTTAAAAAAAAAAACCAAAAAAAACAAAACTGACTTTGAAAAAAGTGTTCCACCAAGAGCCAAACCTTCAGAAATCTTTTGCTAAATGTTGTTCAAAAAAATGCTTTCTGTTTCACCGTGACAAACACCGCCGGCCCGCAGACAGAGGAAGTGTTCAGAAACTGTGAGAGTTTCTGGAGGCACAGACAGTCTTCATCTGAGAAGACTGTTATCACTCCACCCATCCTGTCTCTGCACACACACACACACACACACACACACACACAGGCATGCTAACAGACGTACACACCCTCATCCATTTGACACGTGCTCACACATGAGCCCCTGCATGGGGCCCCCCTATGGCAGCTCTGACAGGCCTGCTACTCTCAGTATATCCACATATGCTGCCCCATGACTTGAGGCTTTGTGAGTTTCTCGTACAGGGGTTATTCCTAGCTGCCATGTGTGAAGTAGAAGGCTGTAAAAAAGCATTTGACAGATAAGCGCTTCAAAGGTCTGGTCTTAACGTTTTCTGCTAAATCAAGCTCTCCGTTCAGAGCACCGCAGCCCTTCACTGAACATGCAGATGATAATAATAAAATAATATGTGGCTCACGACAAAAGGCCGAAGTCAGCTCACAGATACCAGTGTAATGCTAGCGCATCGATACAGTGAGGTGTCATGTTCTCAGTGTGAGGTGTTGGAGCTGAGAACATAGACTGCGCAGTCTGGGCACGTCTAACACACACCTCGGCTAATCGGAAAGCCTTATTTTAGAAGTGTGACATCCTGTCTATGCTGTGTAATCCACACCAGATCATAAATGGGCAGGACAGCAAAGTGCACACACACACGCGCGCACACGCACGCACACACACACACAGATTCTTTGAAGTTAGTCTGGGTCTATCACCTGCTGTAAGTCAGTGGCTCATCAAGAGAGTGCCGTCAAGTTTCCAATAAAAGTGTCTCACTCAGCCCTCGCCTCGGTCAGGGCGGCACTCTCCGTGTATAAATATGCATGTGTGACTATTTAAAAAAGGCTTTCTCACGTTTTCTGTTTCACACACCCATCAGCACAGACCACCATTTGATAATGTCTAATTAAAGGGGTTAAAGGGATACTTGATTGGTCACATGTGCACAACGCACGGTGAAATGTGTTCTCTGCCTTTAAGCTGTCCCTGAGGAACAGCGGGCGGCCACAGCGCAGCGCCCGGGGACTAATTCTGAGCCAGTCTTTGGTCATGGGTGCAGACTGGAGACAGACCTGTGTACATGTTTCGATGGCGGGGGAAACCCACGCGAGCACAGGGAGAACATGCGAACTCCACATAGAGAGGTCCCGCCCCAGCCGGGAATCGAACCCAGGAGCTTCTTGCTACGAGGCGACAGCGCAGCCCTGATGGGACCATTTAAGTGGAAGTGAAATTATAGTGAAATGACCTCACTTGTGCGTCGTATCACCTGAAACCAGCCCAGACGCTCCCGAGAACCAGAGCCGCAGACATCACACGCTGTTTTTTCCTTTAATTGGAACCCCGGCCCTGGCTGTCCGTCGGCCTCCTGACTCACAGTCCCACTGTTCAGTAATCGAGACATGCAGATATCCCCCTCAGCCACCCCTCCGCCCCCCGAAGCCCCCGCTGCTGAGCCCTCCGAGCTCAGCTGCCAACTGCTGACCCCTCGTCGCTCTTTTCCGTCCAAGATTACCGAGGCCGGATCTCGCCCTGACGGAAGGCTCCGGCATTGGCAACCGGTAATCCACGAGACGAGGACTGGCACGTGGCACAGAGACTTTGCCCAGAGGCAGCACAGTGTGTGTGTGTGTGTGTGTGTGTGTGATGGGCCACTCTCTGGGCTGAACTGCAGGCACTAGCCTCTCGCCTCCAGCCCTGCTCAGCTATCCTGTTATGTAGGACATATCTCTTTATCTCTAACTAACCCACAAACCAACCAACCACAGCCAAGACTCCTTTATTATAATCCTGTGTTTTTACCAGATTCAACCCAAACCCTTTTAACCATAAAATACACAGTTTACTTTTAAAAAAGGATTTTTTCTTTGACTACACCTCTTAATACTTGTAATAAAAGGAAAGTTTCTATTTTAACTGCGCTGTGGTGAATCTAAAGACACCAACTGACATTTATTCAGTTACAAAACACTGTGATGCAACCTGTTTGTGTTTTGCATCACACATTTAAAAGAACGTACCGTAAAAACCTGGAATGTAAGTGGCACCGGTGTGTCTGTTTATGGGTGTTCTCCCGGAGGGAAAAAAAAGTTTTTCTAAAGCTGTGTACAAGTTGTTTCAACAGCACTTCATTTTATTTTCATTTGAAACACATTCAGCACGCACACAGATTATACTGTCTGACTTGGTCAGGTGCATCATCTCACTTCAAAAAAAACCAAAAACATTTGTTTTGCCAGCTCGAAGTGAATCTGAACAGTTTCAGATGACAAAAAAAAAGGAATTAAATGTGCGTCTTATGCACTGGATTTTACATGAAGCCTTGTGATTTTTCAGGACGACCAAGTAGAACCACGAGAATGTGATGGATGCAAAAAACTGGAAAACAAAAACTACTGATCGAGCTTTGACAATAAATCCAATAAATCAGGTTTTTGTAATGAAGATGTGTGTGGATATTTGAACCTTTTCTCATGGAACTTAAACTTTAAAAAGAAGTCTTTGAAAAGGTTTGTTTTTAAGATAAAATAACATGGTGTAGACACTCATTACTTAGATGTATGCAGAGTCTATAAAAAAGTAGATACAAACACTTTCTTAGTGGTAGAAACACAAGCTCGTCAAAAAAGTCCCGATACCTTAAAGATTAATAACTATCTTATCCACATTTAAAGGACCTCATAGAGCCTGAAAGCGACTAGAATAATGTCGACAGAGAAATGGTTTTCTCTCGGAGCTAGACATCTGCAGAGGTGGGCCTCCAGTCCAAAAAGAGAAGAGGAAGCACCGTGGTAGTTATGAAAGGCATTGAAAGTCACGGGGTTGTATATCAGGGCGATAGTGGCCGGAGGACAGCTGTCACGTCGGCAGACCTCGGTGGTATTTGTCCGTCTAGCCACGCTGCTTCCCTGTGAGAGCAGCTCTCATTACACAGACATGTGGCATCGCATGACAAACTGCCAGCATCTTGCAGCGAGCCAGAGAGGGACGCTATCGAACCCCATTACAAATGACTACCTGTTGACACCCCGGAGGAGTGTGTGTGTGTGAGTGTGCGCGTGTCTGCGTGCAGCATGTTCTGCCCACTCCTGCACACTGCAGCAGTTTGCTGGCTGAATGATTTAGATTCCTGAGGGAGATCCTCAGAGACAGAAAATAAGAGCGAGGGAGCACCACGAGGTGAACCAGGGAACCAGAGAGAGAGAGAGAGAGAGAGCGAGCGCTACTGTGTGTGAGTGAATACATCCCCTCTGGAAACGTTGGCCGGCCCAGATCTGCATAACGTGTGACCTCCACTCCAACACATGACCTCGAAACACTGACAGAGAGCGAAAAACATGTATGTATGAACATGTATGATAATTGCAGCCAGAATACCAGCTGTTACAGAAAGAAGTTTATCTTCGAGCAGTCAGAAAGAATTGCGCGGTTCTCCTCCACATTTCGTTTTTTTTGTCGATTAAAGATGTGATGTACTTTATAAAACTTCCAAAGTGAAATGTTTCCGTTGGATCTTTAAGTCCAAAATGTATTTCAGAGGTAAAATTTCATCTCTATTTGGCATTACATGCCCACATAGGACCCGTAAGAAGAAGCTCGACATCCACTCATTTGGACATAGAGTTGAAAAATTACATTTCCTGCTGTTTCATCAGCTGTGTAATCTTCTGTCTTCCTCCAGCTTTGGCTTTAGAAAACGATCTTGGATGACATTCCAGGCAGCATTTTAATTGATTTTGAAAATGGTCTGAAAAGATTTAGGAATTTATTGGAAAGCAACACACACTGCGTTTCATCAGGAATGCATCGCACTTGCGTTTCGCTTGTGTGGGTTTATGTGCGTGTGCGTGTGTGTGGCAGCTAGTGACAGCCACAGCTTGGAGAGGATGAGGTCATAGCAACAAAGCCGGTCTAACAGGGGGAGGAGAAACAAACCCTTACTTGTCTCGATGTGTCTGTGTTTAAGTGTCATAGATAGATATGGACACACACACAAACAAGTTACATGATTCTGTGAGCTGATAGCTATCTGTTACATCTACACCTACTTTTGCTCACAGATGCTGAGGATCTGCACACGCTACACCCCAGAACAGGACACTATGACCTTCTCAGATGGCCTGACTCTGAACCGGACTCAGATGCACAATGCCGGCTTCGGACCACTCACAGACCTGGTGTTTGCCTTTGCTGGCCAGCTTCTACCGTTGGAGATGGACGACACAGAAACTGGCCTCCTGAGTGCCATCTGCCTCATCTGTGGAGGTACTGCAGCGTACACACACAATCACAGTAGAAGTTGTACGGAACAGCTGACTTTAGTAAATCTGTGTTTTAGCAATTGTGTCACTGCTTTGGTAGAACTAGTAATGCATCATAAAAAGCAAATTCTTTGTTTGCCTTCTACCTGTCAGCTTGTAAAACCACTTGTCTAAATAACATCCAGAAAAACTTGTTTGCGCATTAATTTTCAGCAAGCTCAACTAGTGTCTTTACATGTCTTGCTAAAAAAGAAATCAGACTGCTGCAAAATGCTGCTGCAGGAGTCCTCACTAACACAGAGAAGTGGAGCACCTTGCCTAGGAAAGACTTTAAAATCCCATTACTTGTGTATAAAGCACTAAATGGTTTACCAGTACGTTAGGAAGCATCCAGACCCTTCATGTGATCTGGGACAGGTTAACTTAGTGTTCCAGGGATCAAAGCCAAGCAGGTGACGCAGCTTGTAGCTTCTATGCTCCGCACCCGTGGAACACGTGTCCTGAATACCTGAGGTCTGCTAAAACTGTTGACTCATTTAAATAAGGGCTTAAAACATTAGTTTACTGTGTTTCCACAATAAGATAGAAACACAACTTCTTTTTAATCTTTGGTTACTTTGACTCTTTGCTAGCTTTTGTTTTTAAACACAAATCCTCTGAAATCTTCAACATTGTATTCGTTACTTCTTGCTTGTGTAGTCCTTCAAATACAATTTGAATGCTTTCCTAATGTCTTATATCTTAAGTATTTTTTATCCCCTTGTAAGGCACTTTAAATTGCCTTGTGTCCAAATGGTGCTATATATATAAACTTATGTTGTCTTATAGTTATTTTAAACCATAAAAACACTTTATACAACTTATTTTTTTATGACAGTGTACAATTCTGTTGTATAATAGTGGATATTTTGTTTTGTCTGCACTCTATCAGACCGTATGGATCTAGAGGAGCCCCAGAAAGTGGATAAGCTGCAAGAGCCTCTTCTCGAGGCTCTTAAGATCTACGCCCGCCGCCGTCGCCCCAACAAACCTCACATGTTCCCCCGCATGCTGATGAAGATCACTGACCTCAGGGGCATCAGCACTAAGGGTTAGTACAAAGGAAGTGATTCCTAAAGCAGGTTCTGATTTTGAAAAGTCTAGACTACTGTTATAGCCCACTCAGAACTCGCATTTGATCAGCAAACTGATGGAGCAAGACCTTGTCTTTTTAAGAAATAAATTCCTTTTTTTTTTAAATCACCACCATGTTTCCTGCTTCTAGGTGCGGAGAGAGCCATCACTCTGAAGATGGAGATCCCAGGGCCGATGCCTCCTTTGATCAGGGAGATGCTCGAGAACCCAGAGGCCTTTGAGGACCAAACAGAGTGCAACGATAGCCCGCCACCTCCGCCACCGCCACCGCCTCCACCTCCGGCCCTGGTCCTGAAGCAGGAGGCTGAGGACGAGGAGGACAGCTGGGCGACAGAGAACGGCAGCGAGCCGTCACCGGAGGAGGAGGATGAAGACGACGATGACGATGTGGGGGATGAAGAGAGAGACAGGGGCTCGGACAGTGACGGAGAGCCCTGGGGGGTTCTGGATGCCATAGATGGGTCGAGGAAAGGCCTCGTTGGGAGGGCGCAGTGAACAAAGCATTTCACACATGCACATACTCATGCACATACAGGTTCAGAAACATGCACACGCACACACACACACACACAAACACACACACACACAAGCAAACATACACAGACAAATACCACCCAACCTCACTCACTCTCCCACCTCAAGAAAATGCTGGCCTTCCACACCCTCTTTCTCTCTCCTTACTGCACATCAGTGTGTCCTCCACAGCGGAGCACAGCAGAGCCTTATGTGTACAGACACTTTCTAACTCAGGCCACATGGTCCATGACAAGTGAACTACCACATGAACTACCATTTGAACTCCTGGCATAGCCAAGAGGGAAGTTATTGTGACAGAAAGAACATAACCTCTTTGAGAAAGCTAAATATCCCTTTTTCCTAGTATTGTTGTTTATATTGAAACAGGGGAACGGCCAAACCAGACACCAGAACTGAGCAGTTGATTCCGATGGATGACAACAAGCACATTTCTCAAAAGAAAACAAGAGTACAGGGCAAAACCAAATTGAGTATGCTTATCTTTTGTTTTTGTGGTTATTGCTTTTGAATAATGTTTTCCGTTTTTCTTTTCTTTTTTTTTCAATTTATGAATAAGTCCATACATATCTATATACCATTATATTTTTGTCTTTATTTGTTATTCTGGTTTTATATATGAATCCTGTAGATGAGTTTTTTCTTTGAAGAGCTTTCCTGAGAAGATATTCGAAGGGAAAGAAGGGTAATCAGAACTGGCTGGGTCTTCCTTAGCAGCTACATATGCTTAGCTGGGGCTTTTTTTGGGCACTTTGGCTCATTGTGGATGTCAATGATAATCAACCCAGAGGACTATTGTTATGTTGCAGCGACTTAATCAGTTTCTGTTATCAGGGAATTGGCATTATTCTATTTTGCTCTTGTTGCGGCCGACTAATGCTGTCAATGCGGAACGTTAAATATCTTTGTGCCAAAGTTAGGAGAAGTCATCTTTGGAGCATGAGTTTGACTACTGGCAGGGACTCCGGCAACGATCCAGCGATCCTCACAGCAGAGCACTCACCAACACAAACACACTGTCAATCTCATACTCATTAGACACATACACATGCTCCTCACACTCTGCCCTCGGCTGCAGCAGATGTGCCGACCTGGTGTCTGAGTGCCCGGACAGAGATGTACACTTTACTCCGTACATGTAGCACTTTTGTAATCCTTTACTCAAGTGAGGCGCATCCTGTCCGCTGAGACTAGAGTTCCTGTCTGTGAGCTTTTATCTCCATTAGTATGAACATGACAACATCAACATACAGAATACAATCGACCTCAGAGCACCCCCCGATGATGTCAATAGGAAAACACACTTTAAGCACGGACAAAAACATCCACTTCTAGTAGCAATGTTATGCATCAACACAATGATCAAAGACATATGCAAGTCAAAAGCAGGAATCCTAATGGAAGACATTTTTGGAATCAGACTCAGGGCTTTTCAGTAAGGACCAAACCCTAGCTGCTCTCAGGCACGCTAGAAACAGGCAATATTTATGTGTGTATCCTTGACTCCGTTTTGATCAGCTCAACCCCTCTGCGTGTATATAGAAGGTGACGAGTCCGAAAAATAGCATGGATGCCAGTCTGACTCTTCCAGTGGGGGACAAATCATCACCATTATCAGCATCATCGTCATCATCATCATCACTGCCCTACCTGTGCTCGTGCTGGCATCCATGCAGCAAACTGCCTTCTCATCCCAAAAGCCATTATATCACCTTGTCTTCTTGTGTACATCCTCACCTCTCTTTAAAGGAGCCATGGAGGATTATGTGTTCTCATGTATCACTTCTTTATTGCCAAAATGTCTCTGTTGGCGATCAGCTGGGAGAGCGCAGCTGATATACAGTGCAGAGGGTTTTTTCTGTCTCTCTTTGAAGCAATATTTTCTCTGTAGTGATGAGAGGTCCCATCTTGTGAATATGGGCAGGTCTCCTCATTGTGAGTTGTGTGTGTGAGTGTGTGCGCGTGTGTGCGGGCATGTGCGTGTGAGTGCTTTAACATGTTTTCAGTCATTGGGTGAATGTCTTCAGCATGGTGCTGTCATACAAAAACATTTGTGTGATGACCTCATCCCTTCTCTCTCTGCTGGGCTGTCATGATGTTAATGATGGTAATGCAGGACGAACATTGAGATTATGTTGTTTTTATGTTTTTGTTTTTTCAACATGGCCAAGGTGTTGTCTACCCTCTGTTTATGTCAACTCTTGTCATACAAAGAAAAGCCATATAAACAGTAAGAGGCACAATAAACTACTTTTGTGAGATTATGGATTTTTTATTTCATTTTTCTTTTTCATGTAAAAATGTCTTATTAATCAGAAATGTAACTCATACAAGCAGTCTAGCCCTTATGTGAAAATTACCAAACATTACTAAGAGGTATCAGTAGAGGGAGCTCTTGAACCGTGACTGCAGAGTGCACTGCTTGCAGCAGCGTTCACCCAGCATGGAGGATAAGAGCAGGGTCTGTTAGGTCATGGAGAGCTGTGGGTGCAGAGGCTAATAAATCACAGCCTCTTGCTGAACAAGGACATCAGATAAAGGGCTGCTCCCAAGATTTGTTCACTCTGCAGTTGGAGGTTTTGCTCGTGGTAGCGAATAAAATAACATCAGTAAAACTTACTCTTTTCTCTTATAGTTGTGTCTTAGAGATAGAGATAGAGAGGTCTAGAAGTTACAAAGTAAATCTGTCATGATTTATTTATTGAATGTTAGAAATGTGGACAATAGGCATAACATAGAAAAAAGAGTGCCATTTAGAAAGATGCACACCCTAACACAACAACTGAAAATGGGAAAGTGCCAATTAGATAAAATAATAGACACTTAATATTTGATACATAAGATGAAACAAAATCTATATGAAAATGAGTTAATTCATTGATAAGGTGATCAAGAAAAACAAATTTGACAAGTAATTTGATTGTCAATTAGGTGTTGCCTCATTGTTCAAGCAAAAATAGAGAAAAAAATTCCCAACAAATTGTCAAATGATACATGATGCCTTTCTGTTACCATTATGAACTAAATATATTTGGCTTCACAGACTCTCCAAAGTTGTGATGAGCATTTTTCTCCCCTTTCCCTGTGCTTCATAGACTGAATGATTAATCCAAACAATCATTGGCAGATTAATTGATAGTGAAAATAATGGTTTGTTGCAGCTCTGGACATAAGTCATGTCTATTATAGAGGTCTGCCAGGGAAAATGAAAGTGCTGCTTCCAGCTAAAGAGTACATGGTCCAGCATGTTCTCAGATTTTATTGGACTTACGTGATATTTGATCTTGTAGGAGAGAGTCTCTTGGATCCAAAGCTGTTTTGGTAATGAGCTGTGAAATGTGAAAGGACATCAGGTCCTTAAACTCAACTCCATGTCAACACATTTGTCAGAGTGAATCAAAAACCTGATCACAGAAGTGCACATGTGAAACTAGCAAACAAGTAATACAAGGAAATTCTTTTTATGGTCATAAACATTTTTTAGTTTGGGCTTTCACATAACAAAGAACTGCACATTTTTCACAGGTTTTATTTCAGCTTCCTTAAGATCAAATTCTTTAGACACCCTGTTGAAATACCAGATTCCTCTCAGTCAAGGGCTACTGACAGTAAACATCTCTCTCTTTTCAGTGGACAAGTGTGGGATACTAATGCCTCACCTTGATTTTATTAATAGAGAGACGCAGAGAGAGAGAGAGAATCAGAGGAGGGTGATAAACAGAGATGAGATTCTATCAATTATATGATAGCTTTAATTAACTATCATTAAAGGCAGATCAATAACACCAGACTAGATTTAAAATAAGGCCCATACATTATACACTATTTTACAAGAACAATCAAATGGCCTCATATACTGAGCCCTTGGAAGATGTTGCCATGGGAACCCATGGGAGGGTTTGGGTGTGCTTGGGGGAATTTAAAGGAGCCGGCCACAATTTCTATATACTCATCCTTCCACATCAGTGATGCTTGATTAACTAATTACTTGAGATAGGAAGGGGGTAAAAAAAGATGGAAATGTGTAAAGCACAGCCCCTGGAAAAAAAAAAGGTATAACTGTAGAATGAATTAATAAAGGATAAAAATCTCCCTTGTAATATTCTTGCAGCCACAGGACATCTATTATTCATAAAAAATAGTAAAGAATCCATAAAAGTAGGCCATGAGCGGGGCATACCAAAGAAATTCATTTGAATATTTAAACCCGGAGAGAGACTGTGCTGCACATCCGCTGAGTTTGCTCTGTACAGGAACAAACTGCAGCAATGCCTCAGTCAACACACTGGAGAGATAATGGAGCAGCAGAGGGTGGCTCCTCAGAGAGTGATGAGGGGGATAAAGCGCAGTGAACCCCAGTGCTCCTGGCAGGAGATATAGGGAGGAAGTGCCCGGGCTCAGGTTGTGATAAAGGTGCATGTGACCTGAGTTTGATGTGATAAAAACAACCTGGGAGGTGGGGGTGGGGTGTCTATGTGGACCTAAAGCTATATACAGGGCAGAGAGGCATGTATGTCATATGCTGGGTGCCTGGAGTTGGGAGCAGGGTCATAATGTGAATCAGCACATCAATTACACTGTGTCTCCTGCTTGGGTCACAACAGACAAAAAGGACATGTTCGTCATTTGTTACATATGCAGTGAATCCACAGAGGGTTGGGAATCAGTCAAGGAAAGCAAGGAGAGGTGAGAGGAAGGTGAGAAACGTTTTCAAGTGCAAAGACCATAAATTTAACACCTTCCCCCTGTGTGAGCGCAGAGGCAGGCGGGCAATCTTAAAGAAAGAGTAATGGAGAAAGTGATGAAGAAATGGGTAAAGGTATCTGTGACTAGAGTAAGAATGCAGGGTGCACCAGCAGGGAGGAGGAGGAAATAAACAAGGCCAGGTAAAGGAAGAGGTGATTTGGGGAAGGGGAGCAACGGCTGAGGAAGGCGGGCACTGGGGTCATAAAAACTCAGAAATGTGTTCTGGCCTCTGGGTCTTCATATCTTTTACATTTCTAATTAAAAGAGATAAAGAGTGAGGGAGTCATCAATCCCACAGTGATTTCCCAGTTAAGGTTTTAGAGGGGGCTGTAAACTAGGCAGCCCGGCATCATTGATTTTATAATTAGCTATCGTCACCCCAGACTTGAGATGGAGGGAGTGTGGTAGAGGGGCAGGGGGAGAGCTTCAAAGACGGAGCAGGAGACTGCTGGAGGAGTGGGGAGGCACAAGGATGAAGATGATGAGGAGGGGAGGCCTGAGGGGGAGCCAAAGGTGAGAGGAGAGAAAATCCTGAATGAGAAATGTATCCGAGACGGGCAATGAGCCAAAAGGGAATATCAGTTATATGGCTGCGTTAAAAGAAATAGCATAGTTAATTACCAGTGAAATGTCATGTGAGGATCAAAATATTACTATGATCTTTGGCCAGAAAAAGACACATTAGACCCAATAATGGATACATAAACCATTTTATTATGCTGTACCCCACCCAAACCCACATACATGACTGATAAGAAAATACACGGTGGTGTACATAACCTTCACACACAAAACTTCAAAACAAACCGTAACCACTGGAGCTTTATTGCAACAGGAGACAGGTCCTGACGAGGAGTACTCGTCCTGGAGCTCTCAGTGGAACAACAACAAAAAAAATACCTTCCCTAAGACATAAAGTCAGATTACAACTGCAAACGGAAACTATGGGGAATACATATAGTGTGCTATCATCTGGGAAAGTGCCAGGCTCCTCTAAACATTCCTACTTCTGTATAAGGAGAATCCACAAGTACTGCAACACCAGAAGAGTGATACAAGGTAAATGAGACGTTGGACAGACATTTAATCCTAATAAACATCCTGCTCCCGCTGAAGCTGTTTAAACATTAATATGTATTACTTATGCAGATTTTCACCTCTACTTTAGACAACACCCTTTTATCTTTCCCTTTCATTAGCACCAAAATCTTGCAACAGTAAAACTCATATATCAAAGTGAATATTTGAAAACAGATGATAAAAACCATAAGTGTAGATAAAACAACCGTAAACACGACACACACTGGTAATGATTAAGATAATGAAGAAATGACATATCTATTGAAATGTATTAAGTATCCATATATCAACTTTTCATCTAAAAACTCTCCTATAGTAAAAATAGGGTGCAAATACAGCAGATAAAATCAAGCATCAAAGTGTCTAGCAAATCTTCTCAGCCAAGCATGGAAAACTTTGTCCCACTTTGCACAAACAGCTGTGTGCACAGTGAACACCTCTTCCCAACTAAACCTGAATATAGTTTCATTGCAGCATAACTCAAGTTAATTATAAATAGAAAACCATGAAAAATGCATACAGTATTGATTAAAAGGTAGGCAGCAATTTTTTATTAGGCAGTATATTGCCGTAGGGCTGGGGAAAAATACCAACACCATGTCCTGAAGACAGGATCTATAAAGGTTATTTTTTTCTTTTTCTTTCATTATTTTAGGCACAAATTTAGAACTGCATGGGTGCGAGATAGGATTTCTGTACAATATAAACTGTAGCAAAGACCAACACTAAATATCCAAATGACTAGCTCGTAAATTAGCATTCCATTTCAATAACTATGAAAAGTAAAACCCAGAACCATTAGCAAGTAAAAACTGCAGCTGATCTATAGAAGGAAAGCTTATGAGCGTTACTTTTATAATAGTGATGATATAAAGTTACTGAAGTAGAAAGTTGCATCTGGCATCTGTCTTAATAGACCTTAAACTGTTCAATAAGCTCACCATTGTAAATGCTTGTCCATCTTAAAGCGCCTCTGCATCGCTAAATCTCCCTAACTGCACCTGCATGACAACAATCAGCTGCTAATGCATCCAACAAAGTGCATATCAAACCTTACTTCTGAGTAAATGGAGGAGAAATATTATGTCATAGACCTACATTGCTGCAATATAACTCTAGCATGATGCTGTATCATTACTTCACGCTGTCATGAATATGTGTTCAAAGCTGCTGTGGAGAATTTAATGCTGGAAGAGAGTTTTGTCATGATTTCCAGCGGAGCCAGGCCCGCACAAAGCATCATAATTACAGTGCCTGTCATGACCCCTAATCACAAATGTCATAAAAACGACATAACATCCATCGTAAAGCTCTCAATGTAGCAGTGATTCAACAGAAATCGTTCTGCGGCAGCCTGTGAACTCTCAAACACCAGACCCCCGTGCCTAAAACTGTGCAACACTCTTATGTCAGTCATAAACATGATGTTGACCTGCCACCGTAAGCTTTATGTCGCTTCTAACAACAAAACAGCCAGAGCAATAACACAACAGTCCAGGAGAGAAAAAGTAAGGTTCACAGCAGATACTACGGAAATTGCATATTAACATCTTGTCTGTGTGGTGAGTGAGCTGTATATGTGCTTGTTAGTGGAAGTGATGTGGGACCACATTAACTCCACGAGAGTCCCCCTTCTCCTCTTTTATCACCTGCTGCGGCTCTGACTGGATGTCCACCGGTTACCATAGCGAGTTGTCGGCCAGATCACTGGAGGAGGACACAAAGCAGAGTGTGTGCATGCGTGGAAAAACTGAAAGAAACACACATTCTGGTTGAAAGAGCAGGTTAGACTGAGGGAGTGGCTGAGTGGGAGAGAGAGGGCTTTAATGATGCTGAAAATTGGCCCGTGACTGCGGTACACCCCTCAGGTAAATCACTCCTACAGCTTGCTGTCAACTTATCTGTCCCCTTGTCCTCCCATCTCGCCCCCCCCCACACCCCGGCTCTGTCTCACACAGGCTCCCCCGCCTCACCCTGACTCAACTCCTTTTACGACCGCATATTCAAAACTTCCATCTTCGAGCCATACTCACCCTGTCACCATAAATAAATGGTCGCTTGTGTCTGTGTGCATTAGCAAGCTTTGGATTCACAGTGTACACATGAAATAATTTCTGTGTGACACCAGAGGTAGAAAGTAGCTATGTAGGTTTTACTCCGGTTCTATTCAAGTATGTTACACTATGAGCTGTTATGTGTTTTAATGACCTGTGTACTTCACATTACTGCGAATGTTTCCAACAATGTTTAATCCCTGAAAAACTCATAATTTCATACAAGGTGCGTTTCATTTAGTCACCTGTCATTGGCAACATGAGAAGTCAGATAGGCTATGTTAGAGAGCAATGTTGTTGTTCACCAATTAAAAAAAAAAAAAAAAGGGAAAAAAAAACAACAAAAACCCCCCCCAACAAAAACATAATCCCACGCTACTTCACATCATCATCAAAGAGAGACCCCTAGTGGCAGAAATTACATACTTTGCTCTAGTACTTAATTTTTCCACTCTGACGCACTGAGCTTTACTTTTCTACATTTAAGGGAGAAATATGATACTTTTTACTCCACCGCATTTATCTTGCTGCTGTGTTCACAAATCACTTCGCAGAGTGAGGTTGTGCACACAAATCAAACCATGAGCTCATAAAATATGACGCATTGCTGGACTTTAAAACCAGTCAGCATGAGGGGAAGAAATTTGTTGGCTTGTTTGCCCTCAAAGAAAATTTCAATTTTATTATGCAGTCAGTATATGAACATTAAATCTTTGCCTCTGCACCATTTTGCTGGGATTATCTTATCGTCCCTCGCCTTGCCCTTCATTAGGGGGAAAACACGCTAAGCTAAATCCTATAATATATCTTAAGGACATGCAGCCCTTTTAAGAGGCTGTAACAGCAGAAGTATATGAGATAGTCACAACAGTTGCAACATTACATTTTTCCATGTGTTAATGCAGCAGCAACATTAATATCAAGAAAGACAGTAAAATTATTAAGTACTTTGTAATAAGCAGTAGTCCTGCATTTAAATTCTTACAGAAATAAAATGACAGAAGAATTTACAAATTTACTTAAAGTATTAAAATTAAAGGTTCTTATCCCTCAAAAAAATGGGCTCTGACTGTGTATTATAATTTCTTCTATTTGTTTGGCATTGTTGCATTTTGACCAATAATTCACCCATTCATCAACATTTTCACTATGACAGCTGGTGTAGGTGGAGCTGCTTTTAACTACTTAATCTAAGGCTATATAGTTAATTCCAGTGAGTCCAGAGTGTCAGGCATCCTCTGTAGGGTCACATGTCCACAGGGACATGAGACAATTAATGGGGTTGAAAAGACAGACACCCCTCAGAAAGTTCACTAAGCAACTGTGTATTAATGTTTTGGACTGCAATAATTATTACCTTTTTTTGTAACTCAGACAGCTTTTGCTCTCTGAGCCATACACCTTTATTTCGATTAAACTACTGGAAAGCTTAGAGAGAAAATCTATAACATGACAAGAGGCCAACTGGATAATACTCAAGTAAAGTACAAATACCTCAAACCTGCACATCTGTAAGTCAGTTACTTAATTACCATTCACCTCTTCTCCTCAAAGTGAGACTTTTACCTTGGACATTTTACAGCTCATACATACAGTAAACATTTTACAGTGGTGAAATTTTGAATGCAGGACATTTCCTCATTGAAAGAGCAATTGATATAAGTATGTTCTTCTCCTCCTGTGTGTGTGTGTGTCTGTGGGTGGGTGTGTGTGTGGGTGGGTGCAAATCCTACGCAAGATTATGTCTGAAATGAGAGGTTGTACCTGAGAACATTGTCGGTGTGCTCAGGCAGCAAAAGTGCAGTCTCCTCTCCAGAGCTGTGCCTTCCACACTGAAGTGTATCAGATTCCTCCTCCTTAACACCAGAGAGCAACACACACACACACGCACACTTATCCCATGTCTGTCCAGCAGCTATTATAGTCTAATAACTTACAGACTAGCAGCCTAATTGCTTCAGAGATAATGTCTATATCAAATGATCCGCTGCCCGTGTTTAACTGGTGTGCATGGCTATCAGCATGAAGACAGCTCATTTTTAGTATCACATATAATTACACAATGGTGCCGCTGACTGGCTCAGATAGTGTGTCTCACCGAGTCAGAGCTGTGTGCCAGAGTGTCAACACTGGCTTGATGTGGTGACGAGAGCGGGGCTGGCTGGTTGATGACCACCGCGCTCCTCTCCGCTTCTCTCGGGGAGGGAGGAGGAGTGGCAAGGAGCAAGGCATCAGGCTCATCCTGCTCACACAAGCTGTAGTGTCCCAGAGGTCTTGGTGGACGGAGGGGCTGCAAAGCCTCTGGGTTCTCGTCCTCAGAGTCAGATAATGCACTGCCAGGGCGCCCTGCCACATAGAAACATTGGCAAAGAAATAGGGGTCACTTTTCTTCAGAGTACTGCTCCTGTCGCCCTCGACATAAGCCATTCTGAAAAATATTTAGTGTTGCTGCTGAATGATAGTTAATGCTTTTATTGTTCACAACCGCTAGGCATACAGTAGATTAATGTGTGGCTCCATTCACCTGTAGAGGAAATAGGGACAGTGCTCGACTTGCCAGTGGCCGCTGTTCCCAACCTCTGCTCCAGCTGACAGATGTACTCCATCAACTCCTGTAGTGGAAAATACAGCCATCATATCACACACCGAGGCAGGGCTTTCATCACAGCGTCAGCAGCCATCACCCTCATGATGGCCCACTTCTATATAAGCCAAAGCTACATAAAATGGTTACACAGTCAGTAACAAACACAACATTTGCTATTGTATAAATATTATTATCACTGTTCAATAAACACTTAAACATTTGTTTGATTTATGATGTGCCACAGACTGGCTGCTGTGCTTCTGTAAGGTGGATTTTAATTTTAAGCTGGACACAATTTTTAAACACATCGACCATCTACTCTGTCAGTCTCGGGCAAATGTGATAGTGGTTAGCCAACAAAAACTCTGCAGGCACTTTAACAGCTGCAGGACTGACTGCCCTGAAATCCACTGATTTATATTGCACCATAAACAATTTATATTGCACAATAACAACTAAGAAGACAACAACAGAAGATTCCTAACACCTGGGACATTCACGATCCCAGCGAACTTGTATATATGTTACATCAGGCTATAAATACATATTATTATACCGAGCTTTTAGAAAAACTAGCGTTGTGCACAGGTGCACTCAAGTTTAAGGTACAAATTGTAACTAAACTTGTACTAAATTTAAAGCTGCAATTGTAAGTTGATGAGGACAAAACACTTACAATTTATTTGTTAATCCATAAAAGCTATTCATTAGCCTTAAGACCTCTTCAGATGATAGTAAAAAAGGGCACAAAGTCAGTCCCTGAGATGCCAAATATTCTCAGTGATTCCACTTGTAAATACCATTCTCAAAACAGTACAGTTGCTCTCTGGAGCAGAGCTGCTGACCTGTTTCTCTGCCAGGAGCTGCTCCTTCTCCTTCTGGCTGACCCGCAGGCTGGCCTTCAGCTCCTGGAGCTCCCTGCGAGTTTCACTCAGCTGAACCTGCAGGTCAGATATCAAAGGACAACAAGTTACATCTGAATAGTCAAACAGATGCTGTACATGTCAACTGCATACTAGAGAGGGTGAATCTCTTCAACTTTAAATGAACAGCTGACATTTTGGAAAACACCTCATTTGCTTTCTTGCAAGGAGATACATTAGAAGATCAATACTGCTCTCATATCTGTATAGAAAAGGTGAAGTCAGATCCAGCAGATAATTATCTTAGCTTAGCATAAGGACTGGAAGAACTCATGATGATAACAAGACTCCAGGAAGTCACTATGCCAGGCTAAAAAATAATTTCAGCATGTAAACCACAATTTTTTACTCTTCTTTTGTGTGCAGAATAAACACAAGAAAACATGTTTAATGTCAAGCTTTCTAATTTATTTTACAAACATGAAGAGCGGTATCAATCTACTTATCTAACTCTTGTCAAGGACGTAAAAAATATCAAGCCATACCCTGACTGAAACAGTCGCTCACAAATAAATGTATCCAAGTATAAATGTCAGTATTGTGCATTTATACTTGGACACATGTATGCATTAATGTAATTTTAGTTCATGCAAAAACACTTCCGTGAACCCAAAAATTAATCTATGACAAGAAACACGGACTGCAAGAAGTTTTTAGAATTCTTTCTTACTCTGTTGCAATCCTTTTCTCTTCCAAGCTCGACCTCCAGCTTCACTCTCTCCATCCTCTCTTCCTGCAGCCTCTCCTCCATTCTCTGCAACTCTGTGTTGAGCTTCTCCAGACGCTCCTGGTCTTTCTGTCAGGGTGACACACACACATATTTACTCAGTATGTAATCTGTTTACCAAAGACAGTGAGGTAACTGGACCATGTTTAATAGAACTTAACGTCAAAGCTGCCATGCACACTAAGATGAGTACGTAGAGGAGAATGGGGATCTTGAAGCTTTTAGATACTGATTGGAAACTTCAAAAACATCTAACAATATCAGGACAGTAATATATATTTAAAACTTTGACTCCACCAGAGTATGAATAGGCTACATTTCAATTTTTTTATTTCCACTTTATTTCCACTTTAGACTCTGTTCGGCAGCAATACAACACCTCAGCGTTGCGCTGCAGATTCTGTCTCTCCTGGGCCCAGCGGGCTCTTCCCTCTCTCAGCGCCAGACTGGAATCTGCAAGCTGAAGGGTGAGTTGTGCAGCCTGCAGACGAGCCTGATGCAGTTCGGCCTGCCCGTGATCCCTCTGCACAACCATGGCACTCAGATCGCTCTTCAAGCCCTCTGTGGCTCGCTCACTCGCATTCAGACGCTCCCGCAGACTTCGCATCTCCTTCAGTGTTGCCTCGTTCTCCGTCTTACCATAAAAGAACAAGAGAGAGTGTGTTACCTACATATCTGTAACTATCAGAAATGTATCTGTAAATGCAACAAAATGCCCTTCCTGAAGTGTTACTAATAGTGATGAGTTTAAAATACCAAAATTTTAATTAAGTTATAGCAAATTTTTAGAATGTGCTTACATACAACTCTTATTTAAAGTGTAACTAAATCCCTCAGAATTCTGGCTGAAGTGCCTCATTCCTGAAATTCAAAAAATACATCTAGAATCCTCTGGTTTCCTGGCAATGGGTCTCAGCCTGAAGATAGCACCTGTGACATCACATTTCTCCTTATCAACCAATTATAATTCATCCAAAAAATTGCCTGGCAATAGCAGTGTTTCAACCAGTAGATGGCAGTCACTACACACATTTATAATGGAATATGGAAAAGTTGGTTAATTTGCACTAAAATGTCAAGATGAAGACCTGAATCAATCAAAAACAACACCTAACATTTCTTAGTTTTGTTTTTCAGCAGAAAAAAGTGGTTTAGGGGTTTAGCTACTCTTTAAAGCTAAGCATTTTCCTGAGGAAATACATCCAATAATTAGTCCAAATCACAAAGTAAAAGTATGATAGAAAACATCATTTCATCCTCAGTATCTGGCACCATGTGTTTTTTTTTTTTTTTTAACAGATAACTGACCTAAAAACTAGCATGCACAATTGTGAGTCCAGCTGTAACAATCAGTCCTTATGTTATTGTCAATCCTATTTTCAGTGCTGTCCCGGCTGATTTCTCCCCTAAAAAATGTCTGACCTCTTTCCGGTGGGCAGTGGTTAGTTTCTGGGTGAGGGTGGTGATGGTGCTTTGGAGCTGCAGTACACTTGTGTCTCTCTGGGCCAGCGAATTCCTCAGGCCCTGGAACTCCTTAGACAGACTTCGGAGTTCACCTTCTGTCTGTTCAAGTTTGGTCTAGAACAACAAAATAAATGACACAGATGGGAAGACAGAAGGAGATGTAGAAAAAAAAGCAACACAGACACTGGTTTTATTATGATATACAGCATGTTCTGAATTATAATTACCTGGAGGCTCTTTCGCTCACCTTCCTCTTCCTTCCTCTGAGCTCCAGCCCTCTTCGCTTTTTCCTTCATCCTGCACACACACAAATTTTGTTACCAACAATCAAATGTAGCCTATTAATAAGACCTCATAAAACTAAAACAATGAAAAATAAAAGATACAAAAGATACAAAGAGAGATAAAAAAAGAAAACACCTTTCCAACTCTGTCTCCCTTTCTACAGCTCTCTGTGTCAGGGTTTTGATGTCCTCCTCCAGCTCTCTGATTCGTTCTTTGCTTTCCTCCCTCGCATCCAATAAAGCATTTTTCTCCTGGGCAAGTGATTCTGCTAAAGCCTGCTCCTCCTGCCAGACCAAAGGCATTGTAATTTTCATGAGGAATTTTAATTTATCATGACATGCACTAGGCAACTCATAATATAATATATTTAACATTTTAATATTACAACCAAGACACTTTATTGAATTACTATTTAGAATTTTATTCTGAAAAAGAAAGAGTACTGCTGAAGCAGAGGCTTGTGCTGTACAGGGCACAGACAGAGAAAAGAATGGAAATGATGACAGGCAGATTGGTCCTAGTCAAATGATCATGTCCCTGTCATTTGCCTAAGTCTATACACCACCTTATGCTTCCTTTCCAGGTCCTCGATTTTCTCTCGACTCTGTTTCAGCTCCTCCTGCAGCTTGGCGATATCACTTTCTAGCTCTTTGTTTCGTCTGTCTCCAGCCACCTTCGCCCTCTTGAACTCCCCCTTCTCTTTCTCCCTCTGTCTGTTTGCAGCCTCCTGCAGCTGCAACAGCTCAGCACGCTCTCGCAGACATTCCTGCAGCCGACTCTGACAGGACACAGAAGGAAGCAGACAGTGAGAAGGAGAATCATAATTGGGCTGTAGTCTTTGTGTGCCAGCAGTACATCAACAGTATTGATTTCCCAGCATGTGTTTATAAGCCCTCATTAATTTTGCAGAACTGAAAATATACTCTCCTTCACTGCCTAGTCCATCTCTTCTGTATTTACTCTGCTCACCTGCAGCAGCTCAGCCCTGGGTACAACTAGCAACATGTCTGTGTCTCCTTCCTCTCCATGGTGTTCTTCCTCAAGAGTCACCAGATCCTCAAGTGGCTTTGGAGCGCAGAAAATGAATTTAGAGCTGCGGGAGCACACTTCCCCCTTGGCATCGATGTACACAAACTCATACTCTTGGGCGCTTGGCTTGGGTAGGTAGGATGCTGAAAAGTGTCAGAAAAAAGACAGAATGTGTTAAAATTAATTTACAGTCAAGAATAAATGTGTTTCAAGACAGCAACACTTTCGTTTTAAACTGGCTTCCCATTATGCTACATATGGCACTGAACATAAAAAAGATGAAGGCTAAGGGCATTTTAGGTACGCCCAATTGGAGCTAATTGCCTTTTAAGATTCATATAAATCTTAATAATATAACCTGTTTTTTTGGTATTAATATAGTTCAAGCCTTTAAACTGTTTCCCCATTTATACAGTAAGTACTACTGCAATATATAAATCATATTTAGGCCTACACATTAACTGTAATTAAACAACATTGATTTGCGCATTGCTGCAATACAGCTTCCGACCATTAGAGGCAGCCATCAGTTAATTAGAGCAGGTGCACGAGAAAAATGGCGTTGCGCTTGATGAGAATTAGCTGAGGTTGTGTCACTTTTCACTGCGGCCTAAACGCAACATTATCGGTCGTAATGCACCGTCTGGGAGTCAATATTGAATCGAGTAAGTTCTCAGATCCATTTTAACTCCGTTAAAGTACTGCAACAGCACAGAATACTTGAAACAGGCGACGGGTCACTCAAACAGTCCTAACGTTAAGGGGCTTAAAATTTAGTTAGTTAGCTAGCTAACTCTTGACAAGTGTTAGCTACTTTACTTAGGAGATAACGTAACGTTAACTCTTAAAGTATCGGCTTTGTGAGCACCTGGTACGCACTCAAATAAAAAAAAACTCATACTTTGCGAGATGCGCTTGTTTACTTTTTTGCCAAGGTTAGATGAGAATAAAGAATTTAATTTCTGTCTCATTTGTCGTTAGAGATTCCGGTGGGACGTGTTTGTAACGTTAACGGCCATTAACGTGAACTCAGGCAGGTGAAAACAGATACCGTTAGCCGCCGCCCGAAGAGGAAAAATAAAGCTGTTTCTTCCAAACGCTCAAAAGTTTCTGAATTGTTACGAAGTACAATGTTTAAGATTAAGTTGTCAGTCTGACACTGACAAAAAAATAGTAAAACTAGTGAAGTCACTGTGCTTGGTAGGACCCCATTCACAGGGTCCTGTTGTTTGGTCAGTGACTCTAAGATTGATTCTCCTAAACTCCAGCAATCTGAGCGCTCATTAAATAGCGTTTTGCAATTTGTTGTATTTTTACACATATTAAATAGCGTTGAATGATACCTGTTAAACAGGTCTTCAGTTGCCTCCGGTGTTAGTGGTGGGCTAAACATATATAACAGAGCTACTGTGCTCCATTGAAACAAGAGAGACGGAAGTAATGGGCTATAAAATCTTTTAACAAACACAGACATCCAGTAATAAAACAAACATCAACATCCTTTTAATGATGCTATCAATACCTCTGTCTCTCAAAGGAAGTATTAAGTGTACTAGTATCGAGACTGTTTAAAAGAAAAAAAAAGGCTTCATGACAAGTTGTGCTTTTCAGTGTTAACCTTGCAACTGATTTCCTGTTCATTTCATAATTTAACCATAATAATCACTTCAGGTCAGTGTTCAAAACCCATCATTCCAGAAATCCTGCCTTAAATTCACCCAGTTCACTTTGCCAGCCTCTGTCTATCAGTGGATCACAAACTTCCTGACAGACAGGAGGCAGCACCCAGAAAATGCATTGTACGGTCTGCAATAAATACTTGACTTACATATACACTGTTTTGTATGACGTTTTTCACTGTGGATTTTTTTTGTATAAATACCTTATCTTTTCCAAATACCAGTGTACAAAACAGTACTGACCATTCTTCATTCTTTAACATTCTTTTTCTTTAACTGTTTTTTCCCCTCATTTTTCTTAGCTGGTTGTCTCCTGTGTTAGTACATTGAGGGCTATTCAAATGGTTTAAATATTTGTTTACAACTACATTACGGATTCATGTCCCTTTTTATCCACTGTTAACAAAACAGGCAGGAACCAATAGTGTAATGTGTCCTGCATCCCACTCTGAAGAGAGCAGCCAGCCACAGCCCTTGACTTCATCCAGCCTTCACAGTAAGATAACCTATTACTATCCTTATCTCACACAGACTATAGCTTCATGTTTGGAATGATTTACTTGGAAGTGCTGTTTCGTGACACATGTACAGTAAAGGGGCCAGATGGTAAACAGACCGGAAGGATGACATACAGCAAAGTTTATGAGCTGTATTGTGACTTACAGCCCCAGCATGGGTCACAGAGCAGGAAACCTTCTTTTTAAATCACTGTATCATTGATGATAAGGAACCATCAGCAGTTTCCTAAGACTTTCTTTCCTCTGCATTTCTTCCACGAGAATTGACACTGACAGTATGCTTAGGCAAGTGATAAATCACAGGTCAATGCCACACAGGCCGTACACGTGCCCCCCACACTGAATCAAGCTTATCAGTTGCAACTGACAGGCAGAACAGATGAACACTGTACTCTCCAATGAGTTGTAGTCAGTGCAGGCTTTGAGCCATTGTCTTTGTCATCCTCATTACTCAGCCTCTTGCATTCTAAAGAAGTTCATTCAAACCCTGACAGAGGCTGTGTCTTTGTTGAACACTAGGCTAAGCAGGATATTTGTCTTCTGCACAGGATATTTTCCCTTTTACAATCTGTGGAAATACTTTTAGGACAGAAATGGCTAATGTTAGCCTTATAGTACACCATTTGTAAACAACAGAGCATCTTAATTATAGAAACATCATCTCTTGCTGAAGGTTTCATGTGCAGATTTTAGCACTCGTGTATTTTCTGGCTATGGTAAATAAAATACAAAGAGAACTCAAGGGCACGAGTACCCTGGAAGTGCACGCAGCAGTTGACATCTGTGCCCTCTTGGTAGTCAGCTGGGGCCAGTGCCCAAACAAATGTGTGGTAGTCTTTCACTGATGACCATCCCACCTGAGAAGGAAAACATGCACAGTTATTTTGCAATTAGTTATATATGCTTTTTTTCACCTGATTTTTGTATGAGTCGAGTGATTAACAATACCTTGAAGAGCCCGATCCAGTCATTGCTTGCCCAGTTGTGCTTTGAGCTCAGAGTGTAGTGGCAGTCGACTCTGCTCTGAGGAAAGTAACTGCAGCCCACGTTTCTAAACTCCACCAGCCAGGCCTTCTCCATGGCAACACAAAAGGCAGGCTATTTTGCACCTAAAGACGGAAAAACAGTGTTCAAATATGAGTTGATTTAGGCCATTTGCCCCAAGTTTAAGATAGAAACTGACACGCATGGTTAGATGAGCTAATTGTGAAGTAGGTAAGAGGTGAGTGCTGCAAAACAAACAAGCACAGCACTTTGAACATTTGGTCAGTGGAAGAAGATGATACCCTAACAGAGCGCACACTTGAGGACAGGACACAAGACCTAAACCCTTGGCAACAGCACGGCCTTTGAGCAACATGACATATTACATGCTTGTCCCCTGGGCTATTTCAGTCGTCGTCAACATCATTTGCTATTGTACACCGTCACGTGTGAGCAACAGTACAAGCTGCTTGGGGCCTCTCACATGTAGAGGGCTCAAATTCCTCAAGCTAATATACTCTCCTTGAATTTTAAGGGATCCTGCCTACAGTTAACCACACCACTTGGACACAAGCTCTTGCAGGAAGCATTGTTTATTTACTTAGCACTGCGTGGGCTGCTGACAGGGCTGTAGGTAATACAGCAGCCCATGTCCTAACTGTTGAATGTATCCTGTACAAAACAATATAACAACATGTGCAAAACAAAAACACACACACACACACAAAACTTTAATGGGCCTTTTCAGGCTTACAGTGTTAGTAAGATGCACTCGTGAAAGATCTGACTTTCCCATATTCTACAGTTATATCTATCACCTGTGGCGAAGGCATAATTTGCTATTGTAGCGGTGTGGAGTTTCACTTTTTAGTAAAGCATTCCTCTAGACTGATGAATGAGGGAGGTAATTTTTTGTTAATATTGCAGAACATTTTGCAGATGCCACCGAAAAACCAAGATCCCTGAGGAAAATCTACAGTGGAGTTCTCGGAGGGTTCACATTACACGACACGAGGCTTGAGGCCCAACAGTAGCACATGTCGAGGAAACACTGTGCCTGGCACGTTAATGCATGCTCAGGAAGACAAGCGTGTAATCTAACCCGTTACAGGTCGATTTTAATCTTAACGCGTTAATAATCATTGCTCGATTAGTTAATGTATTGCGCGTGCACATCAGAGGACACAGTAACAGGCTTTGTTACGAAAGACATCTGCGCACATTATCTCCCGGCCGTCTCTGGTGTCTCGCTTACCTTTTTTTTTTTTACCCTCACTTCTTTAGACACAATCTAACCTCTAGAGGAGTCACAGTGCGTGAAAAGAAAAACTAAAACACGAGCGATAAAGCCGAGCGAGACAGCCGTGCTCTCCTCCGTGGTCTCATTTGCTCCACTAACCAGAAACAATAACAAAAACCAAAGCAAAACACAGGCATGACAGCTTCACAGCAACCGCGGAATCATGGGAGCTGTTGTCCACCATGTCGTTAAAACAGCGCTGAGACAGTGCACGTTAAACTACAAGCCCCAAGCTCTAAGCAAAGTAGCCGAGGTCGTACCAGACGTAATGTGATGCTTGTCATCGGCCGCCGTTCGTTTCCTCTTCGCATGTGAAAGCGCAGAGAGCCATTGGTCGCCCTACACCGCTGTGAGGACAGACCAATGGAAATGAGTGTCTCGTGTCTGCGATGAGGAAAACAACGACTGGCGGGTGTCACAGCGAAACGGATGTGTACAGAGAGGGAGAGAGCGATCTGACCATTGTTCACTCGCTTTTATTATTTATTTTTTTAATGTGCAACCGTCCATCTCATGGTCCATCGCGAATCTCTTCTAGATGGTTACACTGCGACTGCTTGGTTGTCAAATAGCGTTATTTTCCACGCAGCTGAAAAGTAGACTAGATAGTGCAAACTATGAATGCTCTTTTGTCCGGTGCCAGTAACATGCTATAATTCATTATCTATATTATATTTATTATATATTTATATCTATAATTTGTTCATTTTTAAATTTTTTAATTTTTTGAAAATCGGTTGAATTGAAAGTATTGGCTTCCAAAATGTCGTGGGATGGAAGTATGAAGTACAATGGAAGAATACTTGAGCCTGTAAAGGCATTCAGCACCTGGATATCTGTGCAACTTTGTTGAGGGAAATCAGGCTCTCAACCTTAGTCCATGTTTCAGATTCGGTCGGATATTTGGATTTTATTCAAACTTAGCAAGCCTACGTCTTTGAGAGTGCCCAGGCATGGCAGTTGGTTAGAGAGTCTTCACGGTGTGCATTGCAGTGTGGAAGTACAAATTAAACAACATAATGAAGGGGCCGGACAGCAGATGGCAGTATACCATCTTGAAAACCCAGTGCTTTGAATTTAGGCTGTCATATGCAGACAGAATTTCCTAAGCCATCTGTAACACACACACTGCGTGCTCTTTTGCCTCCTGAGGCTGTCCTACAATCCTGTGAAGTAATCATTGTACCCATGTTTTGTACTTTTCTGTAATGTAGGAGAGACATTGATGCTGTTTAAGTAGACTGTAGCATTAGATCTGAAGTAGAAAAAATAAGACGTATAAATGCCAAAATCTCCTCAACTGTGGATTAATTAAGTCTGGTGTGTTTAAAATTTCAGCAATAATACAGCAGAACTGCAAAGTTACAATACTCCATGATGAGGAATACATCACTATAAAGTTTAATGGTAGTGTAGGGCAATAAATTGTGAAATTGATTGTTTTGTACTAAATGCCTATTTGTGACATTTTGAGTAAAAGATTTATGTAAATACTGGCTTTATATTTAAATTCCTGTTTGACCTAAATTGATCTTAAAGTGAATCTGAATTGAAAATGATGCGGAAGGGAGTTTAAAAAAAAGTCCTCATTGCAGTCTGTGCTTTAAAGGCAAAAACCCAGATCGTAGAAGTGGAAATTAAAATAAGTGTTGAAGATTTAAGGTTATCATGCCTCAGCAACCACAGCTTAAATAATGCTCATTCGTTATAATTATAGTTATTGATGCTCTTACCATGGCCCGCTTATTTATCTCTGCTCATTGCAGAGTCAATCCGGTCACACAGTACTTTACTCCTCCTCAATTAGTAAGTCCAGTTTGGCTAATTTAGTCGGTTGAAGACACTATAAGGACGCTTCATGTAATTTTATGCCGACGGACAGTCGATGTTGAGACCCTATAAATTGTGTTTAAGTGGATTAATAGTGTGCTGAGCCTCTGTGAGCAAAGGGGTGCTGGAAGTAGTGGCTCTCTATGCAGACTGATAATTAAATAGGTTGTGCTGCAAAAACTAGCTTATTCAGTGGCTAGTATGTCGATTACCCGTGTGGCACCAATTAAAAATCCAAACAATGTTCAAGTTCTTTTTTTTTCATTTTGTTGCAATTGTAGCTTTTGAAAGATTTGTAATGAGTGTCTTGCTTCTGGTTTACTTTTTATCACCATTTCAGTTAAACAGTGTGAGAAGCCCTATGTGCATTAATATGGAAAAACCTCTTTATGAATAAATTATAGACTTTGACTACCCCTGGCTTTGTGCATGTTTCTGTATTTGTTTGGGATTTTGTGGCACTGGTTTTACAGAAGCCTACATGGCAGACCTCAGTTAGCCTTGACTTTGAAGGGTCACCGTTGTGTGAAGTTACAAGATGTCTGTGCAGTAGGAATGTCAGGCTTCACCCTAATAGAGACTAGACTGAGAGTGGATTGTCCATGAAACTGCTTGATCTTGACTTGGCTGCCTGCTGTTATGGCTCCTCTGTCTGTCATAACCATCCACCCCCAACACATACACATGTACATGCACACACACGATATGAATTTATTATTTTTCCTGTGGTAAGTGTGAACTGGACTAACGTTTTTAAATGGTAGGTAGAAAAACCCACCCCACCATCAATCAGCCTGGCACAAAATCCTTGGCATGCTGTTTATTTACCAGTTGTTGTGCTATTCCACACAAATGTAATCCCTGTCGTCTGCTGATGTTTTTCAGCCTGGCTTGGAATTCCTCTCAATATAAGAAAATGGCGTAGCCCCTGAGTGCTACTGCAGTTTTACTACCTCAGGTGGTTTGTCTGAATATAGTTTACCACATGTCTCATTCAAAGGGAATGGCAGGTATGTGTCACTAGTCATAAATTGTAACTTGCCTTCAGCAGTAATCAGTTGCCAAGGAAACCTCAAATGGGATTATGACCTTCTGTTGTGTGTAGGCAAGTAAACTGTTAGAGTTGTTGACATCCAAGAGACAAACATTAAAGATTTATGTCAGTGAACAATTTATTTTCTCGTCATACTAAATTAATCTGTTGCGCCTTCTGCAAATAAAACAATTTATTTTTCTTTTTAGGATCTAGTATTTGAAGCAGTGTGAGCATTTTTTTTTGATAACACATCACTTTGCTGTGAGTGATGTAATCAGTGGGGGCTTTTGACTATATCATCAAGGAAAGACATTAGAAAACAAAGAAAGAGGGAGCGGAGCAGAGTGCCTGCAAGGAGGGCAGAGTGTGGGAGGGTGGAGATAGAGAAATGGGGGACGGTGGTATTTAGTATGCACGGCCAAGCTGCCCCATCTGCTTAGCGCAGCAGTCCCTGTCGTATAACTGTCTACAGGCCGTGGGCCACATAAAGAATGTCTCAGATTTGATGTAATTCCGCAAAATTAATGACAGCTTTACTCGGTATGGGCCGTGAGGGAATGATTAGTGTTTGATCGTCCATCTGATCAGTTCCCTTGGCTGGCTGCAGGAGAGATGCTCCACTATATGCCGGCATGCTGCCTATGGCAAGCAAACCCACGCACACACAGATACACCTATCCCAGTATCATTACTGGGCCCCCATGCTCTAGTTGAGGTTTGAATTCTGGTTCCCATTACCCTGAACACAGACAACCAATATCTTGTTAAACTCTCTATGCTGTGATACTTCCTGTCAAAATGAACACATACTGATGGGCTGTATGCAGGTCCCACTGGTGGTGTGATTGTGTATGGGGCAGTTTTTATTTCAGGCTGTGCAGTATTTCAAAGGAAAGTAGGCCAACCAGCATCCAATTTAGAGAACTCCAAGGTCACACTATGACCTTTTACAAGATGTGCTTTACTGCAGTTGTGATTGGAATTGGGTATTAGTTTTTAAAAGAGATTGGGAATGGATTGGGAATTCGAGTGAAGAAATTGATTCACTGAATGGATTGCAGGAGTTGGACAAGTGGAATTCCTCTCCTCCTTTTAATTCAGCCCCACCTAAGCCGGCCCAACCCCCATCTCTTTTCTCCTCTTGGGCTGCTGCGTTTACAAGCGAAGGGGGCATTCTGTTTTACAAGTGAGCCTGGTGCGTCTCGGTGTGCTAGCAACATTAAAATTGAACCCGTCTTATCTGTGCAAAGCGTGAGGCTTTACATCAGAGGCTGTCATGCTGCTGCCATGAGGCTCCTGTGTGCTTTAATGTAATGTGGTGCACTCAAAAACCCAGCGGACAATTAAAGTAAGCTGATAGATAAGCAAGTGATTGAAAACAGGGATGTTAGTTTGTGGAAAGTAAGGTAGAGTTAGGGTAGGTGGCTTCATTGGTGAGTGGTTTAATATTGTTAACATGGCCAAGTCCCGACACATGTCATGCATTTTTCGGCCAAGTAAAGTGTCATCGCCCCTTGTAAAAGCACTGATCCACTGAGAAATGTTGTTTTCAAAGTTAAACCTTTTCTGTGCTGAGTTGCATATGGCAAAGCTAATTTTCTATCCGACTATTACCACTCTGGTCCTGTACCAAACATGAGGTGCCTGAATTCTGTGAAGGCTTGGGGAGAGTTGCTCCTGCCAACACAGATTGCTGGACAGATTGGCAATCCTTCACTGTGTATGGATGCAGTGTTTTTCCCCTGAAATTGTCGGCCATTATAACAAATTACTTGCAAAAACACCATTAACGTAAACAAAAAACCTCTTGCATCTGTTTTGATGTGAGGCTTGTTCCAGTTCAATTGCAACTTGGTTCATTATCCTCTCAGTTTTCCTCTCTCCTCAGTATTTTTCCATTTTTGCACTCGTTTTCATAACACTGTCTTTCCAAATTACTTAATCGTGTTTCCTCCTGCCTGTGTGTGTGTGTGTGTGTGTGTGT
>JAQLOL010000002.1:14937389-14953135 GCA_029783665.1 Naso thynnoides
GCTCGGGTCCCCCCTTCCCAATCGGCATCCTCTGATCTCCTTTCATTCTGCTCTCTTTCTTGGCCTGCTCCTCCTCCCCCACTGCTTTCTCTTTCTCCTCATTTTATATTTTTGGCTGAGCTGAGGACCTTTCTTAGCGCAGTGACCTTTCTGGTTTTAAATTAAGCCCCACTGCTGCATGTCTCTCTTCATAGACCGCCAGTTACGAGCCTACAGAGAACCGCAAAAAAATAACGATTCTGATGAAATGGCCCCTTTAAAAAGCTCTTCCAAATTCCTTTTACATTTTTCTTCCCCTCTTCCCCCCTTTCTGGTCGCATTAATATTCAAACTAATGAGGAACATCCTACAGAGCAGACCATGGAAAATGTGAGATGAGACATGCACATACCTCCCCACATGCACATCGTACACACAGTGTTGCTCATTGCTAATGGGTTCTAATCAAATGCCATGTATGTTTGAAGTGATTTATGAAAACTGGGAAGCCTATGCTTGCAATGTGATTGCTTCATCAGAAAGAGGCCATTTTTCAATAGATAACCCAGTTTGTGGCCTTTTAGATAGACCATTTTACATTATGTGATTAATCGGCTTCTATTAAATTGTATTTAGATGATGAAGAGTTTTTTACTGCACTGAGGTCATGTTGTTACCTGGTAGTGCTCCATTTGTTTCAGTACTTTGCATTTGTCCACATTTTCACAGTATGATGTCAACAGGCTGGTGCTGTGTAAGCAAACAAGGAGATGATAAACTTCAGTGCACAATAGTCATACAGCGTCTCCCAGGTGCTGAGTGAGGTTGTAATGGCCTCGCTTACAGTCACCATCCTTTGGTCTCCTGTGCATAATCCCTCCACTCTTTCGGGAGCTAGAGATGAAGAATCTGACTCAGTCAACCAAAACTGATACAGAAATGCTCCAAATTTAATTGAAACAACGTGAGATGTGTCCGCTATTCAGAGCCGTAGTCAGACCATACCTGTTCGTTGCACCCCCATAAAACTCAAGACAGAGAAAGCAACTGCTATTACACCGAATAATCAGAGCAATTAAGCTCTCCAGTCTTGGCTGAGCTGAGGGCTGCTCAGACCTCATGGGAAAAGCTTTTGAACGAGTCGACAGAAACAACAATTTTCATGAATACTCGGCTCCAGTATAATGTATTCTTGAACTTGGACGTTATGCCGTCATGTACTGGTATACAATCTAAAATAATAAATCAGGAAATCTCATAAAAATCAAGCTTTCTTTTGTAGAAAGACACAACGACAGCAGAAGAAACAGAGTGAAGGAAGACACATGAACAGTATCATAATCACAGACATCTTTAAATGTTTAAAATTAAAAGCTTGATATCTCACAGTGGTATGAACTCTTGAAGTTTTTATATTTGTTTGTAGGCTTCAAATATTCAATTAACAGAAAGAGTAATATTTGAAGCTAGTAAATTCAGCATTTATTTATGGTTTACCTTGAGTTATCTTGTCTGGTGGTAACTTTAAATTTGAGAGGAGATGTGATATGCAAACAAAGACAAAATCATTGGAAGAGCTTTATCTCTTCATGTAACTATTTAGAACCAGCCGGCTTTTTCCTGAGTTTATGCATGTCCTGTAATAAAGGATAAGGTAGAGTTGTTGTTAAAGCATGAAAATAATTTTCTTGAAAAGGTTAGCATCACACTTGTTGTATTGTGCTAGGAAGATGGTTGTATTTAAGCACATTTGAGCTGCACTTTTTTTCCAGTTACATATTTTGTGTCATATCTTTCCACTGACAACCTCAGATGCAGACACAGTCTCAAAAAAAGGGTGTGGAAATTTCAGAGCAAACTGTCACTTGATGTGGAAATATGCAGACATGAGCTGGGCTGTTTTTTTCTTTACTTCACAAATAGGTCTTCTCCACTAAAAGCGAGTGTGCTGGAGCCTTGAATGGTAATCCCCCCTCTCCTATATGAGCTGCATCTAACAGCATGCAGAGATGATTTCTGGGGCCTCTCTCATAAGGTGCTCTTGTAGCCTTGGTAACCCTAATGAATTATGGGCCAGCCCAGTTAAAACATGTGTGGTATTACCCCATTCCAGGGTGTGTCCTCCTGGGTGTCTATGAATCACTGATCTCATCAGATGGGTTCTCTCTCTCTCTCCTTCTCTCTCCTCCCTACTCTTCAAATCTCTCACACCCCCCCACCCCACTTTGCTCCCATCCCCCATTCCTTGTCACACTCCAGTCCCCTGGGGCGTCTGTCTGGGATCTGCCAGGCTCATCAGTGGAGGAGAGGAGAAGGCTAACTGGGAGCTCGCACTGGCTGTAAATCTGACCAGGGGAGGGAGGGGAAATTGCAGTGGCCACACTTCCACTGCAGCCCAGTCAGTCCAACAGCCCCCCACTACGCTGAAAACCTCTTACTTGCATCAGCATGTGCAGACACACACACATACGCACAAAATACTCAACTTGGCAGTTTGCACTCAGGTGTTCAGGTGTTCCCTGCCATCAAACCTCACCCAACTTAACCTCACTGCAATTAACTAGACTTGTCTTACTGTGAGAATGTCGGTGAGCTCTATTTACCATTTTTTCACACAACCAACCAGCAAGCATGTACATGCTAGCACGGAATGAGCTTTTCTATAAAGGAAAAAAAAAAAAAGACCAAAACATGATTTAGGGCCTCTAATGTGGAATTCAGAGACAGTGTTTATTGTTATTAGTGGTCTGATTTGCTTCCTGATTTAAAACAATAAATGAAATTAGGCTTGATTGGTCTCTGTGGGAGAGTCTGGATACACAAACTGTATGCATAGGGATAACTGTCCTTTTTGTGTTTAAGTGTGTGTCATCTAGAAAGAGAAAGACTGTAAGTATTTAATTCTGAGGAGGTGATAAGAGATTGTGTGCTGTGTTAGAAGTGAGAATTATATATTTTAATCCATGTTGCTATGCAGAGGTAATTTCAGTCGCTATAAAGCGCGGGGAGCCTCGCACTGATCTGGACTGCAATGCAGTGAGGTGGGCCCTTCTCTCTCATACATACATTTAGCTGGGTGTGATACCATCCCATACACATAGACACACTCCCTCCCTCTCCTTATCTGAGAAATAAGCATTTTTACAGAGTTTGAGCTGTAAAAGGAGAGGAGCAGATAGCCCATAAATCTAGCCATAAAAACGTTAAGTTGTCAGAGGTGCCATCAGCTATCAATCGTGTGCGGCAAGCTGATGAAGGGGAAATAGGTGATAAAAAACAGCATTTTAGGGAAATTATGTCCAGTCTTCCATTTGCGAAGTGCTGCAGTCGCATCACGACAGAATCTTAATCACTGGCTAGTGTGGCCGGGGACTGTTCCTTGGTGTGACAGTGAGAAGGAGCACACCCTGGTGGGAGGGTTAGATATTGAGGAGGAAAGGAGAGCCGTAGGGGAAGAGAGGGGAGCAGCGTTGTAGAAAATTATACAACTGGCATAAATCACTTCTACACTATCGTTTTTCTCTCTCCCTCATTTTCTCGCTTCCCCCATCTCCCTCACACTCTCTCCCTCCCTCATGGCCGTGCATCTCCTTCTCCTCATTTGCACTCCCACTGCTCCTCACCCTGACGGTCCCCCCTGGCTTTCTGCCCTTTATGCTTCTTTCAGTCCCTGGCCATGTGCTTTATTCGAAGCACTGCTGGTCACCCTTACTACCCACTCTCCATCCATCTCAACTTCATTTCCACTGTGGTTTGTTTACATGCTTTCTTTATTGATCTGCTTTTTGTTGCCTACCAGGGATTTATCCCCTGTCCATGGGACTGTATTAGTGAACCTTGAGATTGACTTGTCTCTGCGAGATGGTTCAGATATCGTCTGTTCTTGAAATAAAAGAAAATGCCATTTGGGTTGCAGCTTATTTCACAGTTTATCAGACAGTGCAGTGACAGGATTCCTGGTTGTTTCTTTATTGTAGAATTTTCCTCCCCAAACAGAAAAACAACCAGTGATGCTTATATATCCAAAGGCATTTTAATATAAGAGTAGTCATTGAAATGGCTGAAAGATGAAAATAACATACGTTGTACCCTGTAGCTGTTTTCTTCATATTAACTTGAGTATAATACAGTGTGTTATAGCTGAGTCAGTAAGGGAGTGTGGGCTTGTAGCACAGAGAAGAGATATAATGGCACCATATGAAAGAAGCCTTGCCTATTGAATTGATAAATGCCTTTATTGTCTGATCTCTGACTCCCCTTTTAATCTAAGGTCATTTGTTAATTAATTTGAATAGCCTTACAGGCTTTGGTTCTGCTCCAGTGGTCTTGGTTGAGTGATGTCATCCTGCACTGAGCAGACTTTAAGCACTGCGAAATGAATGCAGTGATGCATGTTCATCTGCAGTGGCCCTTCCAGTACATTTTGCTTTATGTCCATTTATCAGGGAAATTGTTATTGAGCACAAAGCATTTTTAAAGGAGTAAAAAGAGGCAACACCTTATTTCTCACAGAGAATGGTGACAAGCATGGATTCAAGTACTACTTATAGTTTTAGTTCTGATGAGTTTATGTAGTTATACTATTCATGTAGGGCTAGCTTCAGCCATCAAAGTTGCTGGCCTTCTACCAAGTAGTTTTCTGTGGTGCTGGTTATGTTCAGATATTAAAGATGCAGCGATCACGGATAGCCAAGTCTTGTGTCAGGGCCTGTGCTGCCACCCTTAGTTAAAATGAGGTATTGTAATGCAGTATCCATTCCCACAGCGTCAGTTTGTTGGGCTACTCTGCAGTTCAGTCACACAGCATGTGTTTGTGACAGAGGGTAGTTTAACAACACATCTAACCTTACTGCATTACGGCTAGTGTACCAGTTAAAAGGCAGGCTTTATGTAAAATGTACTGTCACAGAGATATACTGCTAAACCATGTTTAAGCTTTTCCACCCTCTGTGTACGATTAATATTTAAAAAGAGTGAGGCATTAACTTTGTGAATGTATCCTCCAGTGCATTTTGGGTGTTTTTATAAATTAAATTCATCATATCACCCTTTCCATGCTTGTTTACACTTTATATTTGTTGATTTGATTGGCATCTTATTATACATGAAATGTTACCTGTTGGTATCTACTGGTGTTGCTGCTTTAAGGTCAAAGATGTGAGCATGATTTTTGCCTCGATTATTAGTTCTGGCTCAGATTGAAACTGTTTTCAATGAATATGTGATACTTGTTTCTGGTTTTGGTTTTCCTTGAAAATGAAAGGAAAGGTTCTGATCTCAGCTTGATTGTGGTGTATGACTATAATGTTTTATTGTTAATTCCAAAGACCCCATAGATCAGAAAATTCATTATTATCTGTCTTAATTCATTTTTCCAAGTTGCAGATATTTCTTATGTCATTTTTGAAAAGATTGTTTGCTGAGACCCAGGTATAGATATTCAGAAGCTATTTTCCTTTTTTTTCTTTTCTTTCTTTCTTTTTACTAATGTGCTTAAAGATTTTGCAGAGGTGATAAACCTCCTGGTGTTTGAGATGGTGTGCGTGCATCCATCATCGATTCTCGGACAGTTGCAGTACTTCTTATTGACATTAACCCCAAAGATCTTTCTGGGGTATTCTGCTGTAGGGAGTGGTTTTCTTTCTGATGAAATATTGCAGTAACAGCTGCTTCTGCCAGGGGGCAGTCGAACACACACATCAAGGCAACAGAGAGCCACTGACAGTCCTGCCTCTGCGGATCTCCTTTTCTCCCTTTGTGGCAATTTTTGCTGTTACTTTCCTTCTCTCAGCAAGCTGCAAATTAAGCATATCTATGTAATGTTACATGTATTAATGTTGAGATTAGTACTACTAAATGTATTCGCATCATTTAAAGTCATGGATATAGTTCTGCTGTAATTATAAGCACTCACTGGTTTATATCCTCTATTAATGTTCTCTTCATTAGCATTAAATCATGTCAGTCATTTTTCATTTGGAGGTCAAAGAAGGCAAAATGAGCAATGGAGTGAGGGTGGTCTTATCTATAGTACAATGTGTAGAAAAAAAAGCAATGTTCAGACTATAACACATTAATGTTAAAGCATTCAAAAAGTTTAAACAGCATACATAAAAAGAACATTTATTCAGTCTCCAAAGTAAGCTTGCCAGTTAAAGTTCAATGAATTCAAAATGTGGAGTTGTAATTTTGTACCCATAAAACTGTTGAAAGAATTTCATTCATTTCACTACTACTCATTTCACTACTTGGCCCATTTATGAGCAATAAGAAATAGATACATTAATGTTATTGCACATTTGAATAATGGTGCTGCACTAAACTTCTTGCTGAATATTCACCAAATGGTTTTGTTTTTTTCCCTTCATTCTAAACCGAAGACAATAAAATCAAGTAATGATTCTAGCCCACTAATGATGAAGTTTGGAAACTCTTCCATTTTTTATTATTATTTTTATTATTGTAATGCTTCTTTATGTGTTTATAATAGAATATAATAAATTAAATATTGCTGTTTGTTTTTATTCATAAGTAATTTGTTGCCTCTCTTAGCACTTTGACTGTCGGTGCGATGAAAAGTTTGCGACTTTTGCTCAGCGGGTGTTTGCTGAAAAATGCAGTATGTTGTTTGCAAAATATGGTTGCATAGCACGCTGTGTAGGTCTTATTTGTTATTGTGCAATAAAGGTGATTACATCCTAGGTTAAAACTTGTTTTCAAGCCCAATGTCACTTCTGTTTCCTCAGCCCGCCATAGAAGAAAAGTCATAAACTCCTTTTTTTTCTCAAGCAACCGTGTTAAAAAGAACACCTGTAACTTGACACACAGACCTCTCTAGTCAAATGCCGGGGCAGCTTTATGACTCATGGGAATGAGGACACAGGGCTAAATAGATAGTTTGTGCACAAGCCTATCTTCCAGTTAAGCATTCTCTTGGTTTCAAACAAAACGTGCATTTGGACAACATCTGAATGGAGGCCATTTTGGTTTGGTCTTATGTTTGCACAGTCCTGGGATTGTGCAGACACTAGTGGGGGATGGGTGGGCTGCTACTACCCTGAAGACTCCTGTTAATGTTTTAGTCATTCTGGAGCCTCTGGGCTGGGAGACAGATTCAGTCAAAAAGCATTTGAGCACCCTCAGGTCCTAAGAGTGATTTACTGCGTATTTGGACATCTGCAAAGAGCTTTTGCACCTTGAAATTCTCTCTGTCTCTCTCTGTCTCTGTCTCTCCCTCTTTGCAGTAGTAAACCCTTGGGAATGTTCTGTCATACTGAGTCACCTTGAAGGTATCCAAGGTAGAGTCACTTCCTGTCACCTTCTCCCTCAATGATCCACCCCCTCCCTTTCTTCCACCCCTACATCTTACCTCATCTTTCTATCACCTTCAAACCTTCTGCTCAGGCCTCAACCACACCCCGCTCATTTTGGCCATCAGATTTAATGTGCGTTGCTCCTTCTCCTGTCTCTGAGCCCACCTCTTACTCGCCAGCTGGACACATCAATCCATATGACAGGTGCTTGTCAGTCTGCTCCTTACTGGGCAGCAGCTTAAAAGGGAAACACAAAGTCTAAGACAGCAAAACTCTACCAGGGAAAATGAAAGTGTGTCAACATATGAACACATCAGAGGATATCTGTCTTCACTAACAAGACAAATGTGGGTAACTGAAAAGCAGTTATGAGTAAGTTAAGCTATCTCGACAAGTTGTATTTATGGCTCTGTTGCCTATAGCGGCCACCCTGAGGTGAGTGAAGAGGAGAGCCGTCAGTGGTCATCAATAACAGGTCTGCGTGGTGTGGGTGGTGCAGGCTGTGTGGCATGTGTTTTGGAAGTGATGGCCAGAGGCCCTCTGTCTGTGCTGCTCTGAAAATATAGTGTCATTAGCATCTGTGTCTCCATAACTGAGACT
Organism: Naso thynnoides; assembly: GCA_029783665.1. Lineage (NCBI taxonomy): Eukaryota > Metazoa > Chordata > Actinopteri > Acanthuriformes > Acanthuridae > Naso > Naso thynnoides. Next base: position 14,945,282 of record JAQLOL010000002.1, read on the forward strand.
GTTGCTGAAGAGGCCCAAACATATCTGGTATGCAGTGTTTAGGAGGCACACAGACAGGATAATTGCTGGGCAGAATCTGTCCACAGCTCCAGACTTTCAAGTGCTCATTGCCTTTGAGCGTTTTACACCCCAAGTGGCTGAATAGCCCAAGGGAAACGAGGTCTGCATTGATTTATTGCTCACCCTTAAGTCTTTTGTTTCTTAAGAACAAGGACGACTCAATCAGCCACCAAAGAAGTTGTCTCAAAAACGAGTTTGTAATATCTTTGTTTCACTTTTAGTTGCTGGATAGAGAAATTAGAATGCAAGAGAACTAAACATGTAAAAAGGAGCTAGTATGCTAAGCCTTTATCCCTTACTGGTGCATTCCCTGAAATGTTTGGCCACATTTCATAACCACAGCAGTCTCCCCGCCAGTACCAGTGATTACATGCAAGTACAAAGTGTTCTCATTGAGGTGGAGTAAAATGTGGAACGTTGTCGGGGGAAATTTTAAACAGGATCTCCTAATACAATAATTTGTTGGTTAGCAACATCTCTCTTGCAGGCTAAGCTGTTTACTTAAAAGTGTTACGGAAATGTAGAGCTAAATTTTTCTACACTTGGATTCTGTACTTAATATTTTGTTCTTTGTGTAGGAATGCACATGAAAGACATTTCAAGCACTGTTAACTGAAATTACTCCAAAAGATTAATTGCCATGTCTCCCTCTTTATCTCCCCTTGCCTCCCTCACTTTCTTGTTAAAACCCACAAAAAAGAGTTTATAATTAGTTGCATATGGTGCTAAAGTGGCATACCCATTTATTTGTGTGTTGGCTAAGACACATTTACAGTCAAATGTTATGTCTTGCTATAAACATATTTACTGTTACATTATACACTTGTTGGGATGGCATGGTGATTGACACCATAATGAGGAGAAGAGTATGGAGGCTTTGTATGACTCTCATTCCATTAAGAGTGATTTTTATACCTATCCAACAAAACAGCAAACGTAAAGGCCTTATCTTAGAAGTGTTGTCAAAAATTGTCAACATTGAGTCTTTATTTCCTAAATGGAATAACCTGGACACAATAAAAGCACTGTTACAACGGAACATAAAAAAGTTGTGGAAAAGCTCCTGTTGTGTAAAAAAGAATTATATTTTATGTTCTGACTGTGTTAGATGTGTTTAACCTTACTTTAAATTTATTATTTTGTCTTATTTTGTCCCCTACCTCAAAATGGTTTCAATGATTTTCCCAAAATATTAGGCAAACCTTATATAATGTAATGCAAGCCAATGCAACAAGTCAGATAAATGCTTCAAACCAAAAATGGAAGCTGCAATTTGTAAGATATGGTCAGAATTGAAATTAAAATATGTATTCTTTTACTTCATGATTAAAAAAAAAACAAAAACTGTACACCTTCTTAAATTAAGTTTCTGATCTAAGATGAGCTTTACTCATTGTAAAACACCTTTCATACTTGACAGGAACAAAATAAAACCAAAACCATTTTGGTTTCTTACCACATTTCCAACAATTGCAGACTCTGGCTTGTTATAAAAAACTTGTGATTGCTGAGTTTTTTGTGAAAATAATCTGGTCCCACTTACTGCTGATACCCGGCCTTCCTCTTGTTTCTCTCCTGCTTCTTGCCTCTCCTGTCCCCTTCTGCTGTGACTTCGTAGTCCCTGGAGTCAGAGTCCCGGTTTGAGCCGCTGTAAATCATCTTGATACAGTTGTCCCTGTTATTCTTGTCTCAGAGCATGTGTGTAGTCACTGGGAGGCTGCCGAGCCCTGTTCTGTTGCATGCGATATTAAATGGAACACTTCCAATGGAGCTCAGAGCTCCTGGTCCAGTCAGAACGGTCAGCTAATAAAGCCACTAACTGCATGGCTAACTGAGCTAACCAGCCAATTGTAGCTAGTAGCTAACAACTGAAGAGAGCTGCAGCAAAGGGTATAACGAACCAGAGTTAGCAATTACTGTGGTGATCTTTGACGGGTGGCCGTATCATGTACATTTCCCCTTTTAAATAGGTAGTATTAATTAAACGTATATTGCACTCAACTATGCAGAATTATATAGAATTATATCCACTTTATCCACTAAGTTTTAATTTACAAGTCAGAAACAACATTTAACTGTGCTCATTCACCATGTTCAGTCTGATAAAGCACACCATATGCATTTGCATCAATTGCCCTTAATATACAGTATATGCATTCACAATATTTTACTGCTACAGGGATATTGTACACTTTGGCCACATTTTGATAGTAACTAGATTTATTCAAACATATCTGTGCAGCAAAAATTACCTGTGCACAATAACGTATTGTTGTTGCCCCCGCCAGCTCAGTCCAAACTTGGAAACCTTTGGCTTGTTTCAGGATTTATCTTAAATTAGAGCTGGAAAATCTCTCCATTTTATAAACCCTGCTTAGCTCTCTAAGGTATGGCTCCAAGAATGCAAACCACAGCCAGCAGCCATTACTTGCCAGCACTATAAATGCCCAGATGTCAGTACCTAAGCATAGCTTGACATGAGGAAAAATGATTAAGACAAGCAGAATCTCCAATACAAACAAAACAGCAACTGAGAGATATTTGCTTCAGTATATTATACCAATTAAATCCATCAGAAATGACAGAACAACTTAGAAATGTTCAAACAGTAACTTTAAATCAAGTATATTTTAATGGGATCCACAATGCTCCATTATTCCCAGAGTGGTGAGTGACTCATTTCAAATTGACTCAAGACTTAAGTTTTGGTGGAAACTTGTTTGCATCATGAAAATTTGTAATATGTAGACATCTAACCCATTCGGTCTTGAGACAGAAATAAATAGAGATAAAGGCTTTCTGGTTATTTTATTAGAGGCTACCTAATGGCTTCCATGTTGCTCTGAAATTGTAAGCATTAGAGGTGGAGAGTTGGAAGGAGGTAGTTAAAAACAGTGACATCAGCATATGTAACTGGAAACATATGAAGTCTAATTGCGTAGTATCCGTTTTTGCTGTAATGGAACATGAATTTGAACTTCTTCACAGGTTTAAAAAATGGGGAACATTTCTCAATAATTAATATGGAAAAATCGTTGACAAGGTCAGGAACATTCTTGGCAAAGCCATGTTATACAGAGGCATATGTCTTCCATTCGGTCAGAAGTGAACTAGAAAACATTGATCCTTTTTAATGTTGCAGTTTAAACTCCACCCACATGACCAAATATGTCTACAAAGCCACACTGTACTCCGCCTTTCTTCGCTACAAAGCAAAGGGTTTTGCGGTCTGATTAAAAATAATACTTTTTTTTCCTTTTGCAAGGATTTTATGACAATTGTATATGCATACACTTGTGCAATTATTCACAGGAACACATCAAGGCTCCAGACATGGGTGTGTGCTCATGCAGACATGGAAAACGCAGTGAAGCTGAGGGAAAATTGCTTAGATGAAGAAAATTAAAGACCTTGTCAAATGACCGTCAGTGGTTAACTCTCTAGAAGTAAACCTGTGGCAGTCAAGAGTGATGCACCACAGAAAGTGATTCTGATTCACAGCTTCTGCAGTTTGAGACGACTTTTAGGACCTGTGCCAAATCCAATCATAAATAAACAGACAACCTCCCACCGAAAGTTAAAACAAGCAATTGGAGCAAATTTCGTTTCTAAATTTATGGCTTTTATACAAGTTCTTTATACAAAAACTGACAGTAAGTCACTGTTAAACAAGATTAAAAAAACTGTTTATTGATTGTAAAAGGTCTAGTAAAGAAGACCTTTATTTTTGAGTTACGATGTGATGAAAAAACTGTGAAAAGCTTTGGCTCATGAAATATCTATAAATACTCATAATATAGCCAAAACCTGGAGTTTAAGCTTTTGTATAACAGTTTTTGTTACGCCTAATTTGAAATGGGAACACACACTTAAATGCTTTTCCCATGTTTTACTCAGTGTGTGTCAGTCAGACATTATGCTACCAAGATATTTTTTTTAGTTACATGTCCATTTACTTGTAGTTGCCCAACCACTGTAGCAGAAGAGATGATATGCTGCTCCTCTGTAGACATTTACTTCACAGAATCTAAAGCAAGAATGACAATGACAATGCAGTGTATGCTCAAAAGTGTGAGAAATCTGACAATGCTGAAAACTGCTTGCACAGATAATTTGCTGTTGAAGTACAAATATAAAATCAGGACTGGTAGTGGATGAAGGAAAAATAAAAACATAAGCTATGACAGGAGGTCATATCTAAGGTTCACTTCGTCTGATAAATAAAAGTTTTAAAACGGCATTTTTTCCAGAACCCTCATATTTGACTGTCCATCAACAACATGCATTCAGTTCTGTTAGGAAACCATTTACAAAGTTTTTTTTTTTTTTTTTGCTGGACAGTGAGACACTTTTAAGTGGGAGAAGCATTTTGGTACATTTTGGATGTGAACTGTGTAAAAAGTGAATCATTACGGTTTTTGAAATCTCTAGAATTGCCCACGAACAGCATCACTTCTCATGAGAGAAGATGATTTTCTTTCAAAACTTTGAACTGAAATTACAAGAAATTCAGCACAGTAGTCTTAAAATGGGAAAATTAACCAAACTACCTGAACTGCTTCTCTCTTATCTTAGTCTCTGCATCTTTATTTTATCTGGGTTGTAAGCCAGTCTAACCATGAAAATCAATCTTATTGATTTATGCTTTCCACTTCGGCTGGGTTGAGTCCTCTTATGTGCATTTATAGCTGCCTTGCTTTGTGGGTGTGTGTATGTATATGTTTGCTTGTTCGTGGTTCCTACAGCCTGGCTTTGTTGGGAAACCTGTCACATCTTGATTGCTTTCTATATAATTTCGTCTTGCTTGGATGGATAGATGCATTTGATTGAATGGCACCCCAATTATCTGGCCCATATGGTGCTATGATAGTCTGTTGGTGCGTTTGTGAGGACATCCTAGAAAGACTGGCCCTTAAACACACCAAGCCACTGTCTGTTGCTGTATACCCAGCAATAGTCTACACTTTGGTTAGTTTGGATCTGAAATAATAATGAAGAGTTTCAAATTTAATAGCAGTCATATGGATGCAACCTTTGTACAATATTAGTTAGAATTTTGGCAAAAAATAAAGATACGTCTTTGTTTTTAAAGATATAGATGTTTATTTTAATACTTTAAATAAAGAAAACCAATCACTAATATATGAGTTAGCTGTAAGATTCTGTCCTATTTTAAGTCAGAAATGTAACAGGGCTGTAAGTTAACCTTTTGCACATAGCACTGGTGCTGCGGACGTTTAAAGTTTTGTTGCACAGGCCAGAAAATTGTAGTATAAATGCTTGTTACATCTCAAAAAACAACCATTAGTGCAGTGCTGCACCCATTTGCAGAATTATGAACTGCTAAAATTTTACACAATCGCATGTGGAGGATGAGGAGAGGATGATATGCTCTCGTATGCATGTTTCACCAAAGGTTTGGGCTTAGACCTTTAAAACATAAGGATCAGATAAGAGCAGAAACAGGTGAAGTAAAGGTAACTATGTTGGAACTTACAAAAAGGCTGCATAGTGAATGACATACTTGCAAGCTGATGGATTCAGTGTTTCTGTATTTTGAGATGTGTTAAAACAGAGAACGTTTGGTCTAAACAGATGGGTGATGCTGTCATACTCTTTCTGTTCTCTGTGAAATTAGCTTGATGTGATGTATGTAGCCCTGCTGCGTTTTATGTGAAGAAAGCACTGCACTGGACTCTGTTAAAAAATAGCCTTTAAAAAAGCTGTTTTAATGCTACTTGATTCTCTGCAGCTGTTCATATAGTAACTTAGGAGGCAATTTGGCCTTGGGTGCTATAGTTAATTATTCATGTAGTTAACACACCAGTCATAACTTTATTTTAATGAAAACTCATCTCTTGGCATTTGCTTCTGGTGTTCTTCACCATTATTTGGAGGAAGAAGAAACTGGAGTAACATGCAAACTCGCTTCAAAAGTGCAATACTTTTTTTTCTAAATAAGTGCCGTACAGAGGATTGAATTTATGGCGATATGAAAAGTGGTTTATAACTGATAAATATTCTTTGGCAAACCACCTTTGGTGCTGGCCCAAAGTAGGGAACTTAGAGGAAAATCTGTATTTGACTAAAGTTGCTCAAGTCTGGGGTCTCAGTTGTTGTTTTCTGTTGCTTCATAAGTCTCCACACATTTGCCGTGTGAAACAGGATCACACTGCACACAGGCCAGTCTAGCACCCGAACTCTTTTACTACAAAGCCACACTGTTGCTACATGTGCAGAATGTGGCTTGGCCTTGTCTTGGTGAAAAAATAAGAAAGCAGGGATGTCCCTGAAAAACACATTGTCTGGATGAGGGCCTACGTGGCTCCAAAACCTGTGTGTCCTAAGATCACAAATATGCAATAAAAAAGTTATTACACCATTTTTTTTAAAGAGAATGAACGTAAGGTGTGTGAAATCTGAAGACTGAGGAAATATAAGGGGCCATTAACTTTGCAATCTTTGTAATTTCTGTAATTCTTTTAAAACTATAAAATTATACCACTTTAAGAAGAGTTGTGAATGTATATCCCTTAATGAGATTGATATTCTTGTTTAAAAAAAAAGTTTTTTGAGATAAAACAAACAATTTTAGCTTTTCTTGTGTGACATCTCACACCAATGGACGATATGTCACAGTAAAGGACAGAAAGGTAGTTAAACAAAAAAACAAAACTCAGTTATTTATGCATTAAATAAAATTGTGGTTACTCATCATAAAATGGTTTGAGAGTTGTGATGATTTTTAATTTTATTTGGTTTTATTATAATTTAATTTAAGTAGTGCTGGATGGACTGTTCACAGACAAACTTGAAAAGTGTGGTGTACCTTATGGGTAGAACTGAACAGTTCTGTCTTACACTGTTCTGGTGTTAACACTAATACAGTAGACTATTTCTGACATCAAAAATATAATATATATAGGGCTGGGTATTGAACTTCAATACTTTTAGGGTACTTTTAGGGTACCTCAGTAATGTCAAGTGTCGAAAAATGTCAGCTATCGAAATTTGGTATCAATTGACCCAAGGAGTTATCCCCTGTCATCAGCATCAGTGAGCCAAAATGCATGCAGCATGCTTGTTTTGCCAAGATGTAATAGTACCGTTGATTAGCTGTACTCTTGTGTTTTGCAGGAAAAACACCAGATTGCACCCAGAGACAGGGCTGACCATAAGTATGTGCTATTTAATCTTTTGTTAAAACAAATTAAATAAAATTGGTATCAAAAAAGTGTCATTCAGGAACCGGTATTGAAGTTGATGTATTGGTTTTATTACTGTTGTCGAATTTGTCTTAACAATACCCAGCCCTAAATATGTAACTATTTTGCATTAACATTTCAAAACACTATGAAACCAGTGTTTTATATATATATTGTTGAGCTGTGTACTGACAATATCAAAAATGTTTCAATCAATTTTCAGCCTCAGAGAAATTAGTCAGTGATGGCATATCCTTCTGTCTCTGCTTTCTGTAAATTCTGGTGAAACATGGTGTTACACGGTGATGTGGCATGCACTGATCACATTACTCGCCCACTAACAGAGAGTGAGGAGTGTTGACCAGCAGGACGATGATGGAGGATTAGTTGTCAAAGTGAAACACATAAAGCACCTTCTTTACAATAATTTGGATGCTAATAAGAGAATTTGAAAACGTTAGGCTAATGAAAGAAACAGAAATTTGGTAGCTCAATTGTCTGCGGCTGTTCATCTGACAGTTCTTTCTTGTTCCATTAATTTTGCAGACTGTATAAAAGCACTCCCAGACATATTGAAAATTAATCTGCT
>JAQLOL010000002.1:14958876-14974257 GCA_029783665.1 Naso thynnoides
TTGGGTGTCCGTCCACCCATGTTAATTTGTTCTTCAAAGTAAGAGGGGTACAATGGAGGAGACTCGTCCACCACCACGACTGACACAAAAACTCTCCTCCGCCTCTCCTACAATCTCCTCCACCAGATCCCTGCCGTCCATAGCCATAATTTAGCTTACTAGCTAACGGTTAGCTACAAAACACACCGAGCTGGACACCATCCAATCAAATTCCTTCGAAGCACTCAGTGTCCCACCCCAAACATTGAATATCCCACCCTCTGGATAACGCCCCATCAAATTCGTTTTCCTTACTCGTGTAAACTCGTGCTTTCACTCGGGTAAAGTCGGAGAAGGAGATGTTACAAATGGCCATTTCTGAATGTCTTTAAACTGAATCTCTCTCAATTTAAACTACCTCAGTATTTACAGGCCAATGCAAAGAAGTTTGTAAGTCAGATACTAGGAAACAAAAAATAGGTAATATAGGTGGATGTGTTCATACCTGTATGCAGAGATAGTCTAGTTGTCTGCCATTTTAAAGATGGATGATTAATTTTCTAAAGCTCAATGAATGTAAGAAAAAAAAAATTCTGCTTCAGGTAAGTACAGCTCTGGATTTTTGATTTCTTAACGGATCAAACCACAGTAAATCAAATACTGCAGTGGTAGGGCTATTCCTAAAACCGTCATTCATGTTAAGCAAATATACAGTATTTGTCATATCTTTATTTCCTTTTGACCATCTTAAATATCTGTAAGAGGCTATAGCTTATTTCAAAATTCATCCAGGCTCCCAACAAAAAAGTAATGAAAGAGTTTATTTACTATGGGTTTTAGCTAACCTGTTTATATTAGTACCTGCGTTTTTAGGACTTGATTTGGAAGTCATATTGCGTGTTTGTAAAGTTCTTGCTGCCTAGCCTGTACTTCAGTGCAAATTCATTGCCGTGCCTTTACATGCACTCAGATCCTCAGCTGTTTACTTGTTAGATTAAGACACTGTCATGAGACCATTTGAGATTCAGCTTTCTTTAACTCTGCTTCCGAGCTAAAAATATTTATTAAATCTTATTATCTTAATAGGCTACTCAAAAGTGCAGTGGAGATGAATGTATAATCAGTCATGGAAATGTGCTCTATTGACATTTTAAAAAATGTTAATTAAAAAAATATATAATTTGTCCAAAGTATTGTTTGATTTGGTTCACTTACATTTCAATTTTCAGATATTTACAATCACAGTCAACTCTTTAAAGCAACAGAGGGAGCAGAAATGAACAAAGCTGTTAGAAAGCAGCTCACAGGGACCATTGGACATCGCCCCAGTGATGTTTATTGCCTTCACTTTACAGTGAGAGAGTTGGTCAAAGATCCAACATTTAACATCCTTAGACAAGAGTGGACAGCAAACCAATCCCACACCCCTCCATATTATTTAATTAGTTATTCAGTCTGTGGGCAATGCTGAAACAAAGGAAATATAGTGTAGGAAAATGACATGGTTTGCATCGCATGGCTAGTTTCACAATTTTTTCAGGCTGCTACTCTACCTTCAGTACAGTAGCCAAGTCACCTGTTTTTTATATTTATGAATGTTTTGGGTGGTCTGAATACTTTCAGTAACTGGTTTGTCTCCCATACCTTCTCTGAAGTGTCTGAGTCAGCCAACCCTGCCTCTGAAAGCTCAGGGCAACAAAGGAAGAACGCTGCACTGCACACTGAGTCAGAGCAGCAGGAAGCAAACAGATCATTTACACAACTGAAGGTAGCATGCCGCAGAATAGTAAAACACTTCTATTTAGAATTCTAGTATCTACTTTGCCTCATAAAATGGTTATATGTTCCTCATTCATTAACCAGACTGAGAGGGTACAGCCATGCTAGTAAATCTGAGAGTGTGCCAAAGCAGTGTTTTGAGCTAAATGCTTTCAGCAGCATGCTAACCAGCTCACAGTGAAAATAATATTGTGCTAGGGTTTTGCAGGTAACAGTTTCTCCGTCTAGTTAACATAAAACTAGTTACTGTACCAAACTAGTCACATGCTAGACTTGGTCAGGGGCTGTCGCCCTCTCCGTAGGAAAACAGTTGGACAGCCAGCACAAAGGGGTTTTACCCCTGATCATGTGCAAAGACCTTTATCTTGTTGGCATTAAACAAGTAGCTGATGGTAATGCCTTAAGTGTTGGATGTATTTGGTTGTAAGCCAAAGTATTGGACGAAAATAAATAATAAAAGGAGATAACCAAAGTCAGTGGACCATGGATTTCTGTATAAGCTTAATAGCAGTGAGTTTAATTCTGGTTTGAGAGACACTGCCTTCCCAGATGTTATTTTTATGAAAAATTAATAATTTGGTTCAGAATGTTTTGAAAATGACCAAAAATGAAATATTTGTAAGTATACTGTGTAAGTAATGTCCGTACGGTTTTATTTCAACAGTGATATCTCAAAAAACCTGCCATCGCCAGTTTTTCCTGATGGCTTGGTTATGAAGGTCCACAAGTGTCACTCAAAAGGTAATAAGGCATTTAATTTATTAATCACTAACTGTGCATTAAAAATAGGCATTGAAACATTTGTTTACAAATTAATTTATTACTCTGTAAATAAATAAAAAGTAATTTATTGTTCAGTATGTTGATATAAGCAATAAAATGGGGAATATAAAAGGAACTATTATGCCATCAATAAATAGTTCAAAAAGGGATTTCCAAAAAATATCTTTATACAGTAAGTACACAATTTAAAAATATGTTCATGAATAAATGATAAAAATTTTGAATGCAGTTTAAATAAAGAATCATGACACTTTGGATGCTGGGCTTTTAGTACAAGGTAAATCAATGCAAATTTGCTGTTGGATCAAACAAGCTTTCTGATTGACTATGGCCTGTTGTGTCAGACATCAGCACTGGTGGGTATGAGGCGGGTGCAGCTCTCTAACCAATCCGAGAGCTTGTTTCTTCCTATTGCTAATTTACATGAAAGAATGACCACAGGTTTGATAACTAGTGTTGATGACATAATAGACAATAGTTGACGCCAATCAATTTGGAATGCGCAACAACCGATAGTGAAATGCCAACATTCAGCTACTCTTGTGGACAACAGCATCTGTAGGCCTGGGCATAGTTGCCTAGCCAACAATGTGTTACCTTCTGTATAAGGTTTATTTAATTATTGACAAATGATATGCAATAAAATGATCGTCTCCAATTTTCTTCTTAACTTGTAATTTTTAGGTTTAATTTTTTTATTAGCATTTTTTCTTGTTCACTCCATGTGTATTTGTGATTTTTGTGCATTTAATGGAAAAGTGCTTTGAACGATTACTGCTATAAAACCAAACAAAGTGGATATATTACATTATTTCAAATCCCAGTAGTTTTTCAGAAATCATACAGGCCTACATTACTTAGTGATTGATGCCTGCAGAAGCAACAGACCATGGCTAACTCTCTGATTGCCTGTTTACAGGGCTCTGACACTTTTATAGCCCACCTAATACCATTACAAAGTATTGCTTCAACAGTGGGCCTCTCGCCTTTCCTGTAGAATTAGATACCAAAGGCATGGGCTGTTTGCTGTTATCACATAAGGCAGCAGAGTAGTGAAACTGAGCTTTTGTTGAGGCAAATGTGGACCCTTGTCAGTGTGATCTGATGAATTTCAAAAACAGTGAGTAACAATAAAATAAATTATTGAAAAATTAAAAAACAAAACAATTTCGCTTGGTTTTTTGTAAAGTTCAGGTTGATATTGTTTCAGTGATGCTAGTGTAATGGAGTGTTCATGATGTGTTGCAAATAAGGCAACAATAAAAATGTTATAGATAAATCCTCCATTACTGTTGTTTTCTCTTTCATTTTTTTATATATTGTTTTTACATAAATAATATATAATGTAATAATATGTAACAATACATATAAGAAAATTGAAAGGGCCTTAGAGCCAGAGGTAACAAAATCTGTATCAAGATTTTTGTTTTGGTAGACTACTGGCACCAGCAAATGTGTAGCATTTTCCTGTAAATAACTCCCATCGATGAATGGATTATTAAAATAGTTTATTTGTACTATGAATAGTTTCTTCTCTAGTGGCAAATTTAGTCTTTGGAAAATCCTAGACTGGAGGAAAAGTTTAGATTAAAGAATGATCTTCTCTGAATACATGTTTGGGTTTTTGTTTTTTTTTAATTATTATAATACTGATGTTGTAACAAAGGTGAAGCAAAGACTCATGAGCACTTCTGAAGCAAATTAAAACTTTCACCAGTACACAGATTTGAAATGAAAATGGGAAATGATGGGAGTGGCAGGTTGGAAAATACTTACCGGACTTTGACAAGCTGAAAAGCTTTGCAATTGGTTTGTGGGGAAGAAGGGATCTGTTCAGTTGAATAACATTAGCGCAGACTGTTGCAACATAGATGAATTCATTTTTTGGATTTGATTTCATCATGCTTTGGACATGTCTGTACAGGGGGATTTTAAATCTGTATCAGCAGCCTGTAGCTGACAGCCACACTGCTCTACGAGGCTGCACGTAAGTAGAGCAATGCTTTGAGCTAAATGCTCACAACAGCGTGCAACATGTTCTCTGAGACAATAATGTACTCATTTTTAGCTGATATGTTGTGTTTGCCATTTTCATCATCTTTTTTAATTGTGGTAAGGTGTTAACATCTGCTTCTAGAGACCATCAGTATTTGTGGAAAATGTTATAGCACGCCAGCTGTTTGTTGGGATATTTCTGTTGTCTGACTGATTATTTCTTTTAAGACATGCCCAAAGTTTGGGGAAAAACAAAACAAAATAAACCCCAAACAAACAAACAAACAAAAAAAAACTAACCCCAACCCTAAAACAATATCAGTCACTAGCTAATGTGACACTGCTTTATGTGCCTCACAGTAAGTGCCCCAGTTTGCATTTTGAATTGCATTATCAATAGACACACAAAAAGGGTGTTATTACAGCTCTGATGGCACAGCACAGCATAAAGGAGCGATCAGAGACCAGTGAGGTTCCTGTTTATTAGATTAATGTAACCACATCAACCAAGGAGTGAAAGAAAAAAATCCAAATCACTGCAACTCAGACTTTACAGAGAGGTTACCAAACTGGAGAAAGCAAAAAGTAGTGTGGCTTTTAAAAATGATACCTCTCACTTTAGTTGCCTGTATGGCCACACAAGCCGAGTCAGTAATTTTGCTGTGCCAGCTCAGTTGCAGGCAGGACCTTCAAGTTTCAGTTCTGCTGCTAGCAAAACCATAAAATTGCAGGATCAGCATAGTTACCCCCTGCCGTGAGAGCGCAGTGGAAATGCACCTATCACACCACAGTGCTATAGCGTGCTGTAGTGAGTAAAAAACAGAGAAGAGTTTCACATTCCAACCAACCAAGATGGTGCAGATTTGCTGTCACCCATTTGGTACTTTTTGGCATGAAGTGATTTGTGATGTGGACTTTTACTACATGCAAATTACTTACGGTTGAATGATTTGTTGATTAAAATCCTTTATATAGTTAGCATGGTATTGTGCTTCAGCCTGAATTTTACATTGTGCCCCATGTCTACAGTTTTTTTTCTTTACCCCCCAAAAACAAAACAAAAACCCCTATTAAATCAGTATTTTCTTCTTTAATGTTTACTTCATTTTGTTTTTTTTTTTAGCTGCTGCTGTCATTGCTGGAGGCCCATACCAGAAATGGGCAGCTTGTACACCATGTGTTTGAACAGCCTCCAGATCAGCTACATGAATCTTTGATCAACAGCCAGCAGGTAACAGCATCTGATCCTCCTTTAACCACATTTTCCAGTATTTTATTTACCTCGGATTTGCATTTGTGTCATTACTTCAAGTGCCACAACTTTCAAAAGAATGCAGATGTCACCAGTACTTTTTTTAGTTGTGTTTTCCTGTCTTCTATTACCACAGTTACTTTCTGCTTTTAGTGTAGCTAAATGTTAAGTCTTAGTTGAAAAAATGGCCACATGAAAATCACTGTCTACTGTAGTAACAATGTACTCTTCATTTGCTTCATTTAGAATACAGATTCTAGAGTTTCTACACTTACTGTTCATCAGATATTGTCTCCAAGCATTAACTAGTGAATTGAAAATTAATTTTAAAGAAATTTTTTGCCCGGTTTAGTATTTATAATTACCGTATGTTCACAGTTTTCTGAGCAGGTGCAAACTAATGTCAAGAGTCCTAAGTTAAATATTAAATCAAAACACTTTGTAGCTACAATTATATAGGTTTAACTGAAGTATCTTAAAGTGTACTCTTTATTACACTGCTTCTCATTAAAGTGCTCCTCCTCAAACTAACAGCCTAGGACATCAGTGGCAAAGATGGTGGACTCACAAGCTTGTTTTAGCCTCTGCACCTATTGGCAAGAGGAACCAAAAGCATAGAGGTAAGGATTAAGAGGTAAGGTGAAGGGGGGAGGAAACCCAGTCAAGATTTATTTGCCTTCTAGCCGTAAAATGGATGTAAAACCTGCTGTAGCCACTTGGAAGTTGTTGTCAGCGGGGCTGACTCAGCTGGACATGCTGTACTCAAAAGTTTGATGTAAACTGTCTTATGAAATGGAACTTTTGGAAAATAGAAGTACATTTTTCTCCAAAGATTTTTTTAATCATTGAAATTCATTCAATAATGAGGTGGAACATTAATCATATCTGTGAAGTGGGTCATTAAAGTAGTAAATATTAATACATTTTTAATTTTAGTTTTTGATAAGTGGAGCAAATAGTGGGTACTGAACAATCTGAAGTCTGGATTATGAGAATGCTGCGCAGGATGTGATTAAACCGTCGGCATACCGACACACACTGGAAAGCAGAGACAGATGCTAATTAACTCCGCTATATCGGCAACCAAAATGTTGGCATACAAGGAAATAAATGAAAATATACAGAATATCTTCTTTATAGAGTAAAATACTTACTTCCTTCATTGAGCTCAGAGAACCCAATGAAAAGGTTTTCCATATTAAGGCAGTGTATTTATTTGGATTACTAGGTCTTAGTATGTTTAATATACTATACTATACTGATAGAGTGATCATGTGCAGTGGAGTCTGTGTTGCTCTTAATGAAATAGAATAAAGGCTTAAATGATTGTGTCCTTAACTTCTGCTGGTAGTTTTGAGGGATCTAATGTTTGGTTCCAAGATGTAAAAACTTGTGAGTTTGACTTCTTTACTCTAGAAAATTTTACAGATGCAAAGAGTGGCAAAGTTTCCTGTAATATCCACAAAAAGGTGACAGTAATCTTTATTGAAAATGTTCCATTAGTAGTTTCCTTTTCATGATATCAATTATTTGAAAAGACTGAAACTTTTCCAAGTGCAGACATCCGGTTTTGGTTGTGCTTATTACACCACTTACAGTATGGCAGAAAGCTGTAAAACACTTTTTTTTGCTCAGTAGACTGCTTGTTCATAAATAAACCGGGGGAATCCATCACTCTCCTTCAAACTAAACAGAGTCATTTTGTGTGCATGCTGATATAGAACTATGGAAAAAGATGATCATGAGAATATATGCAGATTTCACATGTTATCTGTCTATACAGTTACTTGAGTACTGATGAAGTTATTGCAACACATGACAAGAATACATAACAATACAGTACAATATACTTTATTGTTCCGTTGGGGAAATGTTTCTTGGGCTGAGTACTGCAGTAACATACAAGCTTAAATGAACACATACACATAAAACAGAGAAGAAGAAAGAAGAAAAAGAAGAAAAAACATCATACACAACATTGCACCTGGCAACTTATTGCACTCTAAAAATTATTGCACAAACCCCATCTTGCACTTTACGATTAGTTAGATATAAGGAGACATTCATCAAATTAATATATTGAAATACAATGTTCTCTTATTATTGTACCCTTTTTTGTGCAGAAAAACTGTGCAGCAAACAAATCACTGATGATAGTATTCTTTGGATAATACAGATTTTGCTTTTTGAGTAAAACTTTTTTTTTTCTAAAAAAAATATCAAACCCTCAGTTTTCTTTCTTTCAGCTCCAGAAACCAACACAGATGTTTGAACATCATTATTCAGCGCTTGACCTAGAATCGCAAACTTGTTTACTTTTACTACCTTTTATTTATAGATACATTGTGAGTTTTCATGTGCAGAGCAATCGCGAACAAAGCAAATACCACACCAACACCATTCTGTCCGCTATTTGTGTGACGCTTTGTGATTGCTGCTCTTACTTTTACAAGATACTTAAGAGGTGAGTTCCGTCATTTGTCATATACATCCTTAATTATAATGGTGCTAATGAGTGTTCAGATTTTCATGCTGCAGGCATGCAAATGTAACAGTTCTATTAGAGTCATTTCACTAACACTTTCAAGATTTTTTATTTGACTCTTGTAAGTTGCCCCATTCCAGGTTCTTGCGTTCTTAAGGCAAACAAAGGCCAGATGTTTTTTTCTTCAACTCAAAACTGTACTTTCATTACATTTAAAAAAAAAATTACTTTAAGACAAATAAGCATGTATGTGACTATTATTATTGTTTGGCTGCTTAAATTACTAAATGATGATTTTTGATTTGTCAAAAAAATTGCAATAAGAATGAAATCAAATTGTCTTGAGTGCTGCCAGTCCTTTAGGTGTTATAACATCTTCAGTTAGGTTACAAACATACCAGAGAATAAGATGGAACTTCAGAAATATTGAGGCAAGGAGATTCTTCCTGTGCATTGAAGAAATTTAAAGGAGGTTTCCTGTAAATACTGTTTGAGGTATATATGAAATACAATCTTGACATAAGTGTTCAAAACTAGATCCTACTGCAGCAGTTCTTAATTGATTTAAAACGGTGCCTGCGGGTCACATCTGGCTTCAGCTAAAAACAGCACACCCGATCAATTTTTCAGTTTTAAGAGCCAGTGCCTCATAGTCAATTCAATCTGTAGTTTTAGTAATGTCATTTAGTTGCAGTTTATATGGTAAGGTTGGATGATTAAGCACTGGATTGCTTGCAGTATACTTAACATCTTCTCCACCTCTCAGAACAGACTTTTCCAGATTCTTCGCCAGATTCGGCTGAGGTAAATGGTGTTTTTGTGTTTACTCTGACCTTAAGCAAGGTCATGAACAAATATCTCTACTAAAGGGGATATTTCCATGATTCCACAAGAGTCAAAAAAGGCTAAAGAAAACTACTTTGACATGAGATTCATGAGGATGTGTTTTGCGTACCCCCAGCATTCTGAGTGAAAAATTAGATTTGTGAGAACAATTTATCTGTTCAGTGGCTTAAGGCTCTACATTTCCTCTCATTTTCAATGTGTGCCTGTGTTCATAGTGTCAGTTGAACGTTAAAATTTATGGATTAAATCTTTTCATTGAATTGCGTGACCTTTGCATCACAATTCTGCAGCTGCTCTTAGACATTTTGCCAGCTGCAGGTACACAAACATTAGATGAGAATAGATTTTGATCTCCTAATTAACACACTTGTCTACTAGCAGTCCACAACAAATAACTGCCCAATTTTTTAAAAAAAGGCTGAGAAATATAAACTGTTTAAAAAAGTAGTCAAAAACAATGAAAACTCTTACAATTCCCTTCAAAAGAGGCACACTGTTATTTTCTATCTTCTCAAAACAGTAAGCAAAACAAACAATGATTAATGCCAACACTTTTCGGGTTTATGGTATTTATAAATATGTTGTGGAGATTGAATAATGACTCTTAAAAGGCTACGTGTGTTTTTAGTATTTTAATTTGCATTATTTCTTTCGAATTAAGTTTTTCAATCTGACTTGTCTTTTTCTTCACAATCCTTTCTCATTTATTTGATTATATCTGACCTATTAATAGGTCAGACGTAATCTCACGCATCCGTTAATAAATCATATATGTAATAAACTACTAATCCGACGGATTATTTGTTGTTTTGTTTTTTTCTCTGCATTATTAGTCAACAGGTCCACCAGTCAGATAGAGTGATGTCGCTTATTAATTTGTACCCTGCATCATAGTTTCGAAATTATTGCCATATAACTACATGTTAAACCCTCTCACGCATGTAATATCTTGCCGATGCGGATTATTTTACTGCCTCTTCAATCGTTAATTATGCAATTAAATAGAAAATTAATTAAAGCGCTGAAGCACCGCTGCACTTCTGGTCATATAGTGACACAATTCAAGGTCCGAAGTTTTGGAGGTTTTTTTTGTCTTTCTTTCTTTCTTTCTTTCTTTTTTTTTGGGCTTCTTCATAAATCCCACGCAGGAAGAAAAAGTGAGAGAATGTGGTTTTTCATCGGCCTGTTACTCTTCGGAATATGTTAATAAAAATGCTGCAATTTCTTACTTTGGGTTTGTATTTAAGTGTTTTTTATAGGATGTTTCACAGAGAAGAACGGTGTGCAGCCTTGTGAAATCACCACTTAAAAAAAAAACAACAAGCAAAACAACCTGGACCTGCACAGAAAGTTTGGAAATGCACAAAGAATATGGGGTTGTATTTTTTCCACTTTGTTTTATTCATCTTTGCGCTGCACATAACTGACTTGTCCGACTTTTCTTCGTTCTTACGCTCATGCTCGACTCTCTTAATGACTTTGGGTGGTGATAAAATCAAGAATTAATATGATTAGTTAAGAGAACAGAATATAGACCTACTGCAATAAAAATATTCAGATTTGAAATAGATTTAAAAACCGAGGTTTCATTCCTGTGTTTGGGCACAATTAAGGGGAATCGCAATTCCCAGCCAGAAGGTCTCACATGTCTAAAAATTCCAAATTCATTAGATGTGCAGCAAAGCGCAGTGCTGATAAAGAGCATTATCTGTCTACAGCCAACAGCTTTAGATCCAGATAAGATGAGAGATGGTCCATAATCCGCTTAAACCACAGTTCATGCTTCTGCATTTATCATTTATCGGAATCCACTCTTGGTAGTTTGAGAAGTTTATTCGCACTTACTGTTTCGTTTCTTTGTGAACTGTGAGTCAAGTTACATTGAGTCTATTTTTTCCATTATGGTCGGATTTGTATCTCGTTTGCGCAAACGGATATTGCTTTGGTTTACAGGCGAGATGAGAGAGGTGAGCTGTGTCCTGAGCAGAACTGTGACTCAGCACGGTGACTTTGAACTTGAACTTCATCCCTCTCATCTTCATAATGTGCGCAACACACTTCCACGAGTGAGCTTGGACTATTTTTGTTGAGAAAAAAAAAATGTTCAAGGTCACTTGTACAAGTTTATTGCACTAATTATGTCCCATTGATCTATCCCTACATGTAGGACAGGTCAGGACAGGACGCGCAAAATAAGTCCAGAGCCATGTGACTTGGATTTACTGTAGCTGCTCGGCCAGACAGCAGGTGAAAATACAAACCCAACCATAATTTAACTGTGCTTCTCCTGTCTGTCTTTGATTTTAAGTTAACTAATGAGCCTACTCTGCCTTCCACTTCTTTTCTGCTCCGAAAAATGAAGCCATCTAGCCCGAGGAACTTTTAAATGAGACATTGACGATATCAGAAATATATAGGAGTTAATGCGCGCTCAAGCAATTAAGACTCAAAAGCTCACAAGTCTGTAGATTCGGGTAAATAGTCAAACAGTAGCTCAAAATAAGATCGTTCTCCAACCATTAAAAACGGAATATTTAAAACGAAATCAAACTTAAACCTTTTAACATATTCGTTCACATTGATTTTTTTTTCTCATGCCCAGTCCGTCAACTCTTTACAATTGGGGTTTCAGAAGTTGTTTATGAAGATAGGTTTTAGTTATACCGTTTCCCTCTTCTCACCAACACCTGCTGAAATGTAGCTTATTTGGTATTTAGCCAACATCCTGCGCCATCCATGAACTTGCTTGAACACATTCTTTTGATGAAAACATAACGTGAAAACGACATCAGTGTTAGGACAGCAGTTGACACATGTTCGTGCACGAATGACTGCAATTTTTTACAATTACTTTGTGTTACCTCGAGCGCAGACTGTTGGCTGAAGGGTATGAGCCAACGACTGCTTTAGTGTCACACATGTTTGGTTGCAGGTAAGGTCTGGGAAGAAGACCTCACTGCGCACGAATAAGACTACTTTTGGCGTCATTTCAAGTAGCTTATAATAGTCAACGATATGCATACAGCCTTAGACCTACCGTCTCAGCTTTAACACACAGAACGAGCAGCCACCTCGACGTTTCAGCTCACCGCAAAACGCGCTCCAAGTGATGTTTGTGGTCGACTTGTCCTTTAAATACAAATTTAAAGTGACTGACGATTCTGTCTCAGTGGTTCCTCCCTTTGCAAAAGTAGAAGAAAAAGGCACAAATGCCTCAGAATTGTTGCCACCTCTTAATTTTCCAATAGCCTACTTTGTTGGTTCAGGCAGAGCCACGTCCCTTTGATATTCACTCCATGCAAGATAATTTAATCCTGCATGTTTTATTAATCCCGATTTGTTTGATTTCTTTTTGATAAATGTGCTTGTCTGGTGGCCTTAACGTTACTCTGCAACACGACTGTTTCCTGGAGGCAATTTGGCTCAGTATATTAGGTAGGCTCTCATTTTACTTTTCCCTTGATTCAGAGTTTGACTTCCTGCGCACCATTTCACTTAAAGATTTCCTCCATCACAACGAGTTAACCAACAACAAGCAGGTGCAGACTTCATTTCCCTGCCCGCACCTCTCTCAAACCAACAACTCATGTTGACTTTAGCTCGTCGTATAGTCACTGCTGGTATAAAGCAAACTGGATGAGGAAGTTGACCCGCTTACTGAAAATTTCCCCGATTTTTATTTAGTGTCTTAAATCAAAGTAGCCTAGGTTACACACTGCGGGCTATCGAAACGAACCAGTTTCCTGTGCCAAATACATTTGGCTTCATGTTCAGCGAAATCAAATTTACGCGTTATACTGGGCCTATTAATAGTACAAAGAAAAAAAATATAAAACTTTGCTCCGTAAATTTTGTGATGACGTCAATGTGGAAACGTCTACATGCTATACAGAACATATGTAAGAAATTAAAGAACATTAACGTGCATTTAAGAGCTTACAGAAAATGTAAGGGAGTAAATATTCTCATATAGGCTACTTCTATAAAGTAATTAGAGGAAGAGAATGTGAAATTTGTTATTTCAGATGATATAAAAGACAGACACGTACAGGTTAGAGTAAAATTTACAGTGCTGGAGCTGCAGTTCGTCTACATTTCCTTAGGCCTACTATCACCTCTCAAACAACATTTTTATGTCTAAAATAGTTTGAAACAAAATATTAAACATATAAACATTAAAAACTGATTTCATTTGTATGTTTTGTACTTCAGTAGCCTATACTGTAGTCTTGGCCAGAGATTTTCTCAGTAGACTGCGGCGTGTTAAGCTCTAAAACATTCGCAGCGCGTGTCCTCGGAACTCTGTCAGCATTTTGACACATTTCTACATTTGAACATTTTGAAAACTGCATGGTGTTAAAGACTGTCCTGCACAAAAGCAGTAATCCTTAAAAACTGCCTATGGGCAAATGGGAGTCTCGAGATTTGGGGAGACACCCTTGAAAAAGATTGTTTTGACACGGATTGCCATTTCATGATAGTTGACTCCTGCGCTGCAGGACCAAACAGGGTTTGCCTATAAAACTGCCGATTGAAAATAAAATAACGGTCAAAAATCACAACCTCGTCTCTATTTGAACCCTTTACTTACTTTCAGCGTTTTACACATACAGGGACTTTCTATTTTCAGCCTAGTTTAAAAAAAATGTCATCACTTTAGTTCCACAAACATCTGTTACAAAAGAATAAAACATTTTAAAATACTCCAGTATACATGCTTGTTCCCTTTAGCCTGCGTGAAATATGCTCGAAAGGTTTAAAGCGTTTTTTTTTTTCTTCCAGGGCAGAAGTGAGATGATTAATGATGAACGTGTGTGTCTTTTGTTTTGCTGTCTGGACGGATGGAGCGACCGCCTCTCTTAACTTGAACTTGGACTTCCGACGAGACGCTACCAACTTTGGATTTTTTTTTTTTTTGAATCCTCTCTCAAGGCTTTACCCTTCCGACTGCGACAGAAAAATGCAAATTCACTGCTGCATTACTAATTGCAGACTTAGAAAGGAATGAAGTATATGTGAAAAGTGCTCATTTGCTAATAAATCACATAAACTATAGGAGTAGCTTAAATTCGCAGATTGAAGAGATATGATAGTGATTGTATAATACAGGTAAATAGAATTTTAATAAACTTCCGTCTGTTAAAAAAGTTAAATTGAAAATACTGTCCATAGTAATCCAGTTTCTCTACTAAACAAAGCCCTATTATCTCGTGGCTCCACGTGCCTCTAACTGTGTCCAAAAATACCCCAAAATATTTTCTGGTGTTAAGTTGAAGACTGTTACTGTGTGGGAATTATAGCCACCAGCATATGAAAAAGTGCAGATGTTTATCGCCTATCAATTAATGTGACAGTGCTTATGTAACCTGTGTTCTAAATCACACCGCATTCTGCAAATGTTCGGAGCTTTAATACCGACCAATCTGTCAGTAATTGCAATCCTGTGCCTTCTATTCTGGACTGATTCAGTTTTTGTTCATTGTGAAACACTTTGTATTGCATAAATTAAATTACACACAAACAAATATTCAGTCTTAAAATTATTAAAGTCATTTCGTCATCGAGTAATGAACCACAGCCAGTTTATAACAATATGATTATGTGCACTAAACCAAAAAGGCTCTGAAGCCTGTGTTGTATTTTGTAAATCCACGTTGGCCTGGCTTAGTGGTGGTCTGCCAGCATGCCCTCTGTCCTTTGGGCGCGGCTCCTCCTGGCCTGGTTTATTTTGCGGTTAACCCACAGCAATCCTCTCCTAGTCTACCTGCTCTGGATGAGGTTAAACGAGTCAAATCCGAGGTAAATTAGGCCTAAATTACAGCACAGGTAATCTTTTTCATGCAGGACATTTCATCAACCTAGTAACGTGCAGCCAGTACATTAGTATCAGTGGGAAATAAAAAGATGTGTTTACCTCGTGTGAGGAGCATAAAGACACAGTCCACCAACATCGAAAGAAACAGCTACTGAAATTCACAAAAGCCCTAATGTCTCATTTGAAAGCATCTACATTCATAGATGTGCAGCAATGTGTTAACATCGGAAAGACTCAAAAGATTCACGTGTTGGAGGGTAAAGTGACCCCCACCCCCCCAAACCTCTGTATGGCCTAAACTCGACACTTTTGTGTCCTTTATTCACTGTATGTCGTTTCACGAATACTTAAGATAATTTCGGTTTGCTTGGCAAACATGGCTTCCTACTGATGACACCAGCTTACAGTGTTGTAATAGAGCTATTTTCGGGAGGCTTGAGGGCTGCA
>JAQLOL010000002.1:14974743-14987503 GCA_029783665.1 Naso thynnoides
CACACACACACACACACACACACACACACACACACACACACACACACACACACACACACACACACACACACTGGTGCATATGCACACTGGCAACATAAAGCGATATACATGACTAAAAGGAAGCGACGATTCACTATCTTGCAGAGGAAAGTGTTGCATTAACACAGGCCTTAATGCGAAATGCATGTTAGGCGCCAGACTAATGACTCACGCGCAACTTCCAAATGAACGCCAGTCTTGATTTACTGTGAGATTTATATACTCTACAGCCACATTTTGATCCATTCAATTACCTCCAACACTTAACGGGTTCAAAGTAACTTTCAGCTTTTTTTTGGAATTTGACGTGTTCATTTACTAAAATCTTCGAATCCTCATTTTGAAAATGCAACAGGACTACTGGCCCACTTACTGTTACAATGCGCGAATCTTATTTGGTTGTTTTGGCTGACGTTGTATACTTTCAGTGATTTTTTTTTTTTTTTTACATGCCTTTAATTATAAAAATGGTTTGATCTCACTGCTAAGTCTAGATCTGGCTGGAAACTCGTAAACATGAACGCAACCTGGTTTCAGCATGCATAGCGCAGAGTCTACCTGCAAGCTTGGATTGGCACATTCTTGGATCGCTACATCTCCCTTTCAAAGACTTCTCATGCCCAAAGGATTTGCATCACCCTCGAGACCGGTGAGATAATGTTTGAGAGGTAGCCTAAAAGTATTTCTTTTTATTGACCTTATATCGGGATTTTACCTACATGCATGAAGGAGACACGGACAGCTCTGTCACATGCGGTCATTTTGTTGGATGGACCATCCGGCAAAATTTGGCAAATGTTTTCCATTAATCCAGAGAAAACAGACAATTTATGTAATTTCACTTTTTTTCCATCAGAAATTTTGGTCGCTATGTCATCACTAAGGCCTACTTTAATACTAGTTCTGCCTACGTTGTTTAAATTAGTGGGATTATGTAAGTAGAGCAGAGCATTTACTGCAGTATCAAAATAGCATATGCCACACATTTACTCGATGGAGGCGCTTTCTGCTTACATAAGATTGGCTCAGTCATGTGCGCATGTAGCCAGTTCCTGAGAGCGGAAGCCGCAGGTAGGCAACATTTGTATGGGGAGGGATGCTCTCCCCTCCCCCACAAACCTCCGCATCAGACGGGCTCTCTGTCTGACAAGGCCTGTCTGGGAGGACATGATGTCTGGTTGTGAAGATATTTACAGCAACACATCATGGCTGGTTGTCAAGATATTGATAGTTGTTTCTGTTAACGGTTCTTGAAGCAAGTGAAACCGCAGTGCAGAAGAAATGTTTCACTCGTCCCGGCAGATTGTTTGACGCAATTTAAGGAAAAAAAAACTGTTTTTAATTAAAAAATAAATGGACGAATATTTGTAACAAGGCGTGTTTTCGCAGTGAAGTCCCACCACAAATTGTTTACAGAGTTGTTTGAGGAGAACGAACGACCAGTCACCACTCTGAAGATTACAAAACTGACAGCAGCAGTCTTCATCTTAATTCAGAAACTTTTGGTCGGTCATGACAGATTGCTGCAGTGATGCCTCATAGTCACAGTTTAGCATTTTTAAACCACGTTCAGCAGAGCATTTTACCTAGCAGCACTAAAATTTGTTTTGCTTTCAAAATTCAATTAAGTATGCTAATAGGCTACTGAAAATCACACAGTTATTAATCCACCTTTTTTTTGGTTTTTTTTGTCCACGCCTAATTATTGATGGTTTAGTTTGAAGAACTACGTTACAGTCTGTAGTGACTGAGTACAAAATGAAACCCAGCTGATAACTTTCATTTCAGTCTGCTCTTCAACACCAAATTTAAGATGTACACTTTGAACACACAGGTAATAGGCTTCTCAGCCTGTCTCAGTATCTCCGCCGCTTAAAGCGCAAGTTTGGGGTGAACAGTCGCTGAATTGGCCACATAAACTGCGTATATTGTGGATACATTTATTTTAAAGTTTTCCATTGATTGTGGGGTCGGAGAACACCAAGCAGGCCTGCAATGCTAAACTTTCTATCTGTGTCTACAACCTGTCTCGATAAATGAAACGAGCTAACAAAGTCTGATACCTTTTTAGAATTCATTGTCAGTTATTTTTCGCAGGACGAGTGTTAGAAACTGTGTTCTGTGTCGGCACGTATGTGTGTTTTAGGAATGAGCTGTTGGTGTCTCAGCTCGGACATTGCACATTTTGCTGTGGTGGAAATGCGCCAGACATATAAATATTTTATTATTAGACTAATAATTTTTCTTCTCACAAAAACTTAACAGTGATTGTATAATTTCTTGCAACAGTTAAAAAAAGAGGAATGTTAATTCATGAATCAGTGTCCACCTTGTCAGAATTTTTTGGTTTATTACGCCACTTTTTGTCTTAAAACGTTAGCCTAATTATGTGGATTAAAAAAAAAACAATATTCGTAGTCTGAGTTTCGGAGGAAACGAAGGACAGGGTTATTGTTTGATTTATAGTTATTGCAACTCCAAATGTAGCTTAATCATATCGGCTTTATTTTTCTAACTTTAAAAGAACTTTTAGTGTTATCTCGTGACTGTGCCGCCCGTTTGGCCACCTCTGCATCCCTGTATCCCACGAGGCGAAACTATCACTATTTCCTGCCTAAAAACATTTTGAGGTAATGTGGAAGTCAGGCTGAGTAAACAGAACGTGCAACGAACTAATGATAACATAGGCCTACTATCATTAATGAATAGGCTAAAAACTAAAAAATAAAACACTTCATCTCCTGACGTCTGAGCTTCCATGGAAAATATGTTAGGTTGGAAGGAGTCGGTTTCCTGCTGTCAAATTCCTGATATTTAAAAAAGAAAAACACACGAGATTATTTGGGCTTCAGTCCGTCCACACACACAGCAAATATTTTAGAGTGGGGGTCTCTAAATAACTGCTAGTTTGCGTGCATACTCAAGTGTGAAGTTCATTCTTGTCTGTCTAGACTCTCATTACGACCCTGTTTGTCTGCGTTTTTTTACCTTGACCTTGGACTTCCGTGCAGCTGCCGTTTGGATGAGCCCTTCGTAGTTGTAATTTCCTTGAGACAAAAGAAGTAAAACTCTCTGTTTGAGGAAGGACAAGGATCTGGCTTCCTCAGTTTACAAACACACATCGGTGGCCAAATTATTCTCAAGGCATCTCTGCAGTGCAAAAATGTTAATAAACGAGGCTCCCTTCGTACGGCAGCTTGTAACTTGCTTTTTCAGTGACTCATGGGATAGGCATCACAAGTGTGTTTTATGGACAGTTTGTACCCCATCCCGTCCGTAATATTTTAAAGGATAATAATAATAATAGTAAAAACCAGGAAAGTTCAAAATGGTAATCCATAAATACGTTTGTAACGAATGCTGCAGAGGAGAGAAACACCAGATTTACGCAACTGTTGTGATGATGGGGCCTTGCAAAGAGAGAAACTAAAAAGACATTTTGGATTTTGAAAAGAGCTTTAGTCTGGGACCAGTCTTTCCGATGTAAGGAGGACGTGTGCAGAGTAGTGACGGAGCAAGGTTCAAATACGACCGCATTTCTACCACGGTGTCTAATTAAATAAGGTCTGTATCTGCTCACAGCCCACCTAAATGCGTTCCCTTGTTCTAATATTTGCCCAGAAGCGTCAGCGTGTATGAATGAATAGCCCAGTGAAAGGGAAACATCACAGGAATTCGGTTAATGGTCATCTTTAATGGTCACGCTATGACCGAAAAAGCCCTTGGACTAAACCGAGAATACTGCGACTGAAGAAATCATTACCCAAACATTATGCGGAAATGCCTGTATATGAAAAAAGTAGGTTCCTATTCGTTGTAGGTGAATACTGTTATTATACTTTCGAAATTAAGGATACACCATTGAAATGTAATCTGCAATCTTACCTGGAATAGTTTTCACCTCGTCCTGTGTCTGTTTCTGTTGAAGTACAAGATACTCACTCAGCACATTCAACTTTGCTGACACTTAAAGCTCTTACTTCTGCATCTCTCTAAAGACACACACGCTCACACAGTTGATAAATCGTCATTTCCAATCACATCATGCAAACAAAAGTTAGAATGGGTTTTATTTAGGCTAAACAAACCCTGAAAGGCAACATTATTAGTAAAGATAATTATAATGGCCCACTGGAACAGTAGTATGTGACTGAATCTCACCTCAGCATGATAATAGCTGACCCAGAGGCAGTTGTGTACGGGTTTAAAAGGAAATGCGTCCTTCAGAAAAGGGAGTCTAAGATTGGAAGTAAGATTCATATTTGCTGTGACAGCTTTGTTTTTTTTTTTTATTGCACAAAAAATTGTTTCATCATAGACAAAAAAAAAGGAACAGACCACAGATTCCATGTTCAGTTATTTTCTATTTATTGTTACATTTAATAACCAAAGTAAACCTCAGTCGCAGCATACTGCGTCCACCAAGTAAGCTGAGAGAAACACAAGGTGTGTTAACAAAGCAGCAGAAATTCAGCTGAAAGATGCATATTTTATTTTCCATGTACCAACTGTGACATGTATCATTAAAATCTTTGGCAGCTCTTGGTGTCGGCCAAATTTCACATGTTGTTTTTCGTTTGCTCCAATCTTGAAAGTGTCCAAACTCCCCTTTAAGGGTAAGGGTCTGTGTGATTTAAGCCAATGATAGGACTCAGTATTCTGAAGGAAAAAACTGTGCCATATGAAGCGCTGGGTCTTTAAAGGGCTGTTCTGCCCCAACTCACAAGCCCAATCTCGTAGGACTTGTTAGCGTATCACGTGCCAGATTCTTAATGAAGTGGACACACGAGGGCCTCGTGTGCGCATGCGCTTGGTGTAAAATGTAGTTGGAAATGAGGTGTCCGTCTTGGAGTAGTCGACTTTTAAAAAGCATCGGCAGCCCCTGATATGACGACTTCGCTGGTTCTGCATCCACGCTGGGCGGACACCTTGATGTACGTTTATGAAAAAAGCCCGAATGAAAACAACCAGAATAAAAGCCAAACAATGGAGGGACTGAGCGGTAATTGCCCTGCGACCCACTGCAGGGACCTGATGTCGCACCCAGCGCTGGGAAGACATTCTGGCACCATAGCGACCCACCAGGGCTCCGTCTACTCGGATATTTCCTCTCCAGACACAGGCCGGCAGTGTCCCGCTCCTCAAACATCATCAAGTGCATCTTTGAGCTACGGTTATCCCTTTGGAAACCCATATTACGGCTGTCGATTATCTCATTCACACAACGTGAACTTGCAGCAGAAGCCTTGCTCGTATCATCCCGCAGAGAAATATGCCGAGCCCAGCACAGCGCTCCCAACGGAAGAACTGTCCTCCAGGGCGAAAGAGTTTGCCTTCTACCCGAGTTTTGCCAGCTCATATCAGGCTGTTCCCGGATATCTCGATGTGTCTGTGGTGCCCAGTATCAGTGCCCATCCTGAACCGCGGCACGACGCGTTGATTCCCATGGAGGGCTACCAGCACTGGGCTCTCTCCAATGGCTGGGATGGGCAGGTGTACTGCTCCAAAGAGCAAACTCAGTCAACTCATCTTTGGAAATCACCCTTTCCAGGTAAGGAACATTCATGTATATGACTTTTTATTTAACCCACTGGAATTTATGTATTAGTCCAGCACCTTGCAGGGTTATTTAAATTTAGTCAGATGTCTAAGATGTTTTTGCTCAGTCTATGATTTTTTTTAATCGTTTTGAACAGCCAATATCAACTTACAAAGAACTCCAAGGAAAGTTTAAATGTGCTGAAAAACCCTGCAACTGTCAAGCCTCATGTCTGTTATCATATGTCTTTTATGGACTCTGCAAGCATAGCATATTCTGTTTGGCATTAAACAAATCATCTTGTATTTTGTCAGAAGTGTGCATAAAAATGACAATATGGACTGTAAGTTCAAGGAGCTTCTCAGTTGCATGGTCATTTAATGGGTAATATAAATTCATAAACGGAGCATTTGCATTTTTTTTCCCCCTCTGAAGTCATATGATGATAGGTCAGTTTCAGTCACGTACAATAGACAGGAGCAGCAGTGCATACCTTTGCCCCCTGTTTGACAATATAGTGACTAAGCTAGCCTACTGTGTTTGGATTGTGCCAATAAATCTCATCGCCCTGCGATTTGTCCAGAGTCTTTTGCATATATCAGGATTCATATTAAACATCTTTAGCGTTATTACATGCTGACCTGAGCACCAGATCACATCACTGGTTCACAACCACTGATCAGTTTACATTATAATCCAGGCTCGCCTTTTGCTTCTGTTACTGTCATACAACATGCATGATATCTGATAATGGACGCTGGGGCCCGAACAGAATGCAGTTTACAGAGTGTTTACTAGACTGCTTCTTTTACCACAAGGGTTTATTATCTTTATGAAATCTGTAGGTATTTTAATCTCAGATAGGGATGCTCTGAGATCTCGACAGGACTTCCCACACTATATTTGCTCCCGTTTATGTTGAAAATACACAAGAGCAAGCCACGCAAGCACGGGCACGCCGTCAAATGCGCGCGCACACATGCACAAAAACACAAGCGCGCGCTGTCCATGTTCTTCTGTGTTGCCTCAGACATGCCATATACACACATGCACAAATTTTTGCGTATTCACACATGCAAACAATAATATTTTGCTATAAAATTGAAAGATTCAGTAATTATGACCTCCATCCAGTCTTCCTTAATTTAGCCTACTAATAATATTTAGCACAGAATAGCAAAAATAGTAATGAAAAGTTGACTGAATATCCATTGGCCGAGGAAAAAAAAGCCTTCTACCATAATCTGATAGGGACATTGACTGTGGCGAAATATTCACACCCACTGACTGTAAAATTACGTGAGGGTAAAAGGCTGCATGTCTCACAGCCTGCCACTATTTCTCAAGGTACTACCATACTTGTCCTGTCGTGTTTCTCATTGGCTGTCGCGCACTCAACTCCAACCATCGAATGGGTGTCATCCAAGAACACAAAGCTAATCTTATGGTTCCCACTGTCAATACCCTTATCGCTTTCTCAAAAAATCCAGGAAGATCATATTAAGGAGAGGCGTCAAATATTGTGATCTGTCTTTTCCCGTCAGGCACTAACCGCTGTAATGCGCCAAAACTGAGACTTTTTGTAGTTTACGCTTCCTAGAGTTCAGATTAAACGTCCGTACAAGAGATGTGTCTAACAAACTATTACCAAGGCTTGTTGTGAGGTTTAGTCAAGTAATAGATTGAGTATTAATACGCAGCCCATGAAAGGACATTGATCAGTGGCCATTTGGAACAATGCACAACTGTGGTGACTGTAACTTGATAATGATAGTTCACTGACACAAGCAGTGGCCTATCACTGCATGACACAGCGGAGGACATTTAACATTAGTGAACTCTCCTAGTCGATTCCATAACTCTGTTCTCACATGTCAGGTGCAGCACACCTGAGATTGTGACTGCAGCAAAATTTCGGCTGTGTGCCCCTACACACACACACACACACACAAGCACACACACACAAGCACACACACACACAAGCACACACGTAATGTAGGTAATGAAAATATTAAAAATAAAAAAATTCCAGTGCTTTGCTTTAGCAGTATACATAGTTTCGTCAGCTGCAGTGCTGCTGATTTTGTGATTTTGTGAAGTCAAACATTGCGGTGTTTTTGCGCAGAGGCTAATAATTTCCTGGCATTTTTTCTTTACAGATGTTGTTCCATTACAGCCTGAGGTCAGCAGTTATCGTCGTGGGCGTAAAAAGCGCGTCCCTTACACCAAGATCCAGCTGAAGGAGCTGGAGAAAGAGTATGCAGCCAGCAAGTTCATCACCAAAGACAAGAGAAGACGCATCTCGGCCGCCACCAACCTCTCCGAGCGTCAAGTCACCATCTGGTTCCAAAACCGACGAGTAAAGGAGAAAAAATTTGTCAGTAAATCCAAGAGCAGTCACATGCACACCACTTGATGTGATCGGCGACCTCTTTTGAAACTGCAAATCATACCTTCCAAAACATCACGCCGTATATTTACCTCTTGCATCGAAAATCGTGGCTGAAGAACATTTTGGCTGAGTTTTTTCTTTTTCTTTTTTCTTTTTTAATTTAAGATGCATTATCTCCATCGACTATGCCACCAAGCCCCCTGTTTTCAATTAAGAGATAATGCTCTAAAACTGTGAAAATATTGAAAATTCACTTCACATTTGTTCTATATGAATGTATATATATAAATATATAATATTTAAAACGATATCTGTATTTCAAAGACAAGTATTGCGTGTTTTTTAAATTTTTTTTTCAAGCCAAATCACGAAAGGACTGATGACATTTCTAAGACTTGCAACAAGGAGATCAGAACAGAGGAGTCGGTTCGTTTGGTGCGTTTAAGAAAGGTTATCGCCATATGGACATGAATTGTGGCGTAATGACACTTTGAACTTGAGAATTGAACATCTTCAACAAAAGCTCCCAGAGGACTTTCGACAGAGAAAGAGAGAGAGAGAGATTTTTTTTTCATATTCCTTTTGAATTTCAAAAGCTATGCTCCTCTGTGTGGGCTATGATTTCTTAGGCCTGGGGTAAAACAAAGGCTGCTATGTTGTTAATCTGTATAGTGCAATGCCTTTATTTAATTCTGATTATCTAGAATGGCGGAACTGTAAACTGGAATATCCCAAAACCTGTATGTTTTCCTTTGTCAGTGAAGGATTCTGTCATGCAACTGGAATGATTGTAAACCATTAAAGTCAGTGAGTATTACACATAAATGCACAATCGGTGTTTTTTTTTTCTTTTCTTTTTTTTGGTCCTTGTTAGTGTAGCATTGCAGCTGATCACACACCTTGTACGAAGACTGTAATTTTTACTTTTCGTGCAGTATGTGAACTGTATTGTGGTGTTGAATTGCGTACTGGTAACGTTGTTTCATAAATAAATGATGATTATGAAAATGCTTAAATATTCAAGTCAATCAAGCATCCAGCATTCCATTTAGTTTCGAGTTACACTGGGTTCATTAAGGAGGAAAAATGCTCAAACCACTGTCTTCTTTAACTTGAGTCTACAGCATCAGCAGAACATATGCAAATAATGATTTTATGTCGCAACGTGCTCGATTCAAACTTACTGCACGTCCAAGACACTTGGAAATGGAAACAGAGACGATACGCTGATAACGCATGATCAGTTTCTAACCTTTGCAAACTAAGAGAGAGACGGAGAGAGAGAGAGAGGGAGGAAACACTATAGGTTATTATCATATTTGGATCAGTTCAGTTCTTGCTCAGAAAGGATAAAAGCCCTATTTAAAACTTGCACAACATTATATTCTTTCCCATGGCTGATCGTAGAGGAGAACAGTGTGCGGTTTAAAAACGAACAAACAAAAACACCTCACTTTGTGTTTGTCAGTCCCTGCCCTCCAAATAGAATGGCATTTTTTTAAACAAACTTAATACGGAAATGTTTAATTTATTTCATTTTCCAGAGTTTTAATTGGCAGAATATTCGTGAACGTGCTAAAAGACAAATTTAGCCTCAGCTCTCTCGAAAACCTTCACTTTATGAAAGAATATTATTTTTCTCTCCCATATTTCGTAGCCTGTGCTGAAATTAATTACTGTGTCTAAAAATAGGAACATTGTAACCCACACGCAAGACTTAAACATGCACTTTCTCTTCACCCGTCACCGTCCATCACAACGTTTGATCACGTTACGTTTTGCTAATTGTGGTATTTTTAAGATATCAACAATACATGCTTTCACGACAATGGCACAGCACTGACGTGCGTAAATGTACATTTGCGGTTCAAAATACCTGTAGTGTGAATTCTGGCTGCCCCGCGGCGTATTCCTATTTTCGTTTTACTCAGTTGTCGCAGTTTTTACTGCACAATCCACACACGAGTTTTACACTGAACTTTAGGCTGAATTTTATTCTGTCAACTATCAGAATTTCTTATTTTACTTTTGCAAACACGTAGCAAAGGTGGCATTATATTGTCTATACATGCGGCTGTAGCCTACACAGTGAACGCGATAATCAGTGGAAAGCTGCATTGCAAACTGACCCTTCGTAGTTTTGTTTACAAATCATATATTTAGTCTTTACATATTTCCTATACCACATGCATAAGTGCGCAAAGTTATTTTGTTTGAAGGCCAGTGATATCAAATATATTAAGGCCTGGTGTCTCGCTGGAATTTTATAAGTTACGTTGTAAGCGACACTAGTTATGCCGCTGAAAAATATGTGGAAAATTACATTTCAGCACGGCCATTAGAATAATCAAAGTTGATCCGAATTATTAACTAAAGCTTAGACGCGTTTTGCCTAAATTAACATAAAGTAGACAAGTGATTATATTAGACGTGAATAGAAATAAATACAACTTTTTTTTTTAATTTCATCGTACTAATCCAAGTTTGAGCCTTAAGTATGAGTAAAAATGTCTGCTGCTCCGAAAATATTATCTTCAAAACACAGTTTGCGAGATTTGTTTTGACTTTAAATGCGAGTCGCTCTCAGGACTGCGGCACTTTTTTCCTGCTTTTCAGATCTTTTAAGGTCGTTGATTAGAATCCAAGCCGTCACAGTTCAAGTTTTTGTTTGTCTTGCTCCTGGATTTTCAATTATTGTGGAAAGTTCTGGGTCTCGTCTGATTTACCCTTGACCATGACTATGCAGTCACTTTGACCTTGACATCACAGTAGATTGTGAATAATAAATAGGGGGCTGGGCACCAATGCTGGCGGTTTGTTTGTAGGCAAACAAGGTGTTATTTCCCTGTCTAGACAGCCGGACTTAATGACGTGCCATAAATACATAAAAAAGGGGAAGTGTAGGATATCCTCGGACCTGCATTTCTGACCATTTCTCAGAGCTTTGCATTAACATTTGAGCTCTAATCGTTTGTGTTTTACAGAAGTCCTTTAAAAGTTGTTATTCTGGCCCATGCCTCTGGAACCACCAATGGTTTCATTCACTCGTCATGAGGTGTGTGTTATTGACCACGAAGGACAGGTAGACCTTTTGACGTCTCACACCAACACCAGTAATCTGCAGCAAGTAGCTGCACTGTCTACACAGCGAGAGGAAATGATAATACGACGTCGTCCATGTTAACGATTAAAGGTATGGCTTTCTTCCTACTATGGCAGTAGGCCTACATGGACTTTGTTTTATGACTTTTAAAGATCACAACAAACGCCGTGCATTAAACAGACAAAACTAAGATCCAGAAAAATGATAATATGTAGTGACTTCAGTTTTATAAACTGTTATTTCAGTCAAAGTAGAGGGCGCACAGCGGTGATTAAATTGGGAGACTGTAGTCATGTTTTCTAATATAGCTTATATGTTTTAACT
The DNA here is from genome assembly GCA_029783665.1 of Naso thynnoides. NCBI lineage: Eukaryota > Metazoa > Chordata > Actinopteri > Acanthuriformes > Acanthuridae > Naso > Naso thynnoides. The sequence continues at coordinate 14,986,141 of JAQLOL010000002.1, forward strand.
AAATAAAAAAAATATAGTTTACTAACATCGTCTAGATTTAGTCTACATTGATAGTTGATTGGCTAAATCTCAAACATATAATGTAAGAGTGGCTGAATATGCAAACCATTTGACTAAAATTGTATTCAAAGGGATAGTTTTTATAAGGGTTTACATGAATGTTTGTTTTTTTATTTTACGTGTTTCCCAAGTATAACATTTTATAATAGTCTACACACTGAATAGTTTGTGATGTAGGCCTAATTATAGAATTGTCGCCTATCTAGTTATTCGAGCACTACACAATTTCAATTTGAAAGTTAATTTACTCCCAATTTAAGTTGTCACAGATAGTAACCGTAACCCGGCCGAGATTAAAATGTAGGCCTTTGTGACACAAAAGAAGATTTAGAATAAAATTAGCCTACAATAGGCTATAAAACACAAACATTTCAGGTTAAAAAACAAAAAAAAACAATTATTTGAGACACTTTGCTCTCTTTTACGCAGTGATTTCGCGCTGAAAAGGTGAAATATAGAAGAAGAAGTTGCATTGTTATTGTTAGTGTGTGGGTGTGTGGGGGTGTCAGCGCTACAGGCCGCTGTCAGCCAAAGGCATGAGACAGGGGGCTGATAACCTCTGGTGGTGACCAGAGGAAAATATCAGGGAGTGCTGCAACCCTCTCTCATTTAGGAATACTTAGTGAAGGTTTTTCATTGTTACGCCTCATTGAGCTCAATGCGGGCATTTTTTTCAGTATGATGGATAATATTTGTTAAATATCGACTTGTCAGCAGATGTCGTTTTGATGCATACTTTTACTGGTTAAAGTTGAGGGCCCGCTCACAGTGGATAGTACACAGCCAATACAGACGAGCTCTGGTCGTGTTCAGCTGTTCTGTTGTGTGATTGCTGTTTACATAAAAATTGATCTCATGCCACCAAGGTAGTGTTTGTTTTTAATTTAATGTAATTTAATGTAATTTAATTTAATTTAATTTAATTTTTTAAAAATTCCTCTTGGCTTGAAACGTCTCCTATTGTGACATAGTCTGGAAACCACATGTCGAAAAAGTAGGCCTACGAGACAGCAAAGATGACCGGCACTTCGATGGAGTAGGCTAGTTTATTTTTCTCTGATGTCTTTGCATGTGGCTGCAGGAACTTACCCGACAGCCCCGTGTTTTAAAAAGTCAAATGCATATTAAAATTGTATGCGTTTTGATTGAAGACGTAAGCAAAGTTTGGTTTAAAACTCATAATTTTCAGATGTTGGATGGGCACACAGCTGAGCTGGTGGATGAGCAATAAGTTTCTTGATTACACATCACATACATACACACACACACACACACACACACACACACACACACACACACACAC
>JAQLOL010000002.1:14987603-15012422 GCA_029783665.1 Naso thynnoides
ACACACACACACACACACACACACACACACACACACACACACACCATCTCTCTCTCTCTCTCTTTCTCTCTCTCTCTCTCTCTCACACGCGCGCGCACAATACACACAATTGAAAAATAATTTTAGTTACAATTTAAGTCAATAAACGAATAAATAAGATTTCATTTTTCTGTATTTGAGCAAATACCTTGTGGCAGTTTATGGGATTATAACTTTAAACAAAGTAGCCATTAAGTTCAAATGTCTGCACATCAGGCAGGGCTAGTTTGCGCCGTTTAATTTGAATAAATCTGTATAGAAACGACAGAGAATGAATATGGGTATTTTTTATTGTGAATTTGAATTTATATCGTGTTGTTTTATTATTTCCAGATAGATTTGGGCTGTCCATAGCGAACATTTTTTAGTAATAGATATTTCTTCCCAAGCGATAGGGAAAATGTAGCCAAGTCGAATAAAATTTCATTTGTTGTAAACAAATGAAAAAGATCAGCCAAACCTTTCACCTAAGACGATAGCAGTTTGTGGCTTCTTTAGACTTCCCTTGGTGGTTTGTTTTCCTTGAAGGAAACTTTAAAAAGGGCTGCTCAAGGCTATAACTGTGGCAACCTGCCTGCAGAGAATCAAAGAGAAAAAGGGAAGAAAAGCCCTTTGTTTAGGCTATTGCTCTGTCTGGACAGGACCAGCGGATTCCAAGAGGGTAATTTCAACATAGCGCAGACAGTGTGTACTAGACAGTGACCTTGACAGTGCTGTATGCTCCGTTTACCAGGGTTCTTTTTGGAAAGCCGATTTTTCGTTGTCTCTCTAAATGAGAGCACAAGCTGTATCTCGCCGTCAGATATGACATCATCGTTGCGCCTAAGAAGTACTGAACAGGCGAGCAGTTGTTTGAATCTAAAATACGGATCTGTGGGAGAATTGGATCGGAGGCGTGGAGAGGCGAGGCAGGGAGGCGCAACACATGGCCTCTTTTCTCCGAGGTAAAGTGGCGACTTAAGCCTGCAAGTTATTCACTCACCGGATTGGCCATCCTAGTCATTTTTGGTGTAAACATCACACTGCACTATTTGAATCTGGCTGGCTGTTATAATAATACGAGAAGCTGTAAGGTGATTCCAGGACGCACCAATGCTCCTGTACGACTGAGCCATAAGATATTACATTGGAATTGGTCTAGTGCTTCATTGAGGGAGCCTTACTAACTACATGCAAGAATGTGCAGTGATAGGAGAGGCAGTGAGTCAAGGGACAGACAGAAACGTAACGGATCCCCAAGAGCTTCTCCAGTTTAAACATTTGATCTTTTTCTTTCTATTTAAGGCCAGAGCGAGGTCTGGTGCATTTGGTTAGGTGGGATACATGGTCACAAGTGACGGATACAGCTATCAAATATCGGCTGACTTGCAAATCGTTCCCAAACCAATGTTTAAATGAATGCTAATGTTCTCAGATAACACTTCATTGGCACAATTTGTGGCACGCAACGTGCGCCATTCAGCACGCATGTGCAAACTGTAATCCTGCACCTTTTTGTTTTTTGTTTTTTTATCTTTAACTTCGTAGTATAAAATATTAATGAATTAAATCAGTCTGTTTATTTTATTTTATTATTTTGGACTCTTATCAAGCATTTTATTTTGAGTGCCATATGTTAAAGAACATAAGTTGTTTCTTAAATTAGCTCTGGGTGCATTTTGATTATATGCAAATAACTTGGGCTGTTGAAACTCACTGAAGCTGTCACAGCCTGGAAGACTGTTGTATTTACTCTAGGTCACTGATTTGAAGTCTTGTTTTTATTTGTTTAAATTGAATATTTGAGTTCAAAATCAAGTTCAACCCACAGTGTCTCTCGTCGTGAACTTGAGTGGATTGACGCGACGTAAGTGTGTGCTTGGTTGTATTTAGTTTTTTTTCCCCCTAATTTAATTTAGTGTCGTTGAAAGGTCAAAGTATTTGTTCTTGACTTTGTCAGATTTTTTAAAACTGTATAAGCAGCTCCAAATGTGCTGTGTTTAGAGAACTTGGGAATGTTTGAGATCCATAAATCGATTTTGACCTCCAAATGTGTAGTCCCGAGTTGGGTGAGGGTATAGCCTACATTTTGAAGGGAAAAAAGGATTGCCAAAACAGTTGCAGAATTGACATAGCGTAATATAGAAAACTTTAAACGAATGGAAAGTCTTACTAGATTTATTTTTCTATTAAACAGAAGGGAGTGGAATGCACGAGGCGAAGGTCAGTCATAAGGATATGTTTGAGGGTGATGTTTGGGCCGTTTGATGACTGAAAACCACATTGAAATCCTGCGTCATGCTGCTGGCAGAGTGCCTGAATCATGCGCATATAATTATAAAATTTCCTGCAGAAAAAGTGGACTGCGATGAATTTTGTCTCCTGAAAACAAAAACCTCTTAAAAAAAAAAAAGCAAAAAAAAAAAAAAAATCCCCAGGGGCACGACAGCATATCAGATTAGCCTATTTGTTCAGTATCTTCAGGGTTACATCTACAAATCAGCTAATTAGCGAAGGTATAACGTAGAGAGACTCTCGGCCGGATGAATCAGTTAAGTGCCCTCTGATATCTTGTAAAATTCATATAAAAGAATTGTGAGAGGTATAACAATCCCACCAGAGTTTGGCTGCGAACATTTATTGAAGGTATCTGTTAAAGTTGTTCATGTGAGGTGTACTAGAGAATATTACGTGAAATATACCCTCTTAAAGTAACCTTGTAGAATATCGTCCTCTTTTACAGAGCCAGTGGCTTCAACCTGCTGACCCCGTTACTGTAAATATGAGTAGAGTGCGGCAATGAGCATCAGTCTTTTCTTAAAACAAGCTTGTAAAATTGGGACATCACAGCTTTATGTGACATGAAATTCAACCATAATTTGCTAGAAAACAAGATGTCATATGCACCCTCTCCTTCAAGAAAAATAGTTTTCATAAGAAATAGCGTTTAAAAAAACTTTTGCCAGCTTATAAAGATATTAAACGAGGCCATGGACAGTTCCATAAGTGTAAAAGGAGAAGCAGAGAAGTTCCTTTTGGGCTCTGTGAGGCTCAAGTGAAGAAAAACAAGATTCTACATTTTTAATAAAAGGTTTATAGTATTTTTAAAAAGCATATAAACCTCTGTTATACAGAAGTTAATGTTTTGTTTTGTCTGAGATGGACCGAGTGGGTGGTACCGTGTGTAGCAGAAGTTACCCTGAACACGTGGTTAGCGGATGACCAATCAGGCGCCCCTTTAGGTTTAACTATGTTAAATGTCAGATTGCAATAAACTAGAAGCTGTTGGTCGGGCCCGCGGAAATGGGCGAGCATAATCTTCTTAATCCAGGGTTTGTGGGACCTTTGGTAAACATCCACACTGGAGACACATTTTACTTTCCGAATTTTAGAGCCTCGGGGGGACAACTGGCGGGGCTACCGTCTCTCTCTTACCCGAGAAGGGACAATGTTTGCTCCCTCCCGTGGAATCCTTCGGAGCCGTGCAATGGATACTCTCAATCCTATTTTAGCAGCCCCGTGTCTATTAACCCCTCTTTCAATCGGTCGTGTGAAATTACTAGACCAGAGGAGGGGAAATGTTATTATAGCAGCGGCAACGGGAACAGGGAGACCTGTTCAGGTGGCAGCAGCCTCAAACGAGAGGACAGGGCGAGAGACACATCATCATTGACATCTGACCACGGGATGCACAGTGGAATTGGCAGCACTGTTGCCTTTTCCAAATACGACTATGGGAACGAGCAGCTAACGCAAGACCCGCCGTCTTGTCAGTCAATGGAGTCCGACTCCAGCTCCTCTCTGCTCAACGAGGGCAGCAAGCCTTCATCCAGCGACACACAGACCCTGGTGTCACCGGGAAGCCATGCAAGCAATATAACCACAGGCGGAGGTGAGTGCTACTTTAAAAAAAAAAAAAAAGCTATTATTATAACACGTTTGCAGTAATTATCAGAGGGCAGCACATGGTACACTTGCGGTGTAACACCGTCGTTGAAGCTCGTTATCTTGATGCACAACTTGCAGCCTGGATTAGCCTGCAGGGTACTTGCGTGGTGTGCAAACACCGCTAGGGGTTGCCCTAAAATACCTCACGCGCCATGTGGTTGTGTACAGTTACAGATAACCCCATCAAACCGTACTGCCAGACAGCTTTTGCATAAGAGATCAGCTCTGCCATCGCATTTCCATACTTGCAATGAGGAACCGCGGTTTGGGCACACGAGTGGTTGATTTTGGTGTATTGTTGCACTTTGAACACACAAATTAGTGCAGTGATTTAAAGAGGTGAGGCGCTTTGGTTGACTGCATCGAATAAAGAGAGTTTTCTTTTTAATGTCTCGTAAACAGAATTAATATCTGTCGCCGTGTGCTCAAGAGTCATTTAATATGCTCTGAAACTCGCAAATAAGTAGGGGTATTTGCAAGCACGGCTTAATTATCACGTTAATGCTACTTTAACTGCAACAATAAAACTTCCTGTGACACAAGCCGCTGTGTATACTGGTGGTCTCTAAAGGTGGGTTGGAAAATAAATGATGAAAATATACAGAAAAATGGACACGTCCTGGTTATCCTGTAATTGGGTTTGAGAGCAGATATGCCCAAGAAATACAGACCACAACAAATCCAGTTTGGTGTGTGTGTGTGTGTGTGTGTGTGTGTGTGTGTGTGTGTGTGTGTAGGAAGTGACAGTTTCCAGGGGCACCATTTGAATCTAAATGCTACAGAATTCCTACATCTGGGATCTTGTGCAGGGAACTGAAATCATCTCTAGATGGCGAAAATTCATCATCATGCTGAGAAAAACTGAGTGCTTTATAATTGTGACCCATTTTGAATTCCAGATATAATTTTCTGGTTGCACACTGGAATTAGTTTTGGATGACTTACAGGGCACTTAGCCTACAGTAAAGCCATTACCAAAGATTGCCTTGGACAGCTGATGCTCCTGTAGACTCCTCATAACCTTGGAGGTGACCGTGATTTTGCAACTGTGGTGACTAACCCGTTGTATCCCCCTCCTCCTCCTCCTTCCTCCTCCTTCCTCCTCCTTCCTCTCCTCCAGCTGCACCGTGGTACCCGATGCACACTCGGACCAGAAAGAAGCGTAAACCCTATTCCAAACTTCAGCTGGCTGAGCTAGAAGGTGAATTCATGATGAACGAGTTCATCACCAGGCAGCGGCGGAGGGAACTCTCCGACCGCCTGAACCTCAGCGACCAACAAGTGAAAATCTGGTTCCAGAACCGCAGAATGAAGAAGAAGAGACTCATGCTGAGGGAGCAAGCTTTGGCCTACTTTTAGAGATGCGGCAGAAGGTGAATCGATAGGCAATATAAAAGCCAAGCCTTCTAAGCTCCCTTAGGTCTTCTTTCTGTGCATGCACTCATCTATCTATCGTTTACATTGCAGGCAGTTATTAAACATTTTCTGGTATTTTTTTCCCCCATAGGTGCGTGGCTACACAAGCCCCAAAACAAGCCACTACCTGGCGTTCAAAGCTATATTCTACATGTCAAGACTGCCTTCATGTTTGGTATAATCGCACAAAAAAAGCTGTGAGAATGTGTTTCATGTGCAGGGTGCATCTCTCTGTTGTCCTGGTAGGCCTACGCCCCAAATGTAAATCGCGTGAAATATGTCGTCAAGGAAATGGCTCTGTTTTTGGATGACACTGACGGACATCATCGTTTTTGTTCATTTTCATTCAGAGCAAAGGAAGAGGGAGCTGGGCCACTTGGTGAATCTCGAAAAACAGGCCTTAAATAACAATGAGTTCAGTAAGACAAAAAAAAGCCCTATAGTGACAAGTTTGCCCCGCATCCGCGCAGTAATTTCTCAGAGGTTTTGAACTGTTAAATAAAAATCTTCCTCCCGGTTGCTAAATATGCCCACTTCATTTGCTGAGTAGGAGGAATATCAGTTTACTTCCTTTTTGTTTTCACCACGCGTTCTCGGCACGTTCACGGTCACGGGCAGGAAGTCTGGGAGTCTGGGAGGCTGCAGGAGGGAAGGGAGGACTAAAACCACAAAGCAATCCATATCGATATCTTTATGACAGCGTATTGAAAAATTAATTGACTTGACTTGGTTCATGTGCCAACGAGTTGCAAGTAGCCTATTTTTCTTACTTTATTACCTTTCAACTTGTCTTAACAACAACCACAGGATCCTGCATGCTGCATTTCTTTATTTGACTGAGATCACCGTTTGAACACGGTTTAGCGCTGCTATTATTCTAAAAAAAAAAGAGTGTACAATAAACTTGGTAGGATCCATAATGGGGAAAAAAAAATCACCAGTACATTTTTACCTTTTTAGACCAACTTGGTTAACACGGGAAGCGCCTAAAGTTGCATTTGGGAGGGAGGGGGGACACATTTTTAGGCCTAAAAGAGCATTTCTGAAACTCGGTGCTCATGATGAAAATAAATCGCCTATGTAGAAATTTAGAAAAGTTATCAGCCTTCGTGTTTGCTCCTTAATGCGGGAGGAATGCAGTGCATTATTTGTCATGTATAACGAGTAAGCTATAGCAGTGAAATGTATTTGCAGCATGTTATTGATGTGAAATAGCAACAAAGTCACGTTCCGCGGGCCACTTTTTCTGTAGGTGACTTTTTGTATTTTTATTTTTTTTTATTTCTTTTATATTTTTTTGTAAACAAATCAAAGGCAAACACCACAGTTTTTTCGACACAAAAGTCTACAAACAACAAAGAATGTATTATTATTATTATTATTATTATTATTATTATAGGACGGATGGCCTGTTACGCATAGGCTACTCAGTGTACTTGCTCCTCGCAATGTGCTCAATGTTGTCCCTTTCCTAACCTTGTACTTGTGTATAACTTTGTAAAATGAAATTACATATGTTACTATTTGCATCCTATTTGAGGATCCCTTATCGCTATGTAATAGTGCTTTATATGTTATTGGCGTCTTGTACATTATCGCATTCCATATAGCCTATTTGTAGTTGTAAGGGTTGGAAATGTAGGCCTATTATATTATAGTGCCAATAATGGATAAAAGAAAGAATACGCAAGAAATTTAACCATAGATGACATTTAAAGAAACCCCGTTTCTGTGTAATAGCTGTTTGTTATTGTTCTTTTATTTCGTCCCATATTGCATTCCCTTCTTGGCGCTTGTAAGGATTGCTATGTTGTCTTGTAAAAGTAATAATGATATGAATGTATATGCGTAAGGTCTTCAATAAACAGAATATTGAAACGTTTATTGGTGTTTCCTCAGTCTGTCTATAGGTTCTTTCTCTGAATGTTCTGTTTTAAAAGCCGCTTTTCTAAGTGCCGACGGGTTTTATTATTTTATTGGACGTGACCTGTAACACAGTTTAAAAATACATGTGTCCACCACCGCAGTGAAATAAAGAGCTGAACATTAATGGGACATTTGGAAGCATTTGAGAGGGTGTTTTGTTGGCACATAATTGCACATGCTGTGAAGTTTAATCAATAGGAGCCCACACAGGTTAACCTTGTTTTAGCATGGCCGCTCAGATAAAAAGGTAGGCTATAGGTAGCAACGACAGCTTTCAAAGCAAGATGGCCGCCTGATATATATTCAAACCCCATCTTGCGCTGGATAGCCTATTATTCATATTTAGTCTGAAACGACACAACATCGACGTTGGTTTTTGATAAAAAATAAAAAAAATAAAAGCTTATTTCAGTTTTTTCCCCCGTACTTTTACCTTGAAGTTACACCCAATCAGAGTCACTGCAGCGCTACAAGCCTATAACGGCGCAGCTAAGCACGCAACAGCTCTGTAAAGCAGTAATGGGGTTACACCCCAGTGCTCCATATAGCCAGGCCTCTTAGCCCATCCTTTTCCCTGTGCATCTTATCTTCAGGTTTGCAGTAGGGATTCAAATGCGCGATAATTACATGTCAAGATATCGTTTTTAAATTCATGCGCACAGATCGGGTAAAAAAAAAAAAAAAAATCTTTTCCAAATGCCAAACGGCTTTACAAACGAGATAGACGGTCGTGTAATAAATTCATATCAAAAATCCACAAAGCTCTCCCTACTGGCAAGGAAGTGTAAAGCAATGCAGAGCTGTGTAGTGTTTCCTATCAGGTACCTAACCAAGCATTCATGCGTCTGGCCTCAGCAGCTTCCAGTCTCAGTTAGATGAAGTAAGTCCGCTGGAAACTGTTGTGTTATCTCTGCGTGGGATTAGATGTGTTGTGGTGAGCTGTGAACGGCCTCTCCTGCAACCGATCCACTGGATGGCATTCCCGATTTACTCTGTTCATGATCAGAACACAGATATACACACATGCCCGAGCTCACTGCTTAACACATCACTCTAAGTACTTTGGTAACCAACGATTTAAACATTAACCAATTAAGATAGTAGCCTATATATTTCAGATATAGTCCAGTAACAGTAGGATGGGCCTATATGACTTAAATCTGATAAAGCCCCGCTGCTGTACGACTGGCGCTTACAGGAGCCTCTCATATGCGTGCTTGTTTACCTTAAGCCTCCACCTTTAATAGGTAGACTGCAATACCCTCTTTATGTATTCATTTACATAATGAATAATAGTTCCTCATTGATTGTATAGAACATGTATAGGATGTATAACGAGCGACGACTTGAGGCGCTGATATTCGATCCGTCAACAAGTTGTCAATTTGCAGATATTTCAAATAATAATGGGGAGATTTTGGTTTCTAAAATTACCATTGTACATGTTATAACCAAATGATAAAGCCCAATTAACTTACGTGTGAAGAAACAGTACATGTCTACGCAAAATAGACTAAATTCTGCCGTAGTACATGGCATCCACTCACTCTCCATGAACTATCCTGAGCGCTTTTAAAAATCTACTCTGAACATGATTTTAGAGGAAATGCTAGCTCCTGAATTTGAAATGTTTCCTCCATTTACCAAGAGAAATAGAGGCATAATATGTTGACATGCGCTCTTTGGCGCACTGTGGATAACATTTACATGTTACGTGTGTTTTATTTTAAAGGGCCTACAAAACGCATTAGGTCTGAAGTGGCGCCGGGCTGCTGCAAAGCATAATCAAGTGTTTGCCGCAATATGATAATAACCAAAACTATGAATAATACTGTGTAGATCTGAAATTGCGTGTGATGAATTTGATCATCTAGAGGACATAATTCATAACAACTCCAATCTTTTAGCCTATCAAACGCGCTGTTGACCACGAAAGGAGATAAACAAGTGTCTTATGTTTTTGCGTTGCGTTGTTAAATTGTTATAGGTGCAAAAACGCACCATGACGCTTCTGACTGTCCTGCAGTATCTCAGCTCTTATTTGAGGAAAAACATCTTCATGGCCAGTCATGTTACACTTATTGTGCGTGCTGCATTCAAGCGCCATTGAAATGGACATATCAGTGATTGTATTAACTTTATTGGGCTCTGTTGTTTATATTCCTAGTTTTACGCGCCTTTGAGCCTGTAAAATGTGCAAATCAATCTGATAATAGGTCCAATGGAAAAGATGGCGAGAGAGAATAGGCGTTAACCGGATTTCATGATTTGCAGGAGGAAAAAAAGGTTTACTGAAATGTACAGCAGCAGCAATTAGCATAATTGTACCAAACAAAATGTGTTTTTACAGCACGAAATTCTAAGTGTCAAATAATCACAACACTAAAGCGCAGCTTGAATGGGTTTCTTGCCAGGATTACATTGTGTGAAGAGTGCTTTGCGTTCCTCGGGCAAAACGTTGGTGTTATTTGGACTCAGCAGCATGGCAGTCTGGTCTTTGAACGGTGCAAAACGGCTATCTGAACATTTAACTTGAACTTCAAGCCAGACGTAGGTATCTTTTGACGTTATGTGTGACGTGTAAGCTATTTATTCAAAGTTTTTCCATCCCTCATTTCACTTTTCTCTGTCTCAAATGGGCTCCAATTTTTTTAAGGGCTTCCACGTCCAATAAGCCACTTAACAGTGCACTGATTTCTTGCTACCAGCCAACCCTTCTCCTCCAAAGCTAAGAATGATCACTGCCAAACAGCTTATATTAGTTTGCGCGTATTTGCCTTGTCTGCATTTTAATTAAGCTATTCACTCTTTACACAATATAAAATGATTTTTTTTAAAAAACTGCCGCAAATGAGGAGAACCCCCACATATTTAGACTGTAAAAGAGGCTGAAATCTCAGTTGGCTCTGCGAGTCTTTACAATAGGTCTTTCACTGCTCTTGAGCACTTTTGACTTTGAGACTGGCTAAATCTGTTTATGGCGGCCTGTCTCAGCGTCCCAAAGGTCAGTGAGCTTCACAGTGCCCTTCGCAGAGAACTTGTGTGGCATGTGGTCTGCGTCCTCCGTCACCCCTCTGCCGTTTATGGTACGAAGCTGGCTGGAGAAATAGAAAGCAATGTTATTCCCACTAAAGCGTATGTGTGGGTGTGTGTAGAGTGTGTGCGTGCGTGCATGCGCGCCAGAGACTACAGGGTGATAGTGTTTTGAAGGAGTGTTAACGTTCGAGAGCGCGGATAGGTAGAATGCCTAATATAAAAGATCCATATCGTTTCATTTCTTTCAGAACTGTCATGTATTGATTTTGACATGATTCGAAACGAGTGCTTTATGAGCTCTATTTTTTCTGAAACGCACTATCTTATCAATTTGTTTTTCAGTTGCATCTCATGTCCAAGAAACGCTCAATGCGGATGAGACCGTTGCATTGCTACCTTGGAAAAAACAAACAAAAAAACAAACCGAAATCCTCTTCGACCGACGGTGTCAGACGAAACGAAATGAGAAACATTTTTGAATTTCAGAATTCATACAGGTCGACATTGCAATTCGCCATTCGTTTTTTGTTTTGTTCTTTCAGTCCATGAGAGCATATTTGTCCTGTTTTTATATCGAAATCGCACGACAGCTGAGGAACATGGAAAGAATGTTTATAGTATCTATCAGCGCATTTACGGACATTGTGCAGTAATTTTAATCTCGTGTTTTGATCGCTTGTTTCTGATAAACAAGTTAATTTCTCTTCTTTTTCGCCGAGTGCCACATCTAGGGCATTTTTCTTAGATGTTTAGTGTTTCTGAGGTGGACTATCCTTTCCACACTGACTCTTGGGCCCTAACCCACTTACTGAAGGTCAAGTATGCAGCCGCACAACTGGTGATGCCTGCTTAAAGCGCCTCCAATTTTATACAAGATAGAAAAAAAAACGTGTTCACCTGTTTAGTTTATTCAGTATCGGATCAGTGCACATGCAATGTAGCCTAAACTATAGGCCTACGCATTTCCTTCTGCATGAATACCGTATCCATATTTACGTGGAATTTTTTGTTTAAAGGTCTGGTGCTCAGCAAAACCTTGGAAAACCCGCAGGTCTGACTGCAAAGCAAACATTTGTACTAAGTGTTTCAACAGGCATTTTTCAACGATATCTGACTCTGTTGCCTAAAGCTCTTAGAGCTTCTATTTTGGTTCCACATACGGAACCACTGCTGAACAAGGCCAGCGCAAACTAAAATAATGCATTTTGACCCCCCCCGGTGCGAAAAGAATCAAGCGATGCGCCTTCTCTCAGTTGAAATTAATGTTCCAAGTAAATACATCCCAATTTTTCACTTGCTTGAGTTACACTGATAATTTAATTAATTTTTTTGGAATTCAACGACGATTCCATTCGTCGTATATTATCTCCTTGCACGCATTATGAAACGACTGGGACTAACTTCTGACAAAATATCTGTTTTTTTCTTCATCTGAACAAGCCAAGGCGATGCGCCAATGTGATTAAACGTAACACACTTAGATTTTTTTTAAAAATCATTTTATTTTTGTCGTCTCTACTTGGTGTATCAGGCCGGGGTGTAATTCACCCCATTCCACAACAAACCATCGCGTAAAGGTTTTTAATTCGTGCGTAATTGTGCGCAGTTTCAGAAACCTGTCCAAAATAGTTCATGTAGGACAGTTAACCAACCATAAATTATTTTCCAAACGCTGGGCTTGTTATTCCCGCTGATTTTAAAAGGTGATGCTGATATTTTCAAAACATAACGACGCAACTAATAGAAGTCTGCAGGCTGCATCTAAAAATATCTTGTTAGATATTTCGCCATGTGACAGGACGTTGCCTCGAGTACTTTCTGCACATAAAATGGTCTTTATTTGGACTTTTAAAGAAGTATTTTAACCGTGGACTTAAGAGCCCCTCTAGCAAAATGTCAAATACAAGGAAGTGTTCAACGATTAATTTGCTTTTTGTCTACCCCCCCTACCCCCTTTAAATGACTTCTATTTTTTTCTTTCTTTTATTTTCATTTTTTGATACGTCTAAATAACACATGGGGTTGAAGCCATGCAGCAGTCACCATTGGGCGATTTCTTGAGATGTGAAATCATTTAATACTTCTAATAAAAAAAGTTAACACACTGTTGTGAAAGCTTTATATCCTAGTGGTTGAAAGAGAAATACACTCCAGAGATTGCTCTAAATGTAACAGCAACACATTCTTATCTTGTAAGCTATTGTTGCCACCACAAACGCTCCACGCTAGGTGCATTCACTGAGGCCTCAGTAAAAAAAAAAAAGAAAAGAAAAAAAAGAGAAAACAGGGCTCTTTAGTGTTGCTTGAAACTGTTCGCAGCTCATACAGCCAAGTTTAACTGCCCGACTTACATCCAATTAAACTTATCTAGGCCATGAGGGGACAGTAATATGATTACACAGGCTCCCCGCATTTAGCCTTGACTTCAGCTAACTGTGCAGCAATGCCTTGGTGAGCTGCGCCCATTGTGTGTCTCTGCGTTTGTGTGTGCCTTGAGTGTTGTATCATTTGGCGCAGGATTTATCGACACACAGCCGAAAAACTGCGATATTTAGGAGCGCCATTTTTGCACTGTGAATTCCTCTTAACAAGAGAGTGACACCTAGGTTAACCATTGTAATTATGGTACTAGGTAGCAATACATAACTTAAATTCCACAGACACCCTCGTAAAAGCAGCGCTCCAACAGTGATATTCAAACGAAGAATGGCATCTTCTTCACAATACATTTTTAAAGTCGAAGGAAAAGGTACTGCTTGAAGTACTCGGGATGTGCACTTCACAGTATTATTTATTATTGTCAGAGTTCTTTTAAGATCGAACACGCAGAGGGCTGATGACTGAGATACAGAGCCTTTGCGTGCAAACTCTGCATATACTTAGCCTGCTCATTTGGTCCAACCGAGTCATTACTTTCCTGGGTCCTACTGCTAGTGGAATATCAGCTGCTGTTAGTCGTCCATCCAGGGGAATAAACACAAACCTTATTTTTTTGACTGGTGGTGTGAGCGGACTAAGAAGAGAATAGTCACTATTCAAACCCTTGGAAGGCGGATAATGTCAGTCGAAGGACGTTGACTGGTCATGTTTTCCGACATTATGACACATAGAGCGATTTTTAACACAACCAGGGGTACTATTGGCAATTCCTTTAAACGCTTTATTTTTTCTCTTGTGTACTGTGTAGTCTTTCACAGTCCTCTTTCACTTTCTTCCGCCGTCTCTATCAGAAGTCCTAACTTCTGGATTTCATTAGTGCATCATTTATTCATACCACCACATTACTTATTTATACCACGCTAATACGCATCATTGAAATAATTATGATGAGGAAATGATTTGACAGTATTGTTTTGGACCGTCTGCTTTGGTTCTGTTGTTGCTTGCTGAAATAATAGATATTAGTTTTTATTTATTGCCTTGGAACATTGTTTTCAAATTCTACAGATCATAATATTCTTTAAAAATACTGCTGACGCACGGATACGTTTTTAAAGTAGTAATTCACCGCTTTTATTATAAACCAATTAGTATTGAGGCTTTTTAGAAATTCAACTTCAATCGAAGCCCTGCGTTTTATCTTTTTAATTACAGTTTTTTTTTTTATTGTATATTTAAATGCAATGACATTTTCATGTGCGAATTATTATTACTGGTGTTATTCAGTTGCACAACACTGATGCTGCAGCATGTGTCGAGCATGTGTCCATACAGGCCAGTTTAGTATTTCCATAGCTGCGTTTGTTCATCTTTCCCTAAAATCATATAATCAGCTGCGCTTCACGGGGCACAAATTAACTTCTGTCTTTGTGTTTATTGGCACTCTTCATCGCCTTTGCAGTATTTTTTAAATTTTGGTTAATTTGTCTGAAATATTTTCTATCACAAAAACGTCCAAGGACAGAATTTCAGGCTTTTATTCGATTGTTAGTGGCCTGAATTACTGCACTTTTAAATTGACACCCGAAACCAAGTTGCTGAAAATGCGTCTGATATTCTTTGTGAAAATCCAATAAGTTTTTTTTTTTCTTTCTAAGTTGCAGAATATCTAGTTGCTGAAATTCAAATTCCTCTCATTCCCAACGTTTATGGTTTTCTGTAGAACAAAGGGATTAGCGTTACTACAGCCATTCTGAGTTTTATGGTGGACGTAGAGAAGATTTTAGTGGTCAAATTCAAGTGCTATGTCTGGACAGCTGTCTGCTTTCTTTGTACTTGGATGCAGGATGCATCATGTGAGACAACCTTTTGTCTGTTGAGGTAGTAAACAAACTAATGCCAATGCCACCTTTTTCGCAAATACGCCTGCAGTGCAACTCTGATTGCCATTTCTGAAGTCTGGTGATATTGCATGCCCTGCCCTTGCTGTGAGAGCACCAAAGACACTAACTTTGTTTTCCCTTATTATTTAAAAATAAATAAATAAAAAAAAAGAAAGAAAGAAAAAAGGTGTCCTATGAAGGACTGTAAATGTGTTATCAGAATAATAATTCAACTCTCTTATGCAACATTTAGGAAATAGCCTGTAACCATAAACAACAGGCCATCATATTAATTTCACATTGTGATACTATCAGTTAGTCTATAAAGACTCAAGGATGGCTCTCAAAAGCACAATTAAAAGTTTACAGTGACGCTGGAAAGAACAGGCAGGCTCATCTTTTACCCAAACCAACATTTATTACAATTTATTCAAAAGAAAAAATCCGGAGGACATGTAGCCTGTCTCTTTAACAGTCAACCATGGATGAACGTCGACGTTCAGGTGCTTTACAAACTGATCACAACAGCTTGAAATATCAGCTGGGACTTCTTTAGTTTTAGAGTGAACCGTCGGATGCGTTCACACCTTCCACAGGCCCTACTTTCTTATAAGCATGTTAATTGTTACTCAGCTTTGAAGGGTATTGAAAAAAGCTGCAAACCAAAATATTAAATTTAATCGAGTGGGTCCAAGGAGGCGCTTTATAAAAACATGTCAGTCTGGGTCTTCTCAGGGTAAAATGCTCACAACATTGCAGTGGTATCATTTGCAGTGGTTTCAAAATGTTGAATCCGGCGATTTGAAGAGGAGTAATTACGTTTTCTGAGTTTGTGTCATCAGGGCACATGTTCCCACTGGGAGTGATTCAAGGTCCCTGGGCTTCACTGGTTGTACTCCTGCAGGAACTCCAGGAACTTGGGCCTTGAACTGCGCAGTTGTCCTCCGTGTGCTCTGTCATGATCAGAAGTCAAAGGGAATAATGAGAGTGGGACGATTGCTTTAGCTGATAGTAAACATAAACATGCGTGCAGTGTAATCTGCATTCTGGTCCAACTTCATTTTAAATCAAATTTACACGCGTCCACCACTTGGTCAGTAGTGAGGTTTTTGTAAAGTTTGTGTAGGGGTGGAAAATTAATAAATAAAAGGGATTATTTAATTAACATGTTGCACCATCTGAAATAGCTACATGAGCCCGCCTCATCCTCACCTCTGTTTAAAAGGCGTGTGTGCAGGAGACTCACGCAGCCACCACAAATGAATAAAAGGGGACGAAAACAATTAATGTGACCCTTATGAAACGATCTCCTGCCCATTCACAGCACAGTGTAAAAAAAAAAAAAAAAAAAAGCCCCGGGGAGTCTGGGAGATTATCAGAGGACCACGAGTCATTTTCTGTGATTTGTTGACGTTTTAATATAAAGAAACGACTACTATGCTCATTGAAATCCTTTTCCACGGGGTTGTACCTTGTTTGGGTAATACTTTCACGGCGGTCTGAGGCGAACAGTAACTTCTGAATGATTTTGTTCTGTGTACAACAATGTCAGTGACAATAAATCCCCATTTTCTGACTAAAATATTAAAATCACCACTAGCCCAGTTCAGTCGCTTTTCGTGATAGGAGCAGTAATATTCATGAAGCCTAATACTAACACTACTACTACTACTACTACTACTACTACTTATTAATATAGTTGTAATGAAAAAAAAAAAGATGATAATGATAATCTTACCTGTAAAACTCCATAACACTATGAAATGCATGTCACTGAGTGCGCTCTGCAGTCTGCGCTATGCCTGTTTGGGGAGCTGTAGCTGCTTAGCTAGCCTACCACCAGCCCATAAACATAAACACTCACAGCACATATCTCTCTAATTGTCATAAACGTGCAAACTGGATCTGTTACTGGTTTTCTCAGTGCGCCTGTGGTGTTTGGAAATTATTCGTTTGAACCTCGGTGATCTTACCTAAAGCCAACCACTCCTACACATCCAACTCTTCCAAATTGATATATGACAATATCTACTTTCGATCACGTGTCCGCGGGGCGACTTAGACGGATTGCGCGTCATCTCGCCTTCCCAAATTTTTCCCTTCTGCTGCAGCTCGTATCCAAAACATCTATCTATAGCAGGAGTACGAGAGAGAAAGATGTTTAACTCGGTGAATCTGGGCAACTTCTGCTCCCAGACGCGCAAAGACCGGACATCCGAGTTTGGGGACAGGACGGGCTGCGCGTCCAACATCTACCTCCCCAGCTGCACCTACTACGTCCCCGAGTTTTCTGCCGTCTCCTCGTTTCTTCCACAGGCCCCGTCCCGGCAAATCAGCTACCCTTATTCCACAAATCTGTCTCAAGTACAGCCGGTACGGGAAGTTTCATACGGCTTGGACCCTGCTAGTAAATGGCACCACAGAAGCAATTATGCATCGTGCTACTCGGGAGAGGATCTGGTGCATAGGGACTGTCTTCCACCATCCACCATGACAGAAATGCTTATGAAGAACGAGAGTGTGTACAGCCACCACCATCACCATCACACCCATCCGGGCTCCAATCACCCCTCCACAGGTTTTTACTCCGGCGTGGGGAAAAACAACGTCCTCCCCCAAGGTTTCGACCGCTTTTTTGAGACCGCATACTGCAACAGCACGGACAATCAGTCAGACAATTGTTTACAAAAGGGCGAGGGAGGAAAGCTGGAAAGCGACTCCCAGCCGCAGCAGCAACAACGGCAGCAGCCCACAGCCTCTGTACCCGGAGCCCCGGAGCAGGAAAAAGACCCAGAAGATGAGGAGGAACACACAAATTCAGGCTCATGTACTTCTTCCTCCGCAACAACCAAGGACGGCAACGCCAACAAGAGCAGCCACTCGAGTAGGTATACCGAAGCAGTAATATGGGGGAAGGTTAGGGGGACTAGCCCGGTGTTTTGTCGGTCAGATTTTATGTGGAGTTTTATAAGCATTCAAAGGATTTTATTATAACCCTACAAAGCTCTTTCTTGCAACGAGAAGAATTTTTACGATGGGAAAGCGCTTTGAAAAAACGGGGATGTTATTCACAGACGCCTCTATGGTGAGAGTCTGTGAAATTTTTAAGAGAGCAGCTATTGTGACAAATGTTAACTTTGATCATGAACTTGCGTTGGGCATTTTAAGGGATTTTGTCGTTGGGCTGTCGAGAGTAAAAACCAATTGGGCAGAACATTGCTTTTGGCGTGTTGTGATTTTTGTTTTAGCACTGGGTTTGCCCGCAAAAGACATGCTGCAAAGAGTATCACATTATTTGCGATTTAATGCATCTATCTATCTATCTATCTATCTATCTATCTATCTATCTATCTATCTATCTATCTATCTATCTATCGACAGACCGTTTCCTCCATTTTAAAAGCACATAGTAAATATAAATCAGCGGTTAACAATAGACTGTTTTGTCTCGTCTGTATGAAAAGAATGAGTAGCCTACCAGGGTCTTGAAATTATTCTTTTTTTAAGTCGCCGTTAAAAAAGTGCCCTGGTCCAAATCAATTCAGGTTTCTTTTCTCACTTCTCCATAACGATTTGCATGCAAGCACACTGTTAACTCCATTGAATAATATTAAGCCAGATTTTAAGTGTTGAAAGGCCATTATAGCAGAAGACAGTAGCCCCATGTGTAGCCTCATGTGCCTTGTATTAGCCCAATCAGGCTGCAGAGCAAGCTAACTGAGGATGTTGTTTGAACGTTTCTTCCACGCAAAAAACAAAAAACAAAAAAAAAGAAAAACAAAACAATAAAAAGAACTCTATTTCCCCGGTCACCTGTTTGATAGGAAGTTATAGGGCAGCAGAGGTCTGCACAGACCATTTTACATTTCAAACCACTGCCAAAAGATTGTGTAAATTGTTAGTTTAGCTCCAGAGGAATGTGACGCACATAATGCGCTGAAATACTTTTGTTGTTGTATATTTATAACAGATAAACACGTACTTAGAGGCTGTAAGGTGATATTATTTCCGCCAAGCGATTTGGATATTTAACACTCTATGTCTGGTTTATCTGATAGCCCAAGCTACTTTGCTTGATGAATGTTGACTGAAATGCTATCATTACTAATGCCACTGAAACGGAATTCATAGCATCTTGCAAGACTATAGTCACCTTTGCACCAAAGCCTGTTTTGCCCACCACCACCACCACCCCCTTTTTACATATATTAGTCTTGTTAAGGAAAGTGACGTTGTCTGTTTCTCACAAAACTCTTGATTAAAATTTTTAATTTAATTAATTCATTTTTTTTCTTCAGGCACTCCTCGCACAAGGAAGAAGAGGTGTCCATATTCCAAGTTTCAGATTCGAGAGCTGGAGCGGGAATTCTTCTTCAACGTTTATATCAACAAAGAGAAAAGGCTTCAGCTCTCCCGAATGTTAAACCTCACCGACCGCCAGGTTAAAATCTGGTTTCAGAATAGAAGAATGAAAGAGAAGAAGCTGAGCAGAGATCGCCTCCAGTACTTTTCTGGAAACCCCCTATTGTGAGCACGAGCAGAAAATGTCACAGTCTTGGTCAGTGACATTAAGGCCTCCTCATATCTCATTGAATTGTAACCGTGGGCATAACCATTTTCTAAAGGAGCCCACATCACCAACAGTGCAATGTTTAAGTGGACAGTGGGAGTAATAGGCCTGCATGGGATAAAGTCGCCATTTTCTTATTGCTCTCCGAGCGGCGGTGAATTTCTAGCTGGTCCCCAGTCAGGCCTACATGTTTAGAATAATCATTTATACATATGCTGTTCTTGAATATGTCCCTCTATTTATCACGATTCTCCATTGTGTTAATTCTATTGTTCATATAGACATATTTGTTGTTAAAATATCAGATGTAACAGACAATTTGAATCCTTATTGCGCAGACAACTTTTAGCTCTCCCCCACCCTCTGGTCTATGTATATAGCATATCAATATCTAATTATTTCTCGACCAGAGTATGAACAAGTTATAGCAAATCTACAGGCTGCATTTTGAGAACTGTGACGTCCAATCTGTGAAAGTATACCCCCCTCTGCCCTCTCCTGTATAGAGTAGCCTATGCAACGTGCATTCGTGACTGTAAATAGGCGTATGTTGATTTTCCTTTCCCCTATCCCTGCTGCTATTTTTCAGTACACTGCCCATACGACTTTAACAGCTTTAACGCCAACACTCGTTAAATTATTTGCTTAAAACATTGGTGCTTTGGATTCCAGAGAGGTGGAACAGATTGTTGGCCTGTGTATCATTAATATAATACCTATGAAATAAACAGAAACGTATAGGCAAAACTCAACGACTTTGTGCTTTTTGTGCTATCATTGTCAAAATTACCCATAAGCGGTTAACTATGCATTCATTCTTGGCAGATGCAATGTTTCTTGGTCGTGAGCCTTTTGGAAACACTAACGGCACTAAACGGCACATAATTGTGTGTGCATTCTGAAACTGCTGGCCTACATGCATAACGTCAGCACACCTTTAACTTGTGTTTATGGCCGGTTCAGGATGATGCACACATTTGCTGTGGTGTGGCGTGGCGGCGGTTGTGAAACTGAAGAGTGTCGGCGGGCCTACACTTGTCAGACTTTAGGCTATTTCAAGGTTACACTAGTCCTGAAAGATAGGCCTAATGTTTGGATTTTTCACAAAGCGTGTTCAACGAGATAAAAATCCGCATTTTGGAAATGTAGAGAAAAGGAGTCGAATGATAAGCTCTTTTAGTGCCCACTAAATGGAATCGCCACTCTTGTAGGCTAGTCTAGACACTGCCATAAAGACAGAGGCACTAAATGGCTATTTTTTTCTCTTAATTGCACCGTCTGTTCGGGGGGGAATGGCCTTCACTTCCGCAGTAAATAGTAAACAAGCAAGACTGGATGTCCGAAAGGGTAAAGAAACTTGCCAAGAGGTTTCGACATGAACTCGGGCTGTGTTGTGTGCAACGTCAAACCAAACCCCAACCCCCTCAATACACCACCGTCATGTTCACCATTCTTCACATCTGAAATTTGGAAAACCGCAGCAAATCCACTCTTTGCAGAGAACAGATTTTTTGCACTGTGTAAGTTTAATTTTTTGTCCTTTTAAAAAAATAATAAAAAAATCTAGATTTGGCCTGTTAGTGAATTCGTGCACACTGTAACGTTTCGCAGCTCAGATATCGCGAGGTATTTGAAATAATAGTTATGTCATGTGGTTATTTGTTCTAGCTGACCCCAAACCTCGGCCTATTTCAACACATCAGTTATGAATAAATAATTGTTGACTAATTGGATCATGTGTTAAGAGTTATGACATGAGATAGTTGGGGGAAAGGAAATCATAATTGGCATGTTCCCTTTTTGCTCAAATGTGTGAATGTGAGCGTGAGTGTGTGTGTGTGAGAGAGAGAGAGTTTGTGGGTTTATAAGCCTAAGTGAGCGCATGTGTATTGCCGTGCACCCTACATATGTGCATGAAGATTGCACGTGTGCATTAACTACAATTTATAATTAAATGTAGTCTTTGAACTTCAATAATGTCAAGGCCTTCACCTTTAACCCGCCGCAATAAAGTGGAATCAAGGAGCCCCTTTAGCCCGGAAATGTGTGCAGCGGCGGAATGGGCCAATGAGCGTGAGTGGGAACAGAAAATGGAATGTGTACACAGACCAACTTTGACCCCTCGCATTAAACTACAGCAGGTAACTTTGCCAGCTTTAGCACGCCCAGTAAATACACTTTATTGTCCTTGTAAAATGTATACGTTTTCACGCATGAGACGTTTTAAACCATGTTGGTAAAACTGTAGGCCTATATTTGTATTCTCTAAAGAAAAAAAAACATGTTGGTGTGTGGCTGTCGCAGTGTGCTTGTCGTAATGGGTGGTTCTGTAAAGTGCAAACGTGACGGTTTGTGCATGCGTGGGTGTGCGAGGCAGTGCATCCTTTGATTCCGCACTTTAGTGACTCCTGCTCAGGCTGCTGTGCGTGGATCAAAGAGATTTTGCAACGCAGACTTTCGCGTGGTTATTCATTTACTTCTCAGGGTTTAGTTACGCTGGTGTCGTTTTGGTGGAGGTTGTGATAAAAATGAAGGGTTTGGTCAGGATTTTAATTATTTAATGTAAAAAAAAAAAAAAAAAAAAGGGAAGAAAACACAAAAGATCACAGAAGAGAGATGTGGTTATATCCACGTAATATTATCGCTGTAACGAAAACCTGGCAGGTCTTTTCTGTTCAAGAGCCGAGATAGGGTCAATCTGCATATGTCAGGGTAAAATCAGGAAGGACAGGGGGCGTTCTGACAAAGGAACGGCGACGCACACAAGCGGAGATCAAGGCTATAGGAGCCCCTCTGTGGCCACACCCACCAACCTTGGCCCTGGCACGCTGACGTGGGTAATTTGTAGGTCTCTCCAACACACAACGTCACTAACAGAGAGCGCTGCGGAGGCTACTGCAAGTGCTGTCTATCAACCACACGGGGGCCAAGAGCGCCTCGGCCTCTGCACTGTTTTGTTTCCTCAACGGGATCTTGAAAACGTTTCCTCAGATGAATGCCTCGGTGACATCAGAGTAGCATTATTGGTCGCAGAGACAACCTCTGCGTTGTATGACAGAGGGACAGTCCACTGGTGGAATGCAGCTTCTGCCATGTCTCAGTCGGGATCGTGCACTTGAGTGTAGTGAAGGAAAATGTCCGCTTGTTTTTTTTTGGTTTTTTTTGTGTGTGTGTGTATGTGTGTGTGTGTGTGTGTGTGTTTTTTTTTGTTTTTTGTTTTAATGGGAAAACCAGGAGGGAGAAGACATAGCCCAGTGCCATCAAAATGTAAATGGAAAATTAATTAATTTAGTTACATAGCATAAGTGAAAGTCGGTTCTTATTTTAAAAAATCTCAGTCTGTCAATCAAATGCTGTAAACTGTCGATAATAGCCTACTTAATTCGGCTATGGACAAATAATATTTCTAAAATCTTTGGAGGAATTCTGTTTATACTCAGAGTTTTAAGATTATTCCTGTATGCTCATAAAACAACACAAATAGTCCGGCAACATAACGGAAAAAAAAAATCATACTTATTGAAAAACATAGACCTAAAAACGAAATATGTGTTTTTTTCCCCTTTGCAACAAAATAAAACGCTTTAGCTCGAGCTAGTAAAATTACAAAAAGGCGAGAAACAACCAGGATGAGTTGCCTACTCTCGACCGAACATATTTTTACACTGTTTTACTGTGATTCCAAGTATTCACTTGCGGATTTAAGTTCAAATATTCATGACCTATAATCTGCTTATATTTTTTTCAGTTTTCGATTGTGAAGTAAATGCTGACGAGGGATTTTCCTGTTGTTGTTTTTTTCGCAGCAATTACTAAACGAGGGGTTATAAGCTATTGAATGGTTTTATACTACAGTGTGCTGCTCACATCTCAGCACCTATCCTGTTCTATAGGGCCATAAAACAGTTCGACGTTGTAAAACGAGTTCCAGTTATTCCTGCAACCAAATAGCTCTCAAAACACTCGAATTTACAGAAGCGCAATTATAAGGTGCTTTTTACGTATTGTTGCCACCAAGCTTAGTCTGCACGTATCATGAGGCAGTTTTAACGAAAGATATGGCGGCTGGTGTGCGTACTCGGTGCGGTCCTCATTGGTGTAACGTGATGCCCGCTGCTGCCCTTAATGGCGGTTGTGCCACTCTGTTTTTTAATTAAGAACTTACGTGAATGTGACACCATTAATTTACAGTTGCGCATCGAGTGTACAGCAGCATGAAAGGACGCAAAGCAGAACCTCCTCACCTCCGACTGAAAAAATATGTCAAAGTGGCTGCCAGGTTCAAATTAGTTGTGTCGCCCCAGTGGCTCCTGATTAGTACAATGAGGAAAGTGGCTACCGTGCCTCCAGCCTCAGCATTCAACACCCATACCTGTTTGCAATATAATAACCGCCTCCAGGTTTGAATCAATTGGACGACAATTTAGTGGCGAAAGTGCTGGCTGTAGTTTAGACATGTGTAAAGACCGTGGTAAAATACTGCCGCAGTGAACTCCGTGTGTGTGTGTGTGTGTAGTCCAGGGTGGGTTTCACATATGCAAGTACTCTTAGTATGTGAGAAATATGTTGAAGGTTTAATGCGCACGAAATACAGCATCACACATGTTAGAAAACTGCTTTTATTGTATGTAAAATTTCCTTCACTGCAAACACTTTTTTTTTTCTTGAAATGGTTGGACTGAACGGATTGGAAAAAGGTTGGATGGGAATGTCTTATAGGAAAAACAGTGTTGCTTTGGTATTTCATAAACAGTCAACAACAGCATGCCCTTTTTTGTTATGTAAGCAGAAAAGTATGTGCGTTTAATGAAAACTTTCTTCAGTTTTTTGTTCGTGGTACTCAATAAACTCAGTACAAACCGTTGTGTGGCAGCAAAGTTTTGTCCGAAAAGTATTTGCTACTCTCACTAGTGTCTCATAATTAAGGGCTCAGATAAGTGAACAACAATAGTTTCCAGTAAGTACCGGCAGAAATGTCGAATTACAAAATCATGTAAAAAAAAAAAAAATCTGTGGCATTATACTGCACGTTTCCCTCATTGTTCCGTGTCAAACATCACTGCCTTCATTCTGTGGCTTTACCGGGTCTGTGGTGACACAAAACTGACTGTCAGGTCTGTAACATCACAATAGGTGTGTGTGGCATTCCAACAAGTAGGCCTAGGCCACTCACCCTCTTATCATTTCTGGTCAGTGACATCACAATACATATCTTGCTGTCCTGCCAAGTCTATGAGCTCATTAAACCTGTTCTATGGCATCACAGTGTTCTCTGCATGCCATGTGAGTCTAAGCATTATTTAGAGCTCAGCGCTTCATGAAAAGTTGAACACATATAATTTATTTTAATGTGCATGGCTTTTTGTGTGCGAGGCTGAGTTTGTGTGTTAGCCTGCAGGCTAGGTGTGAATGTGTCATTAGACATTTTGTTTCTGTATGTGTGTGTGTATGTGTGTGTGTGTGTGTGTGAGAGAGTCAGTGTGAATTTGCATGGTGGGCTACACATTGGGTGTGGCTATTAATGTGTCCCTACATGAAGCAGGATGTGTGTGTGTGTGTGTGTGTGTGTGTGTGTGAGAGAGAGAGAGAGAGAGAGAGAGAGAGAGAGAAAGAATGATAGACTGTAAAATAAGATCCTTACTG
>JAQLOL010000002.1:15025556-15046547 GCA_029783665.1 Naso thynnoides
ATATATATATATATATATATATATATATATATATCCAAATACAAACGTACACGCGCATATCCTAAACAGTATAAAGGATTATTCACTGGATTGCTTCTGACAGTGATACATGCTATATGATGTATTTATAAGGCCATATGTTATGGTAATAAATGGACATTGAGCACTATTTTATTCTGCTTCAATGGCAACAGCAGAAAAAAGACGGACATGGACCTTCATCCTGCAAACTCGACATTTAAACGAGGTTATTTAAGATCAGGTAAATTCAGTAAACGGCCTGATTTCTGTGAACATGTGGGGAAATATTTGACTCGACACAGACTGGCGCATTCATCAGCACACACCAGGATACCGTTTGGTGTAATCCGGGTTAAGGTCTGGCGTCTGGCCTTTTAAATTTCATGGTTGAATCTGAACTCAGCTGCCAATAGGCTGCAAACGTCGCACTTCTCGATGCGTAATGCGTAGATCGGTTACATTTAGTTTTTTTTTTTCGCCATGAACTCCAACTCCTATATGGGCTGATTATATCAGTGAAAGTATTAGAAATTAAGTTGAATTTACTGTGAATTTACTGTGGCTAATTAGATCTCAGCAGCTTGTCAGTGACAAGGGCGAGATTTGTTTTCAGATCTCAAAAAACTTGCAGTTCACCACTTGTAAATTGGGATTTATTTTGAAATTCGTCCTAAACTGACATGACAGATCTGCGAATTTATGGATCACAGCGCACCCAGTTAGAGTTATTTTCAACATAAATGCTGTTTGTTGGGCTGCGCCACTATAATTACACTTCTTGCACATAACCTCCACACATCCTTATATTTAGATGCCACTTCTAAAAGTTCGCAAAAAAATTGAATGAGGCTTTTTTTTTCTTTTTCAAGCCACTGGTCACAGGAAAAGTTAAAAAAAAAGATAACATTTCAAACATCAAAACAGCAATTACGAGCCATGATTATACATATCACACAACAAAACCAGCCTACAACACACCACACACTAAAAGCATCGATAAAGCATGTCTGCGTGCACACAGGATTAAACCTCATGACAATAACACCCAGCAGCATCACCATTTCGCAATTCATTCTCCTGCACTTAAATCACCACATAATAGAAATAGTGCAGCCAGCTTTTAGGATTAACCAGCCTGGTGCACAAGCCATGTCGCAGAGAAGTCTCTCTCATCCCCTGCACTCATAATTAGTCTAATTTGTCTTTTCGCTGTGACGCTGGTGAGTTCTTCCTTCACTCTAACTTTACTGTTTAATATTAATAATATTATTTTCTGCGTCGCTGCAACCCTGCAGGAGCGCTCAGGGTTGTTTCACAGCCTCCTTACTGACAAGCTGCACTGGATAAACTGTAGGGCAGGACAGCACGATCAGTGCCATTATCAGCAGTAAGATTCCCCCCCCCCTCTTATTAAAGCTTTCCTCTGCTTAGCCCCTCTAACGAACCTTTTTTAACCTCCTCTCCTCTGCAGTCTACTCTCTCCTGTCCTCGGCCTCTCAGTTTCATAGGAAGTGTTTCACATGCACGCAGAGGTGGTGCTTTTATGTCGAGCGAGGAACTCTGATGTCGTCTTATTAACTACACGTTTATGAACAATCAAATGGTCCTCGTTAAAATTTATTGATGGGCATAAAATCATGAACGGTCACTAGCCGAATATAGCCCGCTGTAGTGCGCTGCTTGTCAAGGATCTGAATCCCCTCCTCTGCTATCTCCGCAGATCCCATTTAGGAAATGTTTGGTCTGTCGCGCCCTCGTTAAAACAGTGCAAACTTTATTGTTGGTGCGCCTTGCATCCCGTATTCTGATTCTCTCTCCTGTCTGTAGGCTGCAGCTACTGTGGAGGCTTCTCTCCCCGTTTAGAAATAAACAGGATTCCACAGGAAGTCATAAAGCTTTCAGTTTATCAAATGTGTAGCTGGTTTGATAAAGATAAAAGGCGTCAACGATTCAATAAACACTTTAATGCTGTAATACTATCCATTGCTATAACATGGGGCTACGGTAGATTTTGCCAGACAGAGATTGATTACACCATCAAATAGTGCCTTGCTCGGTTTCAGACGTAATGTGCGCAGGGCGGTACTGCGACTAGAAAATGGTTCACTGATAGTGCTACTAATGCGCATTTTTTTTCCATTTTAAGAATGAACATTGTTATTGACGTTACCTCTAATATGTCCTGAAAAGAGAGAGAGAAAAAAGCTTATTCTTTAATCCGATTTATGTGCAATGGTATCCCAGGGTAAGTGGCGCATTGATCCACTGTACAGTTTTTGTGGGGGTAAATATAATCACGTGTCAGTGAGGCAGCCAATAGCAGCCAGGGAAGCGTTGAGAAATAATTACCTGCCTTGATTGTTCTATGGCTAGATAAAAAAGTACACATACACTCCATATAATAATCGGATGCATGTAAAAGAGTCGGGGAAGCTTCGACATGTCGACCACGGGTCCCATAAGTAATTATTATGTGGACTCCTTGATCAACCATGAAAACGAGGATGTCCTTGCTGCTACTCGGTTCTCGACTCCCGGTTCGCACCCAGCCGGCCCTCGTCCGACTTCGCTAGTACCGGAGTGTGCTGACTATCCTTCCTGCAGCTTCGCACCCAAGCCACCCGTCTTCTCCACCTCCTGGGCCCCTGTACACTCCCAGTCATCAGTGGTCTACCATCCATACAGTCACCAACCTCACTTAGGCACAGACTCGAGGTATATGCGGTCATGGCTGGAGCCGATATCCGGCGCCGTGCCTTTCCATGGCTATCCGGGGAACAGCAGGCACTATGGGCTGAAGCCCGACGCCTTTCAGGAGCACAGAGCCGGCGAGTGTCTCGGCTCCAGTGGACGGACCTACACGGATTATCTGTACTGCTCATCTACTGACACGCGAGACAGGACGCACCAGAGTATTCCCTCTCCCGAGTCGGAGCTCATGGCTTCAGGGAAACATAAAGACGAGAAGCCGGAGCTAGATCCGAGTAAGTTCAAAGCTCCTAAAGTCTTTTACAACCGGGTGGGACTTTCTGTTTGGGATTGTGTAAAACTGCTTTTGCATAAAGGTATTTCAACGTCCTGCATTTGCTGAAATTCTAAGATTTTTCATCCTTCCCTCTCGGCCCAGCTCTGAATCGCCTCTGCAATAGTGGGAGAGCTTTAGGAACTATAAAAGACAAACGCTTCCAAGCTAATATTGGGGCTATAAAACCAGACGGGGTTGTAAACATGGACTCAAACCTACAGGAAGACGTTGAATTTGGAAGGGCGTTGCATTATGTTAAAAACGTGCAAGGTGCTTTTTTTTTTTAAAGTTACCCAAAACCAACATATGGATCCATATCCTCCAGTTCATGCTTTATGGTGCATTTTTACGAGCATGTTTTGACCCCGTGCCTTCACATACAGCACATCAAGCCCATAAGCCGACTTTCAGTCCTGTTTTTGAGAAAAGAAAGAGGCTTATGGTGTGAGGAAACGCGAGATTTTGGCACTAATTAATCACCAGTGATTGAAAGAAAAAGATTATTGACTCACATAGCAATGAGAAGATGATAAGCATATTAAAATGCCCTCTCCTCTCTGAGTCCTAAACAAATTCACATGACTCTTCCAGCCAACTTGAGGAATGTAGGGACATACTGGAGGACTTTCACCACGGACCTGCAAAGGCTTGAACCAAGGGCTATTTTATGGGCCAATAAAGTGAATAAGCGCATTGAGTATTTTACGACGGTGTTACAAGTTAAGGGGGCAAGGAGGCAAATCAGTGTGGGGTTTGATAGAGGAGAATCTTTCCTCAAAATCTCTCCTGTCGGCTCAGCTTTAATGGGAAACACTCAATGCTTTGACATAGTTTTTAATGAGTTTCTGATGAGCCCACAGAATTGCTGTAAATCCAGAGGCACATTTTTTAAAATGCTTAGCACGTACATGGGATTCATTAGTCACTGTTTCAGTTCTGAAAATGCATAACAGTGTCATGCCTTTATGCATCCTGTACTTACTAATATTCTGTTTTTTTAAATGATTATTTGCAGATAACCCAGTGGCGAATTGGATACATGCACGCTCCACAAGGAAGAAGAGATGCCCTTACACAAAGTACCAGACTCTCGAACTGGAAAAGGAGTTTCTGTTCAATATGTACCTTACTAGAGACCGCCGATTCGAGGTCGCCAGGGTCCTGAATCTGACCGAGAGGCAGGTCAAAATCTGGTTTCAGAATCGGCGGATGAAGATGAAGAAAATGAACAAAGAAAAGACCGACAGCAAAGAACAATAATGTGGACAGCATTCAGAAAACAACCATAATAACCACTAGTCACATGGACAACTCCTATCAAAACACACGACGAACACCCTCTCCCCTCTTCGTATTTATCACTTTGTTGGATTTTATTTTTAAAAATTAACGTTAACTTGGAGACTGTCTGATGCTGATTATGTTAATTAATTTTTTTCCAGTGCACATTTATGTGTCCAGCGTTTAAGGAAAAAAGAGGGGGAAAAAAGGAAAAACTTCTAAGGAGATAACTACATTCTGCTTTAAATACTTTTATGTTTTTTTGTAAGAGGAATTACACACACAATTTGGACATGTTAAAACTGTCTGAAGAAAGAGATTACTTGAATTCTTTTGAATTTCACAAATCCATAATTTATGATGTGAATGTTTTTTCTTTAATGTTTATTTCCTTCGTACGCTGTTTTGCAGGTGTAGTATTTTGTACAGAAAGAGAACATCTGCGGTCGGACTTGTATGTCTTGTATTTTTTGTGATAGTTGTTGCTGTATTTGTGCATTTCTTTTTCTTTCTTTTTTTTTGGACTGTAGTCGAATTTAACTATAGAATGTAGATATAGATCTCTGCAAATATAAACATAATCACTAAATACTTGCATTTTGTATTCTTTGTGATTTAACTTGGATATGGTGTCCAAACACACTTGAGTGAGGAGGGGTTGCAGAGAAGGCCTACCAAAGTGAATTTCAGCAAACATCAACTAAACTATTTAGTTAATTTAAAACGGCAGCAAGCTGCCAAATCCCTGTTGGAGAGGCGTCGCCTGCATGTTCCAAACAGAGGAGTGTTTTCCAAATAATTGTGCCTCCATAGCTGTTCGTTAAATAGCATTCGTTTTGGCCGCAAAGCATTCCTGCAAGTACAACTCAGGCCTAAATGAGCTCTGCCACTAAATAATAATGGCGATGGAGGTCAAAAACGTAACTATGTCAGCGAAGTTTCGCAGGTCAGCGCTGTTTAAATTTTGCTTTGCATGGCTTTAAACTCGGGTCTTAATTAGCCTACCTTAAGACTTAACCACGTGTATTTATATGTAATGCGTGTATTTGAGGAGTACTCACAAATCAAATAAACATAAAGCCTAAATAGCCTCGTTCGGCCTGTTAGCTGAAGACAGTAAATGTCTCCAAAAGCAGAAGGCCTCAGCGTCCCGTTTGTGGCAAATAATCCGTGCTGCTGTTGTGTTTTGGGTTTACTAATTCGGGCGATCTACGACAGCAGCCAGCTCATTCAAACTACACACAAAACAATTTTAAAAGAGCCAAAATAAATGCCCGAGGCACGTGCGATATTTATTTTTATGGGTCCACGTCACATGAGTCCTGTTCTTTAATCAATATTAGCCTCTGCTGTTAAATTAATTAGACCTCCTAAATAAGCTCTCAGACTGCTAGCTTTACGCGCAGGCGAGGCCCAGCGACGATAAGAAAATCTACGATGAAATCTGAACATCTGAGTTTTAGTGAGAGACAATTTCCCAAGTATCGCATTTGTTTCCTGGGATAGGTCTAAATTGCCTTTTTGTGGTGGCGAACAATACGGACAGGATGCTGTAATTCAAAAGTCCAATCCAATGCATTTCCGCTCAGCTCGGACAAAAAATGCCAGTTTTACAGCCCCTGTTGGAGCGCGGCTGTTTGTCTCAAATGCAGACGAACAAAGCAAACTCGACTAACTGGCTAGACGTCTGGGCTAAATTACTTTATGGTTTTAATGGACGGTGGTGGTGGACTCCTTCAAAGGAGAGTCATGCGCACCGCTCAGTGGACTTTTGCCTGATGGGCCAGCCCCAACCCCCCTGCACTTCAACACACTTGAGCTATTAGCTTACAATTAGATGGGAAAAATTCAATAGTTATTGTGCATAAATATGAGTGCTAATGCACTTTTATATCATGTATAAGAGAGACTAGCGGCCATGACAGAGGAAAGATTCTGCACACCAACCGATTAAGGTCTGCTGTAACACAAAGGAGACTGGAGGCATGTAGTTACCGATTTGCTGCTTTACAGCTTCTCTAAGTCTCCTTTATATAAAGAAAAGGATGAGGTACATATTAGGTTTGGACAAATAAGGGAGAGCCTTTCTGGCCACATCACAGTTGTTTCTGATTGGTGGATTCCTGTGGGTTTAGGATCCATCTGGACACTAGATGACGCTGTTGGCCCATATTTTGAGCAGAGACTGTATGTTGTGGAGCTCTTTTACAGCTCTGTGGCTTGGCTGGAAAATGACGAGTAACCTATCGATGACAAAATGACAGATCTAGTCCCTCACCGCATTTTGTGTAATAGGCCGCAGAGCAGTCCTCTAGAATGCAGCGAGCTGGTTGCTGTGTTGGGCACCAAGTGTGAATGTAAACAGAATTTTTTAAAAATAAATTTCTCCATTTTATTTTGTTTTATATTTTAGGGCCGAGGATTTTTTTTTGTTTTTCCTTGAATATGCCTGTTTTAGTTTCTGAGGCTTTTTGCTCTTTAAACCTCCAGTATCCACGTGTTCATAAATTAATTTGTATCGTAGTGTTGTTTAATTGTCTCCCATAAAATACCCATCTAAAATTGGATAATTTTGCTCAGGCAGATTTTAGTTTTGACAAAAGGCATCGGTGTTTGCATTTGTCACAATAATAGTTTTGTCATAATACGACATTGGACTGTGTGTTTAGATTACCCATGTGTTTTGATTTTTTTTTGTAGGCTATTTAATGGTATTTTAAATGGTGGTAATCAAAGAGAATATTTCAATTAAAATGCTTAAATGAAAAAACAAACAAAAGCATAATTAATAACCAGCCAGAAACCATAATAAATGCATAAAGACAACTTTAATAACAGTTCTTAAACAATTGCATCAGTATCACCAAAGACATGAACAGCAACACTGACAATAATACTTGCATCATACAACATTACAACAAAACCTGATAATATTTAAAATAACAATAATAATTTCCTTGTCAAGACCCAGTTTACTAAAAAACAGCTACCTGCACATTTAGGCTATCTTGAATATTTGATGTCTGTAGCAGCATTTTAGTCCCCAAGATGTGCAACAGTGATTAGCAATCTGCATATTTATAGAGTGTGAAAGGTCTATAAATTCGCCCACTGCGCCTTTCATATTTTACGATGATGTGTATAAAACGTCAGTAGCTCCACAAAAACCACATTGGCATATTTGGAGAGGGAGCACATGATACTGTTGAGCTGGGAATTGAGCGCGCGCTCATTGTAGCTAAACATCCAATGTAAAATTTTATGAACTCTTCCATGTGAAAGATTTACTGAGTATCGTCGTCAGTTTTACGGGGTCAGTAAGTGGCACCTAGCATTCACAGGTCGTGTTTGTATTTGCGTGTGTCTGTGTTTTACAGCGCGTGTGTCGCTCCTATACGCGCCGATTACACGAGGAGGAGGAGGAGGAGGAGGAGGAGGAGGTTTCGTCTTATTTTACTTGTCGGCCTGTACGTCATATCTTCACTTTGTCTTCCTCTTTAATTTTTTATTTTTATTTTTTGTGTTTCTTTCTGTGACATTATGGTGTTCATGAACTTCCCAGATGCTATACGTTGACCTCCTGAAGCCCTCAAAAGGTCAAATGTTTTTTTTTTAGAAATTAGTGTATAACCTTCAGTGGGGACTGAGAGGGCAAACACAACTCATAACGGCTTTATCGTTCATAAAGAGGAATCCTTCCCTGCTTTATCCACCTCATAACCTTCACGCAAAGACAAAACGCTCAACTATAAATTCAGATCATAGTGGAAACGTACAATGTGTCATAGTCTTTGTATTTTAGCCGCTCCACATCTCCATTGATCAGCTTGCAACAATGCTCCTGTGATAAACATAGCATTGATCATATTTAAAGCCTCTTGGGTTGTTGGTTATGATTAGTGCAGCTCATCTCAAGGTGGATATACGTAGGGCCCACGTCTGACCGGTCGTAGAAAGATGAAGGGGTGGGGGTGGGGTGGGGGGCGCTTGTGGTGGGGGTGGTTGGGTGGGAAGCTTAAAAAAAAGGAAAAAGAAAGAAAAGAGCAGCGTCTGTGACTGTGCCGGTCGAGCAAGCCAGCTTTAACCTTAGCTAACGCACATCAAAAGCACATGCCATGAGCCGAGTTTGAGCCTGCAAAAACCTGGGGGAGAAACACTCACGACTGCGAGAGAAATCCGATGAGAGGAACGGCACAGAGAGAGTGAGCTGCCGTAGATTGTCCAAAGGGGCAGCGTTTCTCCTAGTTCCGGTTTGTCTGCCTGTGCGCGCTGTGCGAGTTGGGACCCCAAACAAAAGGCTGCCATCATCCTAAAGGAGATATTCTACAGCGAGAGAGCCCGTCTGCTTGATGCTAACTAAACATGAGCTCCTATTTTGTTAACCCTCTTTTTTCTAAGTACAAAGGCGGCGAGTCACTGGAGCCAACTTATTACGACTGCAGGTTTCCACAAAGCGTTGCCCGCAGCCACACGCTGGTTTACGGACCCGGAGCAGCCGCACCGGGCTTTCAGCACCCGTCCCATCATGTGCAGGACTTTTTCCACCACGGGACCACGGGGATCTCCAACCCGGGATACCAGCAAAACCCTTGCGCTTTGGCTTGCCACGGAGACGCAACGAAATTTTATGGATATGAAGCCCTTCCGAGGCAAACGCTTTATGGTACCCAGCAAGACGCAAGCCTAGCGCAATACCCAGACTGTAAATCGTCGAGCGGCTCTAACCCCGGAGAAGGACAAGGCCACTTAAATCAAAACTCCTCTCCCAGTCTTATGTTTCCTTGGATGAGACCCCACGGTCAGAATCAAACAATTATTTCCTATTCTTTCTGTGTTACTCTGTGGGCTCGTGTGCGTGCGCGACAGCGTGTGTTTCTGTCTGTATGTATGTGTTTGTGTGCTAAATACGCCTGAGTGTACACGAGTGTCTCTCTTAACTATAAAACGAAATAAGTGAGGGAACATGATGGGGCACATACAACCTGTACTGCAGGCTGCTGCTACTCTGCAGCACATGTCCATACAGGGCTGAATTGTTGCTTTCAAAAGTGCCCTTAAACACGGAATTGCTGATCACAGCTCATGACAGCAGCTCTTTGAAGTCAATTATCGTTGACATAAGATATTTCACAAACTCTAAACGCACTTGAGGGAAGGATGAATAAGTCAGAGTTTAAAATATCGTAGGGCCACACATACCAGTAGCATACTGAATGACAGGAGGGTTAGATGGAAACACAACATGCCCCGATTATCCAGAATCCGGGTTTTAGGGGTTTTGGGGGGTAATTTGACCCACAGGCCCAGTGTGGCTCAGACTCACACAGCCATAATCATAAGTGCTTTGTAGATATTGCCTCTTCCATTCATGGATCATTCTGTTCAGGATATCAGGCTACATTAACTCCACACAGGTGTAAGCTTCATTTTTATCTACTCAGAGAGATATTTATCATTAGCTGGTCCCCATCTGTTGTTACAGTGGGGCTTTCTCTTTACTCTCTCTCCCTCTCTTTTCTCAGACTTTTCTTATTTTCCTCATGTGTGCGAGTGTGACTGAGAATCTCAGGCTTGTACAGGCCCTGCTGCTAGTGAGGAAAACCATATAATTGCATGCAGATTAAATAAAAAAATCTCCAAAATTGGAGTATGTGGGATTTAATTGGAGGGATTTGGCATGGATAAAGTGATGGGAATTTGGGACAATTTAGCCCAAATGTCCAAATGTACGAATTAATAATTGATAGCCACACTTTCTAAATACAGTCTCTTCTCATACTCACCTATTAACTCTTTAGTGAAGTGAAAGTCAGACAGCAGATCACTCCTACAAACACAAGTATAAGAGGCACAAACAGTGAAAGCAAAAACACAAAAGCTACTGTTAATACGCAACATAAACATTGTTGCTTATGTGTAAAGTAGTAGTATAGTACTGTTAATGGAAAATCGAGTGAACACATCTCACACTTTAAATAAGTGCTTTCCCCGCTCTTTATGAGTGAATGTGAATTGGAAGAGGTGAAAGCCATAAATTAAGCAGCGGAACTATTAGTTTTCATGCAGTGGGGGGAAATGTAAATGCAGAATTAATTAAAAGTCGTCTGAATAAAAAATATATATTTTTTATTGGGGGCCGTAGTGAGCCCAGCTAACCTCTGGCTTTATTTCATTCAAGCCCCAGGAAGACGGAATGGGAGGCAAACCTACAGTCGCTACCAAACTCTTGAACTGGAGAAGGAGTTTCTCTTCAACCCTTACCTGACCCGCAAGAGAAGAATCGAGGTGTCCCACGCCCTGAGCCTCACCGAGCGGCAGGTGAAGATTTGGTTTCAGAACAGGAGGATGAAGTGGAAAAAAG
The DNA here is from genome assembly GCA_029783665.1 of Naso thynnoides. Classification (NCBI taxonomy): domain Eukaryota; kingdom Metazoa; phylum Chordata; class Actinopteri; order Acanthuriformes; family Acanthuridae; genus Naso; species Naso thynnoides. The sequence continues at coordinate 15,036,245 of JAQLOL010000002.1, forward strand.
AGAACAACAAAGACAAGTTTCCGGGTCAGAGAGGGGAGGCTGAAGCCGAGGAAGAGGGCAACGAGGACGGTGAAGGGGAAGAAGCAGAAGAGAAAGAAGCGGAAGAGAAAGAAGAGAGCAAGGAGTGATTTTATGGTCGTTTTTATGGTTATATGGCTGAAAAAGAGAAAAAAGGAGAGGTCCCATAAACAGACGAAGAGTCACAAGGAGGCAGAGAGCGTCAACTTTATGACCACCCTTTCATTTTGTCATGAGGGAACAGCAATCCCTCCAGTGTTGCTGTCATAAAAAGACAAAATCTACCTTTTCACAATTAACCTATCATGATTCACATTGCCATTTGGATTTTTCTGTAGAAGCTACACACGCTTGTAGCACATTTTTCTTTAATAGAACTGTCGCCCTTGCAAAAAAGGGGTCAAATTAAAACGCATGTTAGATGGAAAATGGCTTAGCTATTTTTTAAACATTTGTTTTTAATAATAACTGTATCAAAAGTATAGCCAAATAAGATCAAAACATGACCAACGTCGACCTGTGTGTGTAAATAGAGTATAGCCTACATTTAAAAGAACATCACGTCAGAGTAGCCTTCCCGAAATTTACGCGAAATGTAGGCCTATAACTTCGTAGTACGTGTTCAGACATCATCGCAGCAGTTCCATTGGCTACCGGCCCATGTGTAAACCACAAATCTTATTATTCTAATTGTTACTGTTTTACTTGTTTTCATGTGAATGGCCTAGACAAAGATAGCCATTAGCTCCTCAGACATCTTTTTTCTAGGATGACCAGGGAAATGCAATCGTTTGAAATCCTTTGATGCTACCTAAACCTGGGGAAATTGCAATAGAGATTTCTGAATATAGAGATTTCATATGGTTTTAATTTTAAAGTGTTCTATATCATCCTTATATTATTAAGTTATGTATGTAGCATTTACCCAATATACAGTATACACTTGTTGAAGACAATTTGTGAGTCTTGGGAAGACAAAATTAGCTCAAAGCCAAGCAAGCAAATTTTGAGATTGTACCACGGCACTACCTAAACTCAGAGCCTTGCCTTTGCTGAATTTATATTCCTCACTTGTGGCATCGCTCTGATTTGATCGCAAGCTATTTCCCCAACAACTAAAACTGCCTATAACGCACATTTACTGTGTATGATAATAACTGCTACAATTTCAACGATTTTAAAGTAAGGGAATTTTTATTTCAATGTGCTGGTGATAATAGCGTAGTTGTTTTGCACTGAATATAATCTTTATGTACGTCTTGTTATATATTGATGTTAACAATATGCTCGTTTCCTGGTGTTTCTCCTGTGAAAGACGGAATTGTGTGTCCCCGCCATTGTTGATGTAAAATCACAAATAAACAAGATGGCTCACAGTTATTTGTTTTTTTTCCCCCGTTTTTTAAAAAAATGATTTAGCAGCTCCGGCTGCTGAAATGGCAGCCCTCCTCCTTACACATACGTACACACACATTCTCCTAAAAAACAAGGCGCATGCATGTGAACTGGAAGGGGAACTTATCCATCTTTACCTTTTCGCCACTTCACTACTTTTTTTTTTTTTTCTCTCGAACGAGTTGTAAACTCTGAAGCGGCCGGAGCTCAATCTGAGCCTCAGTTTTTGATGTCGGAACACTTCCAGATGTCATTTGAAATAAATAATGAAACACATTCACCGAGGAAGTGGCTAAACATGCACCGATGTTGATGTTTTGAGGATGCTTTGATTTTCAGCCCATGTGCGCCCCCCCCAAAAAAAAGAATCAGGAGGGGAAAGAAGGGCGCGAGCGTATCCGAAGCGCCTGTGGACTAAACTTTGCCCAATTTAAACTTTCCAGCTTGTTCGATTAACGAAAAAACGCCAGACATGCGTTTGCAGATGTATCCCTTTACCTTTTAAGGAAAGGTTGCGGATCCCGTTCACAGCATGCCTACTCTCCAAAGCCTCAGTCGTATTTGATTCATCCTCTTAATAAGAAACTTCCTCTCTTCAGGGAGGACACAAGGCTTTTCTTAATGAATCTTTGGATGAGTAATGGCTGTTTGAGATGAGATGAACAAACATCTGGCGTGATGTTAATAATCAGACAAAATAATTCCAAGGCATGTGGGTGGGGGTGGGGGGCACTTTATGTGTCTATACCATGCAAGGTGTTGTGTTAACGTCGGTGTCCAGACGAACCTCCGGAAAGCCTCAGAGCCTTGGATCAGAACAAGTAAGAGGCCAGGTGTAGGTAACACCTTGAGCCTCCTCTTCTCCTGTCCAGCTGCTGCTGCTGCTGCTGCTGCTGCTTTGATGATGGCTTCAAATAAACGGATGATGCAAGCAGCCAGTCTGAGCATCACTGAAGTAGCACAAACGCATCAAACCGCTCCACAATGTGGACCACTTGGAGTGTTGACACAGTAAATAAATGCAAGCACTCAGTCGATTAAATTGGAAATTTGATCCTTCATTTTCGAAAACTTGTAATATGACCTCCTCCTCCACCTACTTGTGACGACAAAATTTTTACCTGCGCATCACTGAAAGACGAGCACAAACCACAAGGCAAAAAATAGACTGTTTCCGGTATTTCGTTTGCCATTTGTTGTGGTTGTTTTGTTGTTATTGTTGTTGTTGTTAGTAGGCCTATATTGGAACTACATCCAGATGCCGTATCCTTGTCTGTAGTTGCTCCAGTGTCACGCAGCTAAATTATTCAAAACTCTTGGTGCGTCTAGTCTGTTTCACTTATGGGCTGTTTGAATAAGCTGAAGTGATCCATTTCATGCTGAATCTGAGACACTATTACTTAGAAAAACTTCAGGGCAGAGACGACTGAAAGGTGCGAGTGTTCGATTGTTTTGTTCTGTTTTTATTGCAGGCTTGGCTGTGACTTCAATTCAGAATGTTTGATTATTTGAGCTTAAAGATAGGCGATGTTAGGGAATTTGTAGAACAGGCTATCCAAAGTTAAAAAAAAAAAAACATTAAAAAAATGAACTCATGTATCATGAATTAAATCATGTATTTTAGACACAGACAAAAAATAATTAGTTGAACGTAGCTGCACCGTTTCTTTCAGTCAACAGTTGTCTATTAAAATTTTATTTCATTTCACTGGTAAAATGAACTTGAAAATAAAAATCGAGGGTATTTATTCCGATTGACTGGTAAAGCAGCGTGTAGCCTAACGAATAAAATCAAAACGAAAGCATCATTTTTTTTATTTTCTTCTGTGCACGAAAAGAAAACAGAGAGCGATTTTTTTCATCATTGCTTTCCACACTTCTTGTTTTTAATTTAAGCAGGTTCCTCTAAATCAAGTGCAGGCCGGCAACATAAAATCCAAATGGTTTTGAAGTCTTGGAGAGCTCCAGGTCGTAGTTGTTGTTGTTGTTGTTTTATCCCCTCAATTCTGTTTATTTTCTGAATTAAACAATGTTGTGCGGAAGCGCAGCCTGTTTATTCCGGGTGTTTGTTTCTAATTTTGCGTGCCTGTTCAGAAAATCCCGGATGTGTGCCCAAGTCAGAACTATTCTGTGCCACGGATGGGCCCATTGTGAGAGTGTGTGCTTTTACCACAGGGTTGACATTACCAATAAAGTTTAGTGTACCTGCTGTAAACTTTATTGGCGGTGTAAAGACACGGTTGGAAGGGGTCTTCATCTTTTGTCACTGGGCGCTCAGTGTGGAGATCACAGCCTGCGAGGACAAGATGCACCTCTCATGCAAGTATGTTAACATTTATTTTAATATTTGGGTGTAGGGAAAAAATTTTATTCGTTTCTGACACCAGATGTCTTAATGTTCTTTGGACCATAAAAAGCGGGAGAGAGGCGAGAGGAGGCCTTGCTGTAGACCAGATAAAACCTGCGTGTTAAGCTTAAAAAAATCTCTTCCCTTGTCTTCGTCAACCCTTTTTACTCTTTTATATATTTTAAAGATTTATTACAAAGCAATGTTTTTTCTTGAAGGTGATAAAATGTATTAATAAACCCAGTGGTCGTCTCGTGAGCCAACATAACCATATATTGTCCGTTTTGCCAAACGCGCCTTCTTTTCCTGCTTTCTCTGTATTACTGCCAGATCCTGTTGAAAGTTTGAACCAGACTGGAAGTGTGTTAATTCCTCATCATAAGGTTGGATAGCTGCTGTTGATGTGTGCGTGTGTGTTTATGTGAGCCTCACCTCACCTTTCCAGCTTTTCAAGTTTAAAAATTGGCCATAGCTTACCATCCCGACAGTTAGGCTAGTTAAATATGACATCATTTTTCTTTAGGCTACTTGAACCTGGAGCGTTTAGCTGGTGTTAAAGCCTGACTCACGTGCGCTTATTGTCTTGGTATCCATTCTAAATCAGACATTGATCAGACATTGAGACCTTTAATCTGTTCGGAAGTCCAATTTAGCCTAATTGAAGTTTATTTGGCTCCTTTTTGTCCCGGTTTCTCTCCCTGTCTCATCCACTCACACAGTTTCATTTCTCATTTCTCGCTGGCTTCTGGGAACATCATGGCATACAGCTTGTCCACCATGCAGGGGAACTGTCATATTTTTGACGCACGTCTTATTTCTGACATCCGGTAAATTTAACCGTCTCGCTCCAAATCGTGAGGCCATTTAAAAAAAAAAAGTTTTTTTTTTTCAGTTTTGTGCAATCGAAAAAAAGAAAAGGAAAAGATGGGTGCAAACATTCCTGGTTGTTAAAGGGAGAAATTTACAGCTGAGTAATAAAAGTTTACGACTGAATCCCTTCTGCGATTGGCTGCAGCGAGCCACGTGGCATACGCTCTATGAACATGAACTTTATGCTGTTGTCTATTCTCTGGTCCTTCCCTTGTATCAGCAGCAGGCTAAGCTGGGGCGTAGAAACCTCATTTTTCTTTACTCTGATCTAAAAACACTGCACGGTCGTTTTGACGCTGCTTCGTATGATATTCATCCGATCTCCGACTTCCTGACAGAGGGATCCTCGGGACAGTCGCCGCCTCTCCCAGCCGCTGCCTGCCCTTATCCTTCCCGGAGGCAATAAAGCCGCGACTACGGCAAAAAAAAGGGAGCATGCACGTCTGCAAGAAAAGGCTTCACCGGGCACACAGACAGAACCTGTCCCCATAAGCTCATCGTCGCCGGGATGTGAAGGCAGCCCAACAGTACATGGGAGATGTGCGCTGTGTTGATAGTCGCCCCTCGCCACCGTGACCCCTCAGCTGCTGTGTTGGACCACGGTGAAGCTTCAAGCTACGGGGAGCTTGCTGGGGTAAGATTACACATATCTCTTGAACTCTTTCTCCATGTTTTCATGTAGTGTGTTAGCCGGTGCTTGCTGGTTTGAAGTGATGAATGATGGCTATGGATGTGTGTGTGTGTGTGTATGTGTGTGTGTGTGTGTGTGTGTGTGTGTGGAGGAGAGCGAGAGAGAAAGAGAGAGAGATCAAGGTGGAGGAGTCCATTCCGTAGCTGTGACCTGACCTGTAGCCTGGAAGGCTTCTGATGCCCAGAGCGACATTCATTATACAGCCATTACACTTTTTACTGGCTGGCGTAGCAGCACCTGCATGCGTGCTGACCGCTTTAGCCCACATTAGCTGAGCATTTCAGAGCTGCTGTGCCAATCTGTTGTCATAAATTTCCCACTGATAGTAAACTTTGTCATCACTCATAGGCCCTTCTGGCCAGGCAGTGACAAATTGCATTCAGAGCGGGCTGATGTGCTCTAATTATTTCTTGTTCTGCACTTGTTGTCACTTGTTTCATTCAGTTTGTGCCAAGAGCTTGAATAACAGAAGCAATTTCCCCTCTCACACACACGCACACACAGGCTACACACGGTAAAGGACACATATAGCGGTGTATGTACACACCGACTCGCAGTTTGGTTCCCAGCAGTGCCCCCTAGCGACCAGAAGTGTTACATGTGGAAGTGGGCGGGTGTTGAGGCTTGTTGTTTATGGCTGCTGGGTTTCGGCGGCGGTTCACTGCGGATGTCAGCTGACCCAGCTGATACACTGCGAGCAACCGCGCGAACTGACACCGGGGAGTGTTTCTGAGTGTCTGATATGTTGCTGTCGCCTGAAAAATGAGGATTTGTCTGTGTCACTGCTCGTTTCTTCTTCTTCTTTCTTTCTTTCTTTTTTTTTTTTTAATTCAGATATGATGATGCAGTGTTTTGTTGTGAAATGTTAATGTTATTCTGTGACATAACCACTCACGACAATTATGTGAAGCAGCATGAGATTTTATTAAGGCTACGAGCAAAAATCATCACAAATATCTTTATTATAATGAAAACCAGCTGCAGCAACAGGACTCATTTTAACATGGCTGAACAGGGTGTTTTCATTAGAGCAGCACAAGTGGACAGAAATAGTAAATCATACATGGATGGCGCCAAATTTGGATCAAATACACTCCAGTTCATAAATGTTTTTTTTTCAGTATTTTTTACTCCAAAACATAATACAAAATAATCTGATTGAATTAAAAAAATAATAATTCTCACGATGAAGACTCAGCTTAAAGTAATACAATTAGCCAATTAAAAGTGAGTGTGTGCTTGTGTGTTTGAGCGTGTGTGAAACGAAAAAGGTACAAGTATGTGGTGTGAAAATAAAATTTGAAGGATTTTTTAAATCTGAGAATCTGACAGTAAATTGGCATTAGCACCCCTTTAAAAAAGTAGCCTATTCACCAATTGCAGAAGTATCCAAAGGCATTTTAAATGCAAGCGTGTGTGTGTGTCTCACAGAGCACTACTTTTTGTGTGCCTGCCAAGTCAAATCAAAGCTCAGTTTGCTGAAATGCTTCCTCTGTGTATTTTATTAGTGTTTGTGCAGAGACAAAATAATGTAATAATAGTGTGATTTCATGTGGATCTGCGTCCTGCTGGAGCGCAACAGTTCTGCGATTCGACCTTGTCAACTGCAGCCAATGGCAACGCCTCGTTCTGAAAGCCTTTAAAGTCTTATAACCTACTGTTACACACGTTGTTTGCTTTTCCCTTCTGAAACATTGCTGTTGCAATGGATCGTGTCCGCCGCTGCCCAATACTATTCCTGCAGAGAGAGAGAGAGAGGGAGAGAGAGAGAGAGAGAGTAGAGACAGTCCATTTAATACATGCCATTTGAGTTGTTAGGTAAATCTTAGTTTAAAATAAGAGGGGAAAACCGCAGTCTATTGTTTTGCCCTGCAGTGTTTTTAAAACCAGAGATAGGCTCGCATAAAACTCCATGAAGTCATGAATCTGTCCGCATCACCACATTTAGAAGCTCACTTACAAATCCCGACAGGGCAAAAATTTTGCCTACTAATGGTCATAATTTATGATGTGTGGATCAACATGCGCTCATTGGGCAACAGCTTCCTGAGTGCTTAACGAGCATAAAGTCGAACACTTCCGGACATTAATTGGGCTAGCCTGCGATGGTAAAGTGCTTATAGAGGGCTTTACATTGTTAGTACGTGAATTACTCCTTATTAGTAAGGTTAGAAGCGGGGGAGAGGAAAAAGCATCAGAGGCTGACCAGACTTTTCCTCCCTCGCTGTGTTTTTAATCATGGCCGATAATGTAGAAATTTTACAGGTCCCACAGAACTAATACTGAGTGATGTTGTGATGCTGAACATTGATCTGTGTAAGCATGCAGGAGAGAAGCGATTCCTCGATGGGCCTTGTTGTGTTTCAGAGGAGCCGGCAGTTAAAGTTAGGCCTTTAACAGAGGGACCCATCACAGAATACATTTAAAACCGATCCAGCGTGATAGGAACGGATCTTATTACACCGACAAACGTAAAAATGTGATCATCCAAATAATAATGTTGATGATAATTATTTAAAGTCACACGTGATCTTTTTCCATAATGCCTAGTCTCCAATGCGAGGTCACCAGATATCTCAACTACAAATTAAGAGCATATATTACTAATTAATCAATTTTAAACTCCAAATATTAATACACATGGTTAGTACTTGCTGCCAGACTTTTCTTAATAATTTATTATTTTGTCTCAAAACTTCCTGGTCCCTTCGTTCCTCGCTGGTCATAATTTTCTCTCAAAGATCGTGGAAACGTGAACCAAACGGCGTCTTTCCTCCTTGCATCAAAAGCCGCCATGTGATTTCCCTCACGGGCCGCAATAAAACACTAAAACACGAGAGAAAGAATGACCTTTCTAATTCTGCACACTGGCTCAACCTCTGCTGCATTCCTGCCTCTCAGTCCACACATTGGCTTCAGTGTCCAGCCTTTATTTACAACCTAAACTTTATGGACCAGCGTGTTTTTGGAGGCTGCTGTGAATAACAATTAAGGGAAATCTGTGTTTTTGAAAACCCCAAACGATTTGCATGTAAATTTAAAAGAAAATGGAGATTTTGAAGCTTCTAATAATTTTAGAGGTTGTTTTTTATTTTCAAATATAACGAGTAAATAATGACAACTGCTTGCAACAACAGAAATAGTCAAAATCAAAGAAATGCTTTCATGAATCCTGTGCACGTGTTTCTGACACCGCGAGCAAGACAAAGTCAGAACAATCAATGACGACCGAACACCCAATTAATCAAATTTGGGGCTTTTATTATTTGAATTTAAATTCAAATTTAATTTTGCAGTTGAAGTGGTGAATAGACTTTTTTTTAAAAATGTTTTTGTGATTCTTTCTGCTTTGTCCTTATGTTTCCTCTTTAAGTAGATTTTTTTTGGAAAAATTATCTACAACTCCCAGTAGTTTCTTCCTGTAGCCTTTGAGTTTGTCCTGCCCCACCATCAACTGATTATTGCTTAATATCAAAGTGATCCGGAAAAAAAATAATCCCAAGACACCAATAGCGGAACATTACAACCTGTGACTTTTGCGCTTTTTTTTTTTTTTTTTTGCTTCAAATTTGTGCGACGCGGATGTCACATATGGCCACGAATAAGGTGAAGGAGAACTTTTATTGCACCGGCTACTTCCGTCCCTTTGTTCTTGTCTCTTTTTATGGGCTATTCAGGATCCCAAACAACAGACCAAACACTGTTGCACGTTTAGTCTGCAACTATTCACCCTATTGAAGAAATCAATGAGGGGGACCAATAGGCTGCTGCAGCCAGAGCAACTGCATTTGAACAGACATTATCAATAACTGTATTGATTATTTTATTGGTAACTATTATGGCCTGTTCCGGAAAGCCAAGATAATGTGAATTATATTGTTTTAAATTAATGGAAGTTTTATTTTTCTGGTCACACACTTGATTAAAAAAAAAATAAAAATACTGATATTGCATGGAAATGCGCTCCGGGCAGCAGCACAAAATAAATTAAATGATATGGCCCGCAGAGCTAACAGTTGGTGAAACTTTTACACCATTAATGTTAAATTTCACGCATTTAGAGGCAACACGCTTCGCTGTTCGCCCACCTCGAAAACATTTACGCTTTGCTAGATTTTTTTGGAACCTGTCATTTGCTTCTGAGATAATTATCGGTTCCTCTTACCTCCGTGTGTCAGAGGAATGTCAAAGTATGAACGCAGGGGAGAAAAATGGAACATCTGCATAAGCATTTTAACACGTCGCCTTTTATTTTAATCCAACTATAACTTGTGCGCGTCATATTAAAAGCATGCTCTTTATTGCTGTGAGTGAAAGAGACTGTACCTGAGAGCTATCAGCTCCTAGTGAACACCGGGCACAGTTGGCCTGTGGAGGATTTTGTCTGACGTGCGCGAGACAGTCGCATAACTGATTGGATTTTCAGAGAGTGCCAGAAGTGATCTTCATAGACGCAGCTCTTTCCCTGTCGGCCCGACCTACGCTATTCCCCTTTTTGCTTTATGCCTGCACATGCTGTGCAGTGCTTTCATTTCTGAGCCTGGGAGATTGCTGCTCGTGTTGCAGGGCTTTGCTGCAGAGATAGTTGTTGGAGCTGGGGAACGTCACTTGTTTTATTGCCCTCACAGAAGAGAGACCATAAACGCATTCTTACCACCTACACCCTCCCCCAATCCACTGCAAAAGCATGGAAATTGCCCACACTCCGGATAATTCATACACAATGGAAACATTAGCAGTATGTTACCAACTCATCGACTTGGCTGACATAAACAATTAATGCAAAATATTCATTTTTGTCCTAATGAAAAGACGAAACCCGTGGTGAGAGCATTTCTATATTGCAATACACACAAAACTCTCTCTCTCACTCACTCACTCACTCACTCACACACACACACTCACACACACACACACACACACACACTCACACATACACACACACTAACAGCTCAGTATCACAGTGTTTTGCTTTATATATC
>JAQLOL010000002.1:15050159-15061043 GCA_029783665.1 Naso thynnoides
ATGTGCACGTGATACCATACAAATACCCAATATTTGGGCAGCGCACGTCGGATCAAGAATTAAAAAAAAGATACCAAAGCCTACTCCACCTATAAATCCTGGATTATTTTTTTTAGGGCAGACAGCTCTGAATTTTCCAAAAGCGGCTCCAAAGAAAAGCAATGATCAACAAAAAACAATCGGAAATATTCGCAACATACATCCCGCAGCCCTAGAAAGTATCGGTGATAGTTCAAAATGAGCTCTTATGTTGACCGCTCCAGTCTCAGGCAAACAAGCGAGACAACTTCTCCTAACACTATGTTTAGTTTCGATCTATCTGGGCGCACGTCCAGCCGTTATGAGGGTGTTAATGTGACCGGGATATTCACTTGTCCCGTCCCCACGACCTCTGTTGAACGGGAGGAGATGAAAACTAGCCTGCGTGGCAGCACGGATACTCCTCTCCCGTCAGGACCACAAATAACCATGGTCTCCAGTAGCTCGTCCGTGGACTCAAGCGGGCTCAACTACGGCAGCAGCTCGCTGCTGGGACTAGGGGCAGACAGAGACGCGGAGAGGACCGCAAAATCCGGCGGCAACAAGAGCCAGGAAGGCGAGAGAAACGCGGAGAACACGCAAGCGGTGAAACGAAACCCAAAAGTGAACCAGCCTCAGGACAGTGAGCAGCGGCCGCAGATTTATCCATGGATGACAAAACTGCACATGAGCCACGGTAAAGTTTGCCTATTTTCTAAAGTGCGACTAAGATGCTTCCCCTTATTCACTCTTTACGCTGCAACACTTCTTTTCGCCCGTTCCAGTTTCCCTCTTGAGTTTTATAGGCCAAACGCAGGAAATAATAAAAACTCGCGGTCATAAATTTTATGACAAAGGCATCCATTGCTCGTAAACCTGCTCTGTTACGGTGAAGAGGTGATCTGTGGGGTGATTTATGGTGGTATAATTGGATAAGAGAACAAAACTGTGGATAAAACTATGAAATAATATTTACAAATTCGGCTCAGAGTACTAGTGTTTTGCCTTGCTTCGTTTATAGTCTTAGTCGAGCTGCATGTTACATTATCAGACTGTATGTATGTGTGGGAGAAGCTTTAGCCCTAAATTGAACTCTGGGAAAGACCAATGCCCTGACCCAAACATGAACTTTTCACCTCTAAAAGATTTGAATAGGCGTGCTCCTTCTTCTTCATGCCTTCAACCCCACTGGCTGACTATTTAGGCTGCAGATGGACAGGGAGCACATTTGCTGCAAAAAGAAGCCAGTTCTGTTTTGTGTTATGCAAACATCCAGGAGCACACAGCAGGCATGTAAAAGATATTTAAGCCAAATAGCAAAGGCCTGTTGTTGTACTTAGCACGCCCGTGCATGAGCAAGGCTATAAATAGGGAAAAATATCTGGAAATCATCATATTCCATTTTCTAATCCCACTTCTTTAGATTTTAGACATCTGTTTTTCCTCCCACGATATTACACCGCTGTTCAGCCGTAATAGGCCGAGGCCAGTATTTACAGAGAGGCCAACACGTTATTAGTTATTCCATTTTACATATTACAATAAGATTCCTTAAGTAATAGTCTTGTGTGTTTTTTAATGTGAGGGGATGTGGAGGGCCCTCCGTCTTCAAACTGAGCATATTTATTGGAGCTAGTTAAACAGTCTTATCAGCCTGACATAAATTTTTATTACTCAAATCCCCAGTAAGTAATTTAAGGTTAAATTAGGTTGTATAAAGATATTTGATCTTTTAAATGAGGTGGGAAGGGGACATAAATTAATCGGGTTTTGCTTGTAATGCTTATTTTTATGACTAGTCTAGCTTTTTAAAATGTAATCATATTATTAACCTCTTATTATATTTATTTACCGCAATGATGCTGCTGAAAGCTAACTGATTTTAATACCACTTCAGAAACGGAGGGTAAGCGGTCCAGGACCAGTTACACCCGCTACCAGACTCTGGAGCTGGAGAAAGAGTTTCACTTCAACCGGTACCTGAGCCGCCGCAGGCGCGTAGAGATCGCCCACACCCTGTGTCTAAACGAGAGGCAGATCAAAATCTGGTTCCAGAACAGACGAATGAAGTGGAAGAAGGACTCAAAGATAAAAGTGAAGGAGTAAAAGTGCATCAGTGAACGGGGTGCATGCAGCACGTTTTCAGCCCCTCACTGCACAGTGCTGGAGTGCCGCCTGACCTCCGGATGAACTGCTAGGAGCAATGACATCATGACACCGCTCTGTGTGCTTCATCACCAATTATGTGTCACTTGCTGCAGTTTGGGACCTAATGTATTGAATATCACTCACTTTGATCTATCGGTTTACATTTCTAAATTAATTTGCTGCCCATGCGATGATAACCTCACTTTACTGCACGAAGCGGACACGAGGTTGAGGGGAGCTGGGGGTCCTCCACGCTGCGAGGCGCACCGAGAGGCTGCACAATGCTACTAATAATCTATGTTTTTAATTAGGATAAAAGTCGTGGGGGCTGGGTGACAGCCTGCATCATTTCGAACTCTTCATCATCTCCATGTGATAAAACTTTGAGGTCGAATCAAATAAAGGCAAAAAATATTTCTGAGTTCTCTTTGAATCACATAACCATGAGAGTTAAATAGTTTTCCACCATACAAAAAACAGCAACAACATAGGCCTACCTTTTCCACTTCTTTCATTTTCTTTTGAATTACTCTCTAATACGTTGCAGTGCAAAGAAGTTAGGACGTGGTCGGATGTGTGATGTGTTCAGTGGGCTAATGTCTTGTGAGTGGATTTCTGTCAAAGCATCTTCATGTTTTCTGTCATTTCCTTGTGAATCTAAATCCTTATGTACAATTCAGCGACTGTATGTGATAATATTGTGATGTGCAATGAAGCCATTTCTCTTTGCCCTTTGTACACTTCAGGTGCATGGTTTACTTAGGGCCTGGAAAAAAAACTAATAGATGGCTTAATTGTTTATTGTAACCAATAAAAACTCATCATTAAAAGTGAGGATTTCCCATTTCTGATATTTTTTCTGAGAGCGAAATCACACAGCTGGTGTATATTCAATTGATTTTGTGTTGCCAATCTATTGAATTAAACTGCTGTAGAATTTTGAATCGACTGTCCTCAGCCCCCCTCTTTATTTTTTTGTTTCCCTCCTGATCAAGTTTTTCCTCTGGCTGGGAATCCACACAGTATCACTGTATGACAAACGCGCTCTAAAGTTTAAGGCCCTCATAAAACTTTATTGCCTCTTTTCCACCACAGGCAGACACAGTTTCCTCTTTTGTCAGGAAAGGAAGGGACGCACTAGCCTGTGATAACATTCGCCCACAACAACGTGGATGCAAAACTTTGGTTTCCTGTGGCCGCAGACTGACGCGCCATCACTGTCGAAGCCATCTGGCAACTTTATGATGTAGCTCCTTAATCCTGACATCATTACACTGTAATTAAAACAACACTTTCTACCAGTATAGAGGAAATAAAACCGCGTCAGTTGCTTGGTGTCTATTCGGCAGCAGCTTTTGTAGTAGTAGTATATGACGCAGTATAGCCCAAGGTTAGGACGCAATTTCGCTGTAGCACTACTTAAAGAAATAAAAATCAACTCACCTCTCAACCTAATAGCTTCCTATTCAACTCCCTTGACGGTTATGAGAACCGGTCAGCGCAGCGTCCACTTTCTTTGCGCTCTGTTAGGCCTAACCTATATGTGGACAATGTATTGAATCCCTTTTTGTATGTCTTTCTTTTACGGTATTTTAAAGTTTACAAGGTTACATATGCCAATTGCCCCAAGCAGGGCCTGTGAATGGTGCATAGGAAGCACGTGGTGTCATTTAAGTGGGTTTTATGGCCTGGAAGAGCTGACAAACCTTCGATATATACACATCATATATAATCTTAACTGTCCGGAATCGCAGCTGCTGGCTTGCCCTTATCTGAGGAAGAAAGGGCTTTGTGGCAGTGAGGATGCAGTACCTTCCTCCGGACTGTGTAGTCGGGTGGTGCGGAGCGCAGAGAGCTGCTGCAGTAAGTTGCTTTTTTAACTTTGCCTACAGGCCTGCGACTGTTCGTTATTTCACGGTGAGCGACTATTGCTTATGTTTTATATTAGTGTGACTTTGAATTTATGGATGTTAAATTGATTGAGCGCAAAATTAACGATATTAATTAATAAAGACTGCGTATTATAATTAGGCCTATTGAATTATGGGGGGTTTTTTAAATCGTAAAATGATAGTTTTGAGATATTTTTTACAGGTTATTTGGTGTTGCATATTTACTCCGAAAAAAAAAAGGGTTGGAGGTAAAAATCGCTCGTGCTTTCTGGATCGTCGTGAGGATTATTTACGCAGCATCATTTTAAAGTGAAATTTGTATCAGATTTTGATCTCAGGTAGTAAAACAAAAAAGTGGATGTTTTAATGCCTTCAGGCAGATTTAAGAGACAAAGAAGCAGACCGATTGAATGTTTTGCGTGTTATACCTGTCAGTGCGAGAGTGGAAAAATATCTGGAAGGAAAGTGTCTGCGAGGAAAATGAAGGTCAACTAGAACTATCAAAAATCATGTGGCGTCCAGCTTCACACCACCCACCCCACCCACCTTCTCTCTCTGTGTCTCTCTCCTCCCTACTCTCTCTCTTAAGTCCAAACTGACTCTCACGTGCGCAGCTAACTGAGTGTGACTTGTGGAGCAACATTTTTAATTCTTGGTAAAATGTTTGGATCAGTGGGGGAGATTCAAAAGACTTCAGGCTGTAACTGATAAAAAAGTGCTGAAAGTTAAATATGACTTTTGTTCTGTGTGCTGCTAAGATATTGTGTTACAGGTTAAAATACTGTCTGCCATAAAAAGCTGTAAAACACAAGACTTCCTAATTAAAAGGCTTCATCTTACTGTTTCACCTTGACGTAAGGGTCGTGTTTGTTCTCGTTGTGATTTTTAGGGTCACGGACTGTGAGACATGTTTGATTCAAAGTCACTTTCTGGCTCCGTCCTAACTCAGAGTCCGTGGCAAACACAGGGGCTGTGAGCTGGAGGCATCCCTGCTTATTTTACGGAAATGCGCCTTTACGCACACTATAGGATAATATTCGTTTGTCAACCTTCACAGCCTTTCTGTATATGTCCTCCCTGCAGTGGCGGATATTACTGAATTGATCAGTTTGGAGACGGATGAGGCGAGATGATTTTATAGACTTGATAATTTTCTGTGTTTCTGTCGTGTACAACATTTAATCTGCAATCTTAGAAAGCAGTTCAGCCTATATACTAGCCTTTTCTTAATCACTGTGTCGAATTGCAAATGGCTAAATTTGATATTAAGTTTTGTTGGGTGAGAGTAGTTTAGCAGACAGAGAGGGTTCAGCAGGACATGTAGGCTGTGATGCAGCATTAAGGCGCCATATCAGACTGTGTTTAGTGTTTAGTGTTTTTTTTTTTTTTTTTTTAGCCGAAGAGGAAAAAAAATCAGGAGTCTTTCAGGTGTGCAGGAAGATTAATTATGCACTTCCAATAGGGGGCACTGTGTAACACGCTCCTGTGTGGGTGATACACTGTGGGGGGAATTCGTCCACGTGAGGACATTCTCTTGTTTTTTCTCCTTTCATTTTATGCAGCTGTTTTTCTGAGAAGTTTATCATATTTCCTGCCTCCAGAGGGGAGAAAATGATCTTCAGTTACTCCCAAATTCAATCAAAATCTAATCCAATACTTAAGAGATGTTTTCCTTCAAAAGCAGGATGTGAAATAGTTCCTGTTTCTCCTTAAAATTAGGAACAAATTCCATTTGTAATACATATCCTCGCAGAGTTTACAGGATCCCTTTTTATAATAATAATAATAATAATAATAATAATAATAATAATAATAATAATAATAATTTTTTATAAAAACTGCAGCATTTTGGGAGGAAGTTGAAAACAAAGATGAATTTTATTTCTTGCAAAGACACTGCAGCTCAAAACAATCCAATCTGACTGCAGTAAAAGTGAAACAGTCTAAACATCCGTTTTCTCTGCCATGTTCGGGGCTGTTGTGTTCCTTTCTTTGACCTGTGGAGCTGACACCGTCATCATTCAATCCACAGAGGTCATTTCCGGGTGAGCACATAGACTTCACTTTGTCTGAGCCCAAATAAGAACCATAAAGTCCCATTACATCGTTTTCCAACAGAGCTCGAATTTATTTACAACGTGAAGACAAAGTCATGATTTTTTCCCCCTCCACTGTTCGCCATAATTCAGCCGCACTGAAGTCCAGGGATTTCTATTCATAGAAGCTTTGCCCAAGGAAATACCAAAATGCCTGTAAATTTAGTTTTACTGTCTGAAAATGACCCGTCCTAAATTTCTGTCCTCGGTCCCAGTTCTGCGGGAGCCCACACATGTCACCGCGTTTCTAGGGCAGCTTCCTTGAAAAAGGCTGGCAAATAAAGGAGACCAGAGCAAAAGGGACAGACTGAAGGATCATTACGATGAAATAATAACGCAACATGTGAATACTGTTCGCTTCTGAACAACGAGAGATTTACTAGAGCAAACTTGTAGAAAAATAATTTAATAAAAAAATTAAAATGAAAATAAACGTGTGGCCTTTCGATTACTTTACACCATTTGTTGCTAATAATCTCATTTAATCCCCTTTAATGAATCAGTATTATTGGTTTTTATGGTGTTAATTTTTACCACGAAATATGATACATACTAAAACTATTTATTTTAACATACGCCTGATGTCTTTACAAATTCTTGCTCAGTGAAAACAGGGGATGTTCCTTAATCAGTAGTTAATTTACTGATCTAATGGTTTTTACAATTTAAATAGTGACTTAACTGTTTTCAGACTGTTGGAATCTGTCTAGGATTTTAATTTTCCAATTTGGATGCAAGAAGTTTATTATTTTCGTTTGCCTTAGAGGGACTCTTCTTAAATCTAATTTTCGTTTTCTTTCTATTTTCCAGACATCTCATCGGGTCAAAAATGAGTGGGACCTTGGATTTAGCAGTAAGTGTCATCCATCGCCCCTCGCCTGTCCACCTGGCTTTAGTCAAGAGATGTGACACTCCATGGAGCTTGTTACTTGGCTGTAGGCAAACAGCTGGCTCCACTGACATCGAGGATATACTGATGCCCGAGCTCTTATAGAATTTGTTTAGGGATTATTGTTTAAAAATCAGTATTTAATTCCGTATTAATACCCTTTTTAGCGTTTTATTTTAGATGTTAAATGCTTCAACAAAAACTACAAGTTAAGCGTGTAGCCTGTTACTGCTTTTCTGCAAACTTTGGTATATTTAACGGAAAAGTCTCGCTCTTGTTGCATAGGTGAACTGGATGTAACGCTACCTTACGAGTCTAATGAACCGCAGCGTTGCTATGATGAACTACAAACCAACCAATGGTTTCTATGGGGCACCTAGTATCTAAAATCACCTCAGGTCCCCTGGCTGCTGCTTTTACAGGGTATTCATATCCAACTAGTCTCCAGTCTGTCTGCATTTCATTAAAACTTTTTATCTGGACGATCCGGCTTAACGTTATTACACCTGGGGAGAGTAGACGTGTTAGGCTATTAGGTTAAGGGTTTGATTAAACGCGCATCGTAACCATTTTCATCAGGGAGCGGATTATTACTCCACTGTCTGCATCCAGGTCAGGTGCTGCTGGGCCACCAAATTAAAAACAGCCGCGCACGGACAGAACAACAACCGCCACATAGTTTTGCACAGATTTATTTTGTTTACATATGTACATGTGTGAACACGCTTGTACGGTTGTTACTTTTGCAGGGAGGAAAAAAGGGAGAACGCTTAACAATTTCTCAAATGAACAAATGAAACATCAAATTAGTCCGCCTGAGGGCCTCATTTTTTGCACTTCTACATTATAACTAGTTATTGAACTAGGTGCACGATCTGAAAGCCATTTGTGGGGAGAAAGAATTCATTGCTGTCTCTCCATCAATAATCCTTGGCAGTGAACTATTGGAAGCAGTCAAACGCGAGGGGTGAAACGCGGGTCAGGCTGTCTAACTAATATTAAAATGCGTCCGCCAGAGCGCACGGGGAGAGGGAGTATGTGGTGTGCGTGCAGCTCTTTCCACACTGGTTTGGTGCACAACAAACAGTATTTAGATGAGCATCTGGCAAAGCCAGATCAACAGTATTTGGATTTTTTGGGAGTATTTCCGCGTTGATTGCTTGGCTCAGGATGCTTTCTTCCTTCAATACAAAAATCAATTGAACTGTTACACAGAATGCAGAAGGGAACATGTGTAGTTTTTTTTTCTTTTTTTGGTCAGTCTTTGAAGTGCCCTGTGCATGTGCTGTATGTAATCAATTCCATTGATTCACAATATGAGCATGTTTGCTGTTTTTAATAACCTCGGAACAGGTCACATGTCTGATATTGCATTTTTCATCCGAGGCTTTTCTCATTAGCTTCCAGAGTGGCAGGAAGAAAGGTTACCGAGCGGTCAGTATGGTAATAGCAAGCAGAAGAAATGGTTGTGAACAATAGAAACTTATTTTTCATCTGTGCTGTCACGCCGTCCCTTTGTACCCGCCATGTTTGTGACTGAATATTCATATAGGAGCTACCTCAAAGGCAAAGGGTGAATGTTAAGAAAAGAGACCCCCGCGTCCTCTGCACACGACGTGTGTGTGTATGTGTGTGTGTGTGTGTGTGTGTGTGTGTGTGTGTGTGTGTGTGTAGCATATTTGTGTACGAAAATTGGAAAAAGATCCGAAAGCAGAAGTTTTTGTCCTTTGGAAACGTGTTAAGAGCATTTGGTGTAACCCTGATAAACCTCCTCAGCTTTGGCGCACGTTGCGCAGTATCTCTCCTCTACTGCAGCCTTCATATTTGTTGTGACACTACTCACAAATGCATCCCGGTCCAGTTTGATAGATACCATAGAAGTTTGCCTGAGAGATACCTTTTGCAGTTTCTAACCTAAACCCCAGTTAGTTGTCTATATGTACCCTGTAGAACCGAATTTGTGTGGAGTACTAACAGTCGCAAATACGTCTCTACAGGAATACATGGGCAACTGAAATCCCACGGCCAGCCTCTGGATTCTCCTGCTTCTGCTCCTCTTCACGTCTCTCTGGCCTTTTCCTGCTATTGCATACACAAGCATGAGTCATACAGAGTATACACATGCAACATGCCTGCACTGGCGAGGCAAAAACATTGTCACAAAGTGTATTCACAGTGCAGACAGCCATAGATTGTGTAGGTAGGCCACAGAGAGTAAACCCATGTGTGCAGTGTGTGGCTACTACTGTGTCAGACCCTGTAAAACACGTTAGGAACCAGGGGTCGTTTAAAAGTGACTGATTTACGGCTTTTATTGCTCTATAAAACGCCTCTAACATCCTCGCGAGAGGTAATAGAAATGTCGTGCGCATTCTGTACAAACATGACAGCCAGAAACGCCATTTCAGTCTTTTTAAACAATATTATGCAGTTATTGCTGTGATAATAATCTATAGGCTAACTTGCAATTTGGTTCTGCTGACCAATGGATTGACTTGGGTGCTACACGTTTGCTCAGGCTTAATGTTTCTTCTTCAATTGGGAGCCTATGACTTTTTTTATTTGACTATTACTATTTTAATTGTTGTTGAAGCATATTGAAGGCCTGCTTGTAATTATAGCTGTTGATAACACCAAATGTAGCGTAACAATAAAAAAGGACGAAAAAAATGAAATGTGGCTGCTGTTGTGTTACTGCTGAGCTATTAAGCTGCCTCCTTGACCACAGCTCTGAGATGAGAATGAGAAGTGTACAGCACAAGGCTGGATCAGTTTACATTGTAAAGCAGCTCTTCAGTAATGAGGCTGATGGTCAGCCAAGATTAGCATGTAACATTTGGAGGCTGATTTTTCTTCTTCTTCTTTTTGAAAATGTTTTAGAAAAAATAGGGCTTTAGTTTGAGATAAAGACACACTGTAAATATGTTTATGTAGAAATCTTTTGCTATTTCTGTATAGCACTGTTGCATTCTTTAAACACTTCTCACAGCATTGTCTGTCATGAAATTCAGCTCCTATGGCTCACAGACTGAGTTAATTCATTATGCGGCCACACATTTTTATATAGCGCTTAGCAAAACTTGCAAGTAAAAGGACTCAGTATTGTACAAAGACAGACCCATGAGGAGATGGAGATCCAAAAAAGCCAATAGCACTTTTTCATGCATCAAAAGAAACCTTAACAATGTTTGAAAAATTGATTTATTTTTATTTTGGAAGTCCGAAAGCAGGACTTATGCCCTGGCTCTTTAATCTCTGAAGCTCTTTAATTTGATGTGAAGGAGCACAGCTGCTCCTGCCTCTGGTCCACAACAACCAAATATAATGTCACTCCTCTGCCTCTCAGTACAACTCCTCTACACTTCAGGATCTCCTGAGACTCTCCTCGTCACATTAGCCCCCTTTCCTTTCTCTCTGTGACATCATAACATTTTTGTCTCTCTGCAGACTGGTCTGTGACATCATGATGCTGCTGCTGTGCACAGCTGTCAGGTTTCTGACACTACAGTGACAGTGTTTTACGTGTGCTGGTCTGTGATTTCATGGACCAAGTGAGTCTGGTTTGCTGGCTGCTCCAGTCCTCACGTCATAATTGTTGTGTTTCACAACTATGTGGTCTACAGCATTTCTCTCCACTGTTTTGTTAGTGTCATAACAATGCAAATGATGATGCAGGAGGTTTTTTTGTTGAATAATTGTTGCGTCTTAGAGTTAGAGGTTATTTAAAGGCTTATGTTACATTTTGGCATTTCACTTGTATACATTTTTTAAGTTTTATGTTGAAAACTAGGACCACCGTGAGTTTCTTTACTATTACTATCTTATTCTCTTTATTCTAAAT
>JAQLOL010000002.1:15073943-15087983 GCA_029783665.1 Naso thynnoides
TATCTATCTATCTATCTATATATCTATCTATCTATCTATCTATCTATCTATCTATCTATCTATCTATCTATCTATCATGTCTGTCCATCTGTCTCCTTTTTAAAGAGGAATATACAAAAAGAAGATAGTAACATTATATAAATATAAAAAAATACATATATAAAATGTACATATACATATAATATACATATACATACATACAATATACATATACAAAAATATACAGATATATAAAATACATGTGAAATTGTTTGACTCCTCAATAAGGCTTTACATTTTTTTTACAGGAATAGATAAACAATCACTATCTCGACACTAAAACCAAGCAAGCACATAACAAGGAAGCTCCCAGTGTTGTTAAGTGCATTTTTCTCTCTGAGGTCACTGTAGGCCTTATTAAGTATCCATTAACCCCTGTGTATCCTATTGTTATCAACAGGGCCCTATCCCTCATATACATGTCAAATGGAATCTCTAATGGTGGTTATTTTCAGTGGTGGTCCCAAGGTACCTTTTAAGT
Organism: Naso thynnoides; assembly: GCA_029783665.1. Taxonomy (NCBI): domain Eukaryota; kingdom Metazoa; phylum Chordata; class Actinopteri; order Acanthuriformes; family Acanthuridae; genus Naso; species Naso thynnoides. The sequence continues at coordinate 15,074,464 of JAQLOL010000002.1, forward strand.
GACTGAGATGGGGATTTGACAGGTCTGCTTCCGTGTGTAGCTGTGATTAATGTGGCCTGTCAGCCAGCCGTGGTGGCGTCAGATGTTTCCCCCAGACTGTTTCTTTGGGAGGTAACTTTCCCTGAACACATCACACAGTAGACAGCCAGTCTTGTATAGTGTCTCAAGCATGACTGAATACACAGAAAAAGATGAAGACCCTTCTTTATCCCAGGCTTATTGGCTGAGGATTAACGTGGGCCTCCCTGGCACTTGAAGTTCTTTGGCAGGATGAACTTGTTAGATTTTTGGCCCTTGCTTTTAACATCCTGTCTTCTTTATGTGCTTCCTTCTGTATCAGTCCGTGATGGTCTGTCAGGCGGAGGAAAGCTTGGCGTCAGGAAGGAGAGAACGGCCTTCACCCACAGCCAGCTGCTGGAGCTGGAGAAGGAGTTCCACTTCACTCCTTACCTGTGTCGTCCGCGCAGACTGGAAATTGCCACTGAGCTGAAACTCACAGATCGCCAAGTCAAGATCTGGTTTCAGAACCGCAGGATGAGGTACAAGAAGGAGCACGAGTATAGGAAGGCAGCAGGGTCATCCCCCTTGTCTACCTGCGAGCACTCCTCTAGCTCACGTGAGAACCTCCTGAGGTTTCCAGGTGCACGTGTTAGAACTTCTACCTTCTGGTCACCAGAGCAGCAAGTTATGGATTTTGCTCCCATGTCCTCCTCTCTGTTTGGCCCTCCCAGTCTCACAAGCAGTGGTCAGTGTGTTCACTCTACAGGCCTGCCCCATCTGAGCTGTATACTTCCATCTGTTCCAAATGGTCCACCGCCCTCCTTTATGGGCGTAGATAGTCATCACCATACTAGCATTTCAAACTGGCCCTAGGGCCCCATAATGGCCGTCCCTCCTGTGCTCATCAAAATCATCCACTTTCACTTACTTATGAAAGACGGGAGGATGTCTGATTAGCCTCCCTGAGTTGAAATCCCCTGAACACACCCGTTCACCAACATTTTAATTAAACTATGTGAACATATCTTAATTAAAGGGAAGCTAGTGATATCATTTATATTTCTTGGGCTCAGTCGCTGAGGGCTGCAGTTCCTCAGACTTGCTGCTCACTTTGTATCTACACAGCATGCACAAGACATTTGAGCAGTTTGTAATCACATGTTGTTTTGCTGTAATTCGGTTGCAGATATGTTTGTTTTGTCGTTGCATGTTGAATGCATGTGGGAACTATGAGGGAGTTTTCTATTTCCCTCTGTTGTCAGATTATAGCTACCGGTAAGTGGTTGTCATATTAGGCCTGTTTTTCCACTATGTTCTTCAAATAGCAGGTCATTTGTGTAAAATGTTTTAAATGTGAAATGAGCAGAATAACGTTCATACTGAATGATGTTATATTTTTGTTAAAGCCAGTAAAGGGTACGGCAAGCCTTTGATACTGTTCTTGATTAATTGGGATGTCATGTACTGTACAAGCTTAATAAATGTATTTGGGAAAACTGTAGCTCTTGTGCGATGTTTACCCTATTCATTGCTGATTAGAATGACATTTTTTCCAGCAGTATTTCATGATTAAGGATTGCTGGATTGGATCTCAAATGAAAAAAAATGGAAAAGATTCTGCAATCATTTGAAGGCATGCTTTAGATTCATTGAAAACTCTACAGTATTGTGCATTCACGTTGCACAGTCTTTCCACATGAGCCTCTCCCTCGCTCCTGCCTCCGAGTTCCCCACCATTAATCACTGAGACAAGGCAGTCTTTCCAGCACTCCAACCTCAAGCTCTGAACCCACTGGGCACCATGACAAGATCTCTTGCCTCCTCCTTCCCAACCCTCGCTTTTTCAATGGCCAAATTGTTTTGCTGCAAGTTGGGGCTGGCCTCCCTCTCAGGGGGCATGTTAGCTGTGTAGCTTAGAAGCCCTTCCAGCAGCCCATAGGCCACAACAGACCAGTGAGGCTCAATCACTAATGACAACATATTATCTTAAAGAACAATGAGGAGACTTTGTTTTCTTGTGAGATCGCTTGTGTCAGTGTGACATGTGGATTCTCAAATGTAAACAAGTTTTCTTTTGCTATTTTTGATAATAAAGTTTTGACTCTCACTGAGCTAAATTACGCATGCGGGGGCTTTATGTGTTTAGTGACAGAAGTGGGTCACAGGTCCTCTTGGGTCTCAACAGTATTGCTCTTCAAAGACAGACAGCAAGATGAGGGAGCTAACCTTCTCTTACACTCGATTATATGAGCTGTAGGATCAGTATTCCTAATAAAACTGCACACAGTTTTTTTTGGACATGTTGACAGTTTTATATCAGTGGCCTTACTGTAAATGAGCTGTCAGAGAAGACTACTGACAGCTATGAAACCGGGGAGGTAATGAGGAAGCTGATCCCCTAAAGGTCCTGGAAAGAATGACTTCCTGCTTTTTATTTATTAGCTAATCAGTTTTTGGATCAGCTGTCATTTGGTAAATATTTGACACCATTTTCAGCAGGTCTTGGTAGGTGTCGGGGGAGCTATTTAGCAGCTATAAACCAGTGGAAATTTAAAATATCATAAAAGGTCTGCACCACATCTGTATCAAAGAGGTGGTGACAGCTGGGCAATTTAAGAGAAAAGTAATAAAGGCAAGAGAGCAAAAGCCAAGGCACGGAAAAGTTCTCCCCTTCAAATATGTTTGCGTACAAAGAGACAGAAAATGGGGGGATCGTGAGGAGGAAGAAGCAGACAGTGTTGGATTCCTGAGATTCTTGCATACGCCAAGTGATTTATGGTGGTAATGGTGCTGAGGCTCAATAGGACCTTTACCTCTGGTTCCTCAACACATTCTCCTTCCAGACACTAAAAGCCAGGAGGATCCACACACTAGAGTGCAGTAATTCTGTGGATAAGGTCAAGGGGGATCCCCAAGGGTCAAGAAAAGCTCCCCCCTCTACACAAGGGCCCCGCTGCAAAGGGGAACATTACGACATTAGGTTAGCTCCTAGTTAGCAACTAAAGTCATTATTTCCTTTTTACTCTCTTGACCCCCCTCATTCGATGACATCTGCGTTTGGGGGTGGGGTTGGGGGTTATCTGCAAAGCCCAAAATCCTTACATGTTTTCTTAATATAAATTCTGGGCTTTCATCATACTGGAGCGATGCATTAAGTGGAGCTTTGAAGTGATAAATGATGCCAGCCGTGGTGCCATGAAACCAGCTTTGGTTACGGTCCATCATTAATTTGAAAATTTCTTGTGTTTTGTCCTTTACAGTGACTGATGTACCACATTCACATCTGCAGCTGTTGTGAAACCGATTTTGGGGTTAGATTTGAAAAATGCTCCATGCCTTGAGATGTTTCTTAAGCTGCCGTGAAAACAAAACTACTGTGTTCTTTAACAAAGATGCGTTGCTTCGAGTATCTTAAAAAGCATTTGTCCCTATGAACAACAAACGAAAAGCCTGAAGCATCATCATGTTACCATGGCAGTAAGCTGCTGGTGTCCGCTGCAGTCTTATGTTATGATGCGGCTATTTCATTCATTTTATGGGGATCACTATCTGTGGAAATAAATAATGATGTATATGCTCTGCCTGTTTGTTCTCTGACTAATTGGTGAATGAAATCAGTGGCTCCAAATTTCATCAGAGCCCCCTGAAAATAATCCCAGCCCCTATAAATGTCACTGAGCGCAGGTTGTCTTTGTATTTTGTATTTTGTATTTGGTCTTGCAGTTTTTATGTCTTCTGAAACAATCCACCAGTTACTGACAAACTTCATGACATTTTGTGACTTTGGATACACTCACTTCAAGAGCACAAAAAACTCTACTGCTGAAGCTTGAGTTTGCTATCTCTTTGTTTTAATTGTAAGAAGATGCTTTAGCAAATAATGCAATCAGAGCTCTTTATTAAGGTTAAATGTGGCATTCATTGCCAATAGATGTCACACTAGAGCACCAGCATGTCAGACCATAACAAATGCATGCCCTGTTTACTGGAAAAACAAAACAAAACAAAACAAAACAAAACAAAACAAAAATCTGCTCACGAAACTTAGATTGAGCCATCAAACTGAGCAGTTTTCTTGCCTCAAATGTTTTCAGAAATGCATTTAGTGTACTGTTAGTGTACATCTCAGTGCATGCTTACATGCATGCCTGCATGGTTGAACTGACTGTCAAAACAAAGAACAGATCAGATTACAACACACACACACAGGGTGTGTGACTTCATCCTCTGCTCAGATCGCCATAACACCACTTTATCTTTACATAGCAAACTTTTGATGCTGCTGTTTTAACGTCCAAAATCTCATGAACGGAACCTTGAGGGAGTGACCCATTAGTGTATTTTAATGAAATAGCTTCAGATTACATTTGAAACCATAAAACAGCATCTTATGGAAAAACTGTACAAACTCAGTCGTTTGCCAACCTAATCACATTCACATCACAAAACAAAATGAAACCATGACAAACTCTTTCACAGTGCAACATGCACTTCAAACCTTAGTCATTGTTGAAGTTACATTTTGAGTTTACTTGGTCACGAAGCAGTACAGATGTGACATACTGGCACGATGATGATGAATGTAAAAAAACTAATAATATGTTTAAATACAGTACCTAAATGCAAAAATCTGAAATGTAGAAATGCCACAAACATACTGAAGTCACTCCACTTTTCCTCTGGCTCTCCCTCCTCCTTGGAAGGGCAACACTTGTTTCAAGATTGAAAATTCAACTTTTCTTTTACAGTGTTTGCTACAGAATATATTGAAAGGTTGGTTGCAACGCATTTTCTTTTTTTCTTTTATATTTATGGGCCTTGGTATTGTCTTGTAAATTTCTGTCAACATTTTATGTGGTATTTTGTATCTTGTTTTGGAAAAGTGTCTTAAAATCTACTGGTTATGTAGTTTTTAAGAAGACTTATGACAGATCAACAGAATGTATATAAGGAAACCATGAAACACTCTGTTGAAGAGCAGTTTAGCTGCAATAAAGTGCAGTGCACTGGAGTTGTGCAATGTGTTCATACTTGCATTGCAGCTCCAACTGCTCTGCACCTCACTGTGACCTGAGAATTAGATGTTATCACAGAAGTGTGTCATACTGTATTACAACAAAACCAAAAGTTGCTGTAACTTGTTTCCACAGTGCTTCTGTCCTCAGTTCCGTGACATCAACAGAGAATGATGTGCATTGCAGACAGACAGCTGTGAATTAAAAAAAACAAAAACAAAAACAAAAAACCCTTAAATGTTTGAATTTCTGGGAGTTTTTCTCACAGTTTTGATGCAACCTTACAGACCAGACTGCAATATAAGATTGTGATCAACAGTTGGGTCAGAAGTAAAATCTCTTCATAGTGTTTCTATTACGTGCAATACTTTGGCCAATTGATGGACAAAACCCTGAACTTTTATGCCTGGCCTTTAGGAGGCTTTGTTCTTTTAATGACCTATTAACCTTCTCAGTCTTTTCCCTCCACAGTACTAACTGCTGCCCACCAGTCTCTCCAGGTGCTTGTTGCTCAAGATGATTGTTAAGTATCAATTTCCTGTGTCACCTTTATGGCTTTTATTTATTTGTCTGCTCCTTCACGTGGAACAGAGGGTGAACATTACTCAGGTAGATGGATTATAACTCAACTGCTACGACTCATCAATCTAGGAAATTTGACTTCCTGAATCTCATACAACTGGTACTGTCATATTACAGCGCGGCATTATCAAGATCAACGACATTTTAAATGCTTCCCAGTTAAGGATGATCTGTGACAATAAAAAGGTAAGTTGGTGATGAAACTGTCTCAGCCGAGGTGAGCGCGCTGTGCACAGTGAGAGTGAGAATCTCCTGCAGGAGCTCACTGTTCCCTCTGAAGAGCACTGGTCAAATGAATGAACTTGTAATCACAACAGTCACCCTGCTAAATGTCACATGTTGACCATTATTGATCCCTGAAGAAGTATTTAACACCCAATGGCTTTATCATACGGATTCAAATCAATGCACACTTTCTTTTGTTTGTTCTCACATTTAAAAGATGTGGGAAAAAAAATCTCAGACAACAGAGGACAAAAAGATAATAGCATCAACAACATGGCAATATTTTGGAAATATATCAGGATTCTGATGTTCGGATGTTGTAGATGAATGATGTTCAGTGAATAATTTTTGTTTGCCTCTCCTGAAAAGCTCAGAAAGCATACTCAATGCTTGCAAAGTTTTACGTGCTAAATAGGCTACCTTGTAACTTTGTTAACCTCATGAGAATTGCAAAAATAAATAAATAAATGAAAGAAAATAAAAAATATATAAATCAGTACAAATAAATTAAAAAATAAATAAAGGGAATCACTGGCATGTTTCAGAGGTCTGCGACAGAAACCAGTTCTGTAGCTGTCTTAGAGGCCCAGCTTTACTATATGACTACATATATAGATTTTCATCAATGTGCACATGCATGCACATATGGGATATACAGTAGTACATCCTCCAAATCCAAAAATAGCTTCTGCAGTCTAATTGATTCAAATACTTATTATTTCTTATCACTATGTAGGAAAGCCTGCGTTGTTCTTGCGCAGCTAATGAATAATATAAATTTTATGTCTTTTTTGTTTTTGTCATACGCTGCTTGATGGTCCTTTCCGTAGGTTGTTAAATTTGTAACATGAGCAGGTTTTTTGTCACTGGAATCACTTTGATATATTTCTACATACTGCATTTTAAAATATTTTAGAAGAAAATAAAAAAAAACTTTACAAAGAAAACGTGGTAAGTTATTACATAGCAGTGGAGTGTGTGGGACACCCAGCAGTATGAAACTACAGCCAACATTAAAAAAATAACAAAACAAAACAAAAAAATAATCCGGAACACAAGACCAACTTTTTTAATTGAAAGGCCTCGTGAATAATACTAGTTTATTTATTTATTTATTTTTTAAAGTTTCGGAATCAGAAATATCTCAGCAGCTGAACTTTGTTCTGAGACAGATAACTATTTTTTGAAAGTTTCTGTTAAGTTTAAGTTTCCAAAGATAAAAAAACTATGTTTGCCTGAAGTTTCAGGAAATGTGTGTAAAATGATGCTGATCAGAAAATATCAAAGTACAGGTGTACTTTATAGCTGCTTATTCATGGACAGTGTGGCTTGAATATTGCACTCAGTTGAACATCACACAGCTTCAATGCAGAGCACAACAGAAAATAAAAGGTTTTTTTACACTGTCAGAGAAATGCAATAATTTCAACAGCCTTAAAGCAAATTAATTTGAAATAAAAGCCACTAAACCATTATTTGGATGTTGTAATTATATAATATTTTCTTCATCAATACTTTTAACTTTCAAACTTTTCCAAGGTTGACGTTTTTCCTTTGAATGACTGCAGGAATAATCCTTCCTGAACCTCAAGAGAAGATCTGTGCTTTATTAATATAGTGTCATTTTTTTATCAGCCTTTTGCTATTAACCTTGATTAGTATGCACAGTAGACTGCTGATCTGCATTGTGAACAAGCAGGGGATGTTTAAACAAAACAAAACAAAAATTAGAACCGCTGCTTTCCCTGCAGCAAAAACAAAGCTGAGGGAGAATATTGCAGACTGTGCTGCAGTGATGAACATTTCCTCCTGTTTCATGTTTAACCCTGCTCATTTCCCACAGTAAGAACTCTGGAAACACACAAGCGTGCACAGCAGCTTGGGGGGGAGATGACTGATGGCTTGTTGTCATGATGTTTGGGATTCTGCCGACTCCAAGCCTCTTGGCTCACTGAAGCTGTGAAACGCTGCAGTACATACTACAGGCTATTGTTGAAAAGTCCTGGTATTAGTGAGGTATTGCTTCATTGTCACACTGTCGAGCCTGTGCAGAATGCAGTTATCAGTAATATCTCTGGCCATTTGCACAGGAGTTGCATCAGATTTATGATTATGGTTCATGTACTGTGACAGGTTTCATACCATTCAATGATGAAGCAATGACAATTATTAGAATTTAACAGCAAGAGTGGATGGATTTCTTTTTTGTTTTCAAGTGGTATCCCCTGGATTGTGTGTGGGCTGGGTGTAGCCTGTACTAAGCTAAGCCTCGCTCTTGACATCACTATTTTTCAAAAATGTCAATATTTGAGAAACACAGACATGCTCCATCCATCATATAGACAGCCATCTTTCACCGGTCAATGTGCCACAATTGAATATCTGTGTCTGTGCCTCTGCTCTGACCCTTTCTCTCTTTATTCTCTTTGCCCCTCTGCCATATTACAGCTCCATCATGATGCCACATTGATGAGCCTGAGCTCCATAAACATGGCATAGATGGCTGTCATCTTCCCATCCTGGAACTGCATTACCGGCAGTGACCTCTCAGGCTGGTGGTGACAGAGGTCTGTCAGCGCTGGTTAATTCCCAGTCTTGTGAGGGTCAAGAGCTGATGTATAATGAGGCCTGACAGCATTGGAGGACTAGACAAGGGTCTGGTGTCAACAGCGGCCACAGCATCATGTCAGCAGCGTGAGTACCAGGGTTCAATTCAAGCCATGGAGGTAATCCGAGCACGGACGGCGCTGATCCTGGGGCCTCGACTGCCTATTGACACACATCAGAGCATGGACGCAAAACAAATTAGCATCAGTCAATATTCTATCCTTCGGCCTGCCTCCTGACACAGCCACCCAAGTGCTCCCATGTTTACCTCACCTCCAGACAAAACAAGAGAGACAATAGTGATCATGATGGAAAATGCCTGCAGTCAGTCTTTAGAGGAGGGGTTGAATATGCACATTTCTTGTCTGTGTGCAAATGTGTTGCAGAATTTGGTTTGAGGGGAACCAAGTTCTGATTTGTAGGATCCATTTCACCTAAATTGTGAGATTATTCTCTTTCTTTTTTTTCTGAAGCCATCTCATGCAGAATTTGTGGTTTAGGGGATACAAGCTGTCTGGAGGAAGGAGCCTCAGATCACTTGTTTATTTTCTGTCTTTCTTTTTTTGATGTGATAATATAACTTCTGTTCCATAAAGGTGCTGGGCAGTGATGTGGAACAACACCTCAAATATGGTAATCAAACATATGGCGGAAACATGGATTGCTGTTCTTGTCCTACAAGATAAAGAGGTTACTTGTTTTTAAATGTAATTTGAATACGTCCGAGGGCTGTAATAGGCTGAGGCTGCTGCATTTTTAAAAATTCGTTTGCATACGAGGAAAGCAGAGATTGTTCACACCTGTTTTTTTTTCCCTCCTCTTCTTCCTCTTTCTTTCCCCTCTCCATACCCTCCTCCCCGCTCCTCGCCCCCTCCCTCTGCTGAAAGCCATTACAGAAATACAATTTCTAATACCTCCGCACAGGTCTTCGATCGACTGCAAACAAATTTATATTCAGGCGGTAAACAGAAAGCTGCAGAGATTTATTTATTGAGTGTGGAGGAGAGAAACAAGCTAGCGCGTGAACCCTGAGTAACCTCCGAGCTGACATGAAGATGGATCTGCGCGCGCTGCAAATGCATGGAGAGAAGGGATATATTGCACTCAGTCATTCAGCACATCGCTGCCTGTAGAATCCCATTAACTCCCACAGCTGGGACCATATTTCTGTGTTGTAAGAATGCAGTTAGAAGTTGTTCATTACGCTGAATTATTTTGTAATTACTGCGGACTTAAAACACATAGGACGTATTGTTCAAATAAAACGATAAGAACAGTCCCACATAAATTTAAGTTGAGATTTTTATCAAATGTTACATGTAGTAGTTTGCAGTAATCTGAGACTGAAATAAAACAAATAGATAATGATGATATTATTAATATTAATATTATTATTATTTACAACAACAACAACAACAACAACAACAACAATAATAATAATAATAATAATAATAATAATGATAATAATGATAATAATAATAATAATAATAATAATTTTTATTAATCGTTCTTAGTGTACCTGGACACGTCAAATAAGTGATACTTGAAAAAAAACAAAAAAAAACAACAACAAAAAAAAAACCAACAAAACAACAAAACAACAACAAACAAACATATAATAGGCCTAGTAGCCTATAATTGATGATATTATCATTGTTTGTCCATAGTGATAATTTGTACACCGACATAGAGGTTTAAAATAAAATGTATTAAAGTTTCCTCACAACTTTTAGATTTCCTGAGCAGAAGACCCCATTTCTTTACCTGTATATCGAAATCAAATAATTATTCTGTCTTGAGATTAGACATTAACACTGGACCCTGACACTGGCACATCAGGATATGATTAACTTTGGTAATTCCCGTCACGTCAAATGTGCGAGCAGGCTGAGCGACACACCGCGATTTGAAAGTAGGTCACCAGACTTTGGAAAAAAACTGTTGTGCTGCACCGTGGAACTCCTTGACATTTCCACCTCTGTAGTGGAGCTGAAAATCCTGGCTGTTGGCTGAGCATATTTTCACAGCCATGGGCTCGTATGCGTTTTTAACTCTTCTGTGCATTCTGTTTTTGTTCCAATCACAGCGTGCTTCATTGTTTGCACATGCATGAAAAGCAGCACATGGTGATTTATTGCTCAGTAAACAAGCAGAGATGTTGGGAGAAACGCACAGAGATTAAAACAAGTTGTGGGCTGTTTACAAAGACATAAACGAGCGCGCACAATTTATTTATTTTTGCGTGGAGGGATTAGCTAATCCAGCCGAGGAGCCACTTTAACCCGATATGAACACGTCCTCTCTGTCAAATCCAACTTCTTGATCTCCGCTCGGTGCCATTTTCTGTATTTGTTAGAGGCTAATTACAAATCTGCCGCCGCTGAACTTCTAAATACCAGCTGTCACGACCTCCGAACCCATTAAGTGTGCCTTTCACATGACCTAAGCCCTCTGCTAAACAGGGCCGCGGGTTTTCAAGAAGCCCTGGCATATTTGCATAATCCATTAGCTCCATCAATGTAGGTCTATATTATGCTAATTAAGCTTTGGGAAAAGACGGTTTCTTTGTTGTCGTGAAAAATAATCAAAACAGCAGAATTTGACCCAAAACACATTTCTCTTGTGGCTGTTTTTGATGCTAACTGATGTCATAGCCCACCTCTCTGTAGGCCTGTGAAGGCCCTCAGTGTTCTGTGAGGACGATGATGAACTTCACGGCTCTCTTTAAGGGTGACGGTTTTTGCTTTGGCCTGCATGGCGCCGCTCTCTGAGACACTGCTAAAATGTTGACCTGAGGTGAGTTTCTCAACTTGCCCGCCCGGTTTAATCAGTGTTGTCCTCTCGGATGACAGAGATGTCCAGCTATTGGCCGAGACCAGGAGGGCACGTCATCTTCATCAATCAGGGACTGCTGTTTCTCCTCTGAGGAATGTCCCCTCGAGTCGTCCAGCCGCCTGACCATGCGTTACTGGATGCATGAGAGGCCGGGCATGAAGTGAAACCCCGTCCAATGATTATGCAGGGGAGAGGTGATAATGACTTCCCATCAAGAGTTAACGGCCGAAGGGGAGACTAGCCCTCTGTTCACGGGCTGCTGCCGAGCAAAAGAGGTCATAAACCGGGACCTGGACGGCAGGACTCATCCTGAACTCGACAGTCGTGGTGAGGAGGGGAGAGTGGAGGCTGAAGTAGCCCCAGGATTTAATACACCGCATCCCCTGTACTTAACTCTCTCCAACAGTTTGACTCAGTGCACCTCTTTGGACAGCCCTCCTCCTCCTCCTTCTCCTCCAGCACCACCGTGTGAGACTCTCGAGGGCTTCTCGACGCCGGCCTGCCCCCACTCGTCCCGTGTCCCCTGGTGGTGCAGGGCGCAGGGGCAGGGCTCTCCAGGACGCGGCTACTGCGCGTCAAATAACAACGAAACGCGACCATCCGGTTTTGGGTCACTTCCAGAGCACATTCAAATCGACTCAAATTATGGAGCCGAGATTCACGTCGCCGTGGGGGGTTCAGCCGGCTCGGACTGTAACGTGGCTGATATGGACGTAAACAGTAAAACTTTTGAGTGGATGAAAGTGAAGAGGAGTCAGCACCGGGCGGGTGAGTTTTTTTTGTCAGGGGGAGACTGGACACAAGTGGGGGGGATAAAACAGCCTCGAGACAAAAAATACATGTAGGATAAATAAGTTTATGTGTCATTTTAAGCTTTGGCCAACTTTCATTCACAGCTAAGAAAGTTTAGTCGAAGTTTTCTCCTCAAGCTGTGAAAAAATAGAAGAAAAAAAAAACGCTGACGTGTTTGTGCGTCACCGCGAACAGTTTCCTCCACCAACAGCAATCTGATGTTTGGCTTAAAATGTGTTTTTTTCGGTTTTTAAAGCAGATAAGAACGTTTGAAAGGCAGCAGAAGCTGTGTACTCGACGTCATATTTGAATATGCACATGAGGACTCGGTTACTATTTCCTTAACGGTGCCATGTTAATGTCTGCTGGGTCGTTTTCGCCCCACCTACTGTTGCAGGCAGGATTTAAACTGTACAAACAAGGAGAGGGAGAGGTACAGTAAAAGGCCTGCAAAGCCACAGTGTATATTCAACACAGAAAATGATCAATTATTTACTCTTGCCCTTACTAACCAGCAGCTTTTGAATAATGCAACAGACCACTGCCTGTCGAGACTCACAGCACAGGAAGTTGAGTAAAACTTACTCTTGTAAGCTGGAGTGCTCCCTGAGTATTGATTAGTTGTCTGTTTGTAATGAAAGCCCTTGTGTATTGATTTCAGTTTGCAGCACCTTTACATGTGTCCACCTTTTTAACATAATTGCTGTCACAGATGATCATTTCCCTGACTGATGAGTCCTGGGCAGTGAGCCCACAGACGAATACATCGCAGGCTTGAAAAAATACCTACTAATGTGAGAAATGCCTATCAATCTTCAATTTTATGTGAGTTATAGTATCCTATATAGATCCTTCATTCGATCAATAATGTCAGTTGACGGACTGGCTCTGTACTTGGGTTGAGTTTCATAAATTTTGCATGAATGGAGATTTACTACAATGGTGGTCCAGTCTTTTTTTTTTTAATCCACAACACAGCTGCTGTAAGGGTGCTGCTGACCCAAATGTTCAGCGACCAAAGATGCAGATTGGTCATTGCCACAAAAGGCCCGTGTTCCCCTGCAAGCAATGCAACAAACACAAAACGGATGCAAAATTCACACTAGTATGTAAAGGCATGTAGACATCACAGATTATTTCTGCATCTGCTGCATAATGGACTCATGTGCAAAAAATGTTATGTCAACATTTTTGTCTGTGCTGCAGTGTTGAATGATGCAACAGTGACAGTTTCTGATTTCCTTGCATGCTTCTAATTCAGATTAGTGGGCAAAATTATTTGCATTCAAACAGCTTGTGAAACGATTTGGGATTATAATGAGGCAACAACTTTGATTTGCAAGCACAAATGGCAAAAAAGAAAAAAAACAACTTTGAAGCTCACATTAATATGTGGTGATAAACATTCTCATGATGCTGTTGTAAGATAAGCAATGATTTTTGAGAAATATTGCAAAGTTTTTT
>JAQLOL010000002.1:15090028-15129149 GCA_029783665.1 Naso thynnoides
TATTCACTTTTTTTGGATCTGGGCTTGGATAATTTTATTCACGTTGGTTTTGTGCTTCTTTTGTGAGGAACCTCATACATCTTGCTGACGCCTGTTTTCTGGTCCTCTGTTCCCAGCCAGGATGCACGTGACCTGCGGGTTCAGTATCGTCGGCTCGGGCCTTGGTGCTGTGGAGGCAGGAATCTGCAGCAGCATCTGCACAGACGGACATCCCACAGTGAACGGGGCCCCGAGGACCAGCTTCAGCACCAAGCAGCTGACCGAGTTAGAGAAGGAGTTCCACTTCAACAAGTACTTGACGCGGGCCAGGCGGGTGGAGGTCGCCGGCGCCCTGCAGCTCAGCGAGACGCAGGTGAAAGTTTGGTTTCAGAACAGACGCATGAAGCAGAAGAAATTGCAGAGAGACAGGATGCTCTGCGACCCGGGGCCCGCGGCACCGCATTCACACACCCACACTCTGGACACCTGCTCCTCCTCAGGACCTTCCTCCCCGAAAAAACACTTGGCCCTGAACTCTTGAGCTGCATCATGCGTTTGCACAGCAAGGGCGCCTGCCTGCCTGCCTGCCTGCCTGCAGATGTTTTGATTCCCGTTTGCATCGGTTTCAATCAGGCTTCAGCATTATTTGCTTACCACGATGGATGCTTATGGCAAGAAGCGCAATGGCAAATTTCTTCATGCAAGAACGGGTCAAAACAATTTGTCATCCTCCCCGGCTTCAGACGGACGCTCTGATTTGAATATTAAAATTCAAGTCATTCCATTGCGCTCCTATCTGGCCTCTACAATGTAAACGATGAAACAAAATTCTATTAATTGTCCAGAAACTGTGGCAGACTATTTATGTTGTGCGATTTATCCAGGAAATTACTTTACAAGAATATATATTTATTTTACATGACACGTACGTCCTGTTTTCTTTAAAATATCACAAATGATTTTTTAAGAAAATATTTATTTAAGGTCGACATGTGGAAATGTTTATTTAATTGACACGGAAATGAAATACGTTTTTCTTTAGGTCTAAGTGTTGCTAATTATTCCCACAATATTGCCTTTAATTTTAATCGTTTTTTTTTCTTAAATTATAGATATTTCTTTTACTATTTCTTTTAATAGCTGCTTCGCTCTGACAGCCCACCTTCGAGGCAAAAGTCACCTTTACTTTCTACAGACAAACATCCTCAACATGATAATTATCAGGCTAATTTAGCGGAAATGTGATGCTGCTTTAATGTTGCATATTTTGTCCGGGTTTAAAATTTAATTATCCTTCGTCCACAATAAGATCCAAACGCCATAATTGCCTGACTGATTTATTGATCGTTCGAATTAAGAGTATTGATCCGTAGTGATCCATCTATTTAAGGCACAAATGTGGGAGCGTTTGCATGCATCTGTAACTGCATGTTAATGGAATGGAGAAGCATCACGATCGGTAGTTGCTGCGTCTTTTATTACCCCTATACATGCATCAGAAAATGATAATTTAGCTTGAACACTCATGCGGGAGAGCAGACAATAAAACGCTGTCTGTGCTGTTTTGCGCATCAACCAATAAATTGCGTGCGTGGCCCCAGCAGCTTGTGCAGCTAAATATTCCTTCCAGATTCACATCTCGTCTCATATAAAGTAAATGATTGTAAACTCGGCCCTTAAACACAGTTATGTTCCCCGGTATCGCAATGCCTTTCTGTCATGTTAATGTCTATTCTAATATCAGGATATGAGCCATCAGCCACATTAATACTCTGCGAGGGAATATTTTTGTTTAGCTTTCAATTAGCGGTGTTTGCGCTGCGTGTGAAGGCTCCCAGATCCAAAGCAGATTTTATGACAACAACGGGATTTAAGTTAAAGCAGCTGGGTGCTGTCATTTCAAAATAAAAACACTTAGAATCTAATTGAATTAATTACTTCCGTTTTAAACCTTTAACAGGTTTCCTCATTGGACTTTGCTGTGTAAATCAAATGCTAGACCAACTAATAATATAATAATTAGATAGCTGGTGGAGTGGACATGAAGGCTGCAAGGCCAAGCTAATGTATGCGGTTACACCAGAGTTCAACTCTCACCTCTTGACCTTTGTCTTGCCTTGGGACAAGGATGACCCGGTCAGTGGCTCACAGAGAGAAAGATGCACCATTGATTTGTATGACCTCAAAGTCTGAGCTTTGTCTTGTTCTTTCTCCTGTTCCCCCCCCCCAACAACTCTGGCCGCTTTTGTTCTCCTGGTGTGTCTCTATGTCCACACAACAATATTTCATAGAGCTGAATAGAGGGGCAATCAGTCTGTACAATTGTTCATATTATAATTCCATATCAGGCAACATAATGCATTTTTTTCTACACCTATGCTAACCTTTTTTTTTGCCTTATCTCTTATTTTAATAAGAAAAAAATAAAACTGGCTCACTTTATAAACTGGATTAAAGAGTCTTTTCATCCAGTAGGTTTTTGGATATAAACTACAGACCTATTTTTAATTGCAAAGTTGAAAAATTAAAGTCACTGAAGCACGCTTAACACTTAATATGAGCCCATGTCAAAGCCAAAAGAAAATGTGGAACAACTATTCATTGCCACCGGCTTATATATTTAATATGTATCTGCCTGAATAATTTTGAAAGAATTTAGACATGAATCCCCATCCAAACAATATCTTAAATGATGTTCATCCCATTAATAATATCTAAGAGCCAGAAAGGAATAAAAGGTCAAACTTCAAGGTGGGCAGAGGAGCTTTTGATTGTCCAAACGTTTCAAAGTTTTATTTGTAACTGAGGATGCAAGCCAGATTAAAAAAGTGTTGAGCCTAATTTCTTTTACATTTGCATTTATGCAAAATATTAACCATTAAGGATGCCTTTCTCTAAACAAAATAGGACAAAGTGGAATGTTTAACAAAACAATGAGATGTGTCTGTCTTTTTAATGCAAATAAGTGTGCACTTGTGAAGGTTATGAGGATGATGATCGAGACGGTGATGATGCAATGTGACGATGAAGCTTGTGCATGTAAAATATCCACTGTTCCTACTGAAAAGTGTGTTAGGTTGACCTTATTAGGAACTCTTTTATCATCTTGTGCGAATATGTTCCCTTGCCACAGGGCTTCAAGTTACAGAGGCTGTTTGCAGCAGGTGTGCACTCAGACTTTTTTTTTTTTAAAAATCCAAACTTATTTCATCTCAGATTCTGCTGCATAACAGATTCACACAGAAACACAGAATAATTTGAAATGGTAGCTAGAAAATATATGGAAGGAAGAAAAGCTGAGTGTGAATTATAGGAAAAGGGTGAAGGTGAAAAGAAGAGTTGATTTATTTTGGGTGAACTATCACTTTAATTTCATCCCGTGGCAGCTTCAGCATTTGCCTCCCAATTGATGAAAGGCGAACTGCATTGTTTGTTCAGACCTGACATTTAGTTCGAAAGCGTCTGAGTGTGACTCTGCTCTGATGTATCTGTACTCTTCTGTAATTCCTCCCTGAAGATGTACGGTTGGTTCACGAGACTGACAGCTGTGCTTACACACAAGCAAACACATGGTGAATGGAAAGAGAATAAAACCAGAATAACTCAGCTCCACATGTATCGCAGCCACAGGTAGAAAGCGTTGTGACATTAAGCAAGTTCAGATTTTCATAACCTTCATTTTTCTTTTCATTTCCTTTTCAGTAATAATTCCTCAGAAATCTGACTTATTTAACCAATTCATTTAAATCAATGAGAAACATATTTTTAACGAAGTAAGCTGCAATA
The DNA here is from genome assembly GCA_029783665.1 of Naso thynnoides. Classification (NCBI taxonomy): domain Eukaryota; kingdom Metazoa; phylum Chordata; class Actinopteri; order Acanthuriformes; family Acanthuridae; genus Naso; species Naso thynnoides. The sequence continues at coordinate 15,093,794 of JAQLOL010000002.1, forward strand.
GCTCACACATAATTTGTAAAAGTGAAGTTTAAAGTTACTGGCTGCATATTTTTTGATAAAACACTCCAATTGTATCAAACTAAAATCAGTAATAACTCCGGTGACGTATTCATTGGTGATAAATGAGGCTATTGGCAGTCACTATTTCCTTTTGTGTAGTCTTCTGTTGAAAGTTAGCTGATGTGGCTGTTGCAGGTCTCCTAAGGAGCGCTGCGCAGCATGAGCAATGAGAGCACATGTACATTTACAGAATATCCTGCATTACATTTTAAAATTAATACATAGGCTATAAGTGGGCTCCTTCTGAGCTCATTGTAATTAATGCTAAGTTGACCTAAAATTAACTTAATGCATAATATGCATGTAATATCCTCACCGGTGCTCAGGGGAATGAAATCAATTGATCAAGTTAAGCTCTTTCTAACTCCATGTGAGGCACTTGTGGATGGCTCAGTTGTTGTTGTAATTACAGATCATTTGAATGTTCCCCTGTCTTTTAGATTTTCTGCTCATCTTATTTTACTGTTTTTCTTTATTTGCAAAGACTTTCATGCACTATTAGTCTTTTTGATCAGCCTCATTCACCTATTTGACTACCAAACAATTTGTACATTAAGAAAGTTGAAATGAAGTGCACCTGTTTTTGTGCCAGTGTGTGTGCCTATGCATATTTGGGTGCCCTGTGTACAATTACACAAATATGTGTTTTGTTTCCTAGGTGCGACTAATAAAGCGCTCAAAAAAGATACAAAGCACCTATTTGAATAATTGTTCACTCACATGTGCACACACAAACATATACAAATACATACATAACACAGTGTGACAGGGCTGCAGTCAACAACATGCACACCAGTCTAGTCCTTGCCTCTCCTCTCCTGCTCCACTCCAGGGAGCAGATGTTTGGGGACGGCTTACAGCCTCAGCGAATTTCTGTGTACAAAGCAAACAGCAGCACTCAGCACTTCTGGCTGCAAAGGGAAATTTGCTCTTGAAATGGGGAGGGGGGAGTGTTGAATCAATGCAAGGTATCATGAGGATGGGAGGAGAGGGGAAAACGGGGTGCATGCAGAGGTGAAACTGTGTCAAGGTTACTTCCATTTGAAAATTTCCTGTTTCTTGAGACATCTAGTGCCTTGTGTCGGAGCAGCATTGTGCATAGTACAAGTGTCTCCCTGTGGCATCACACAACATCAGTGCAATCAACCAAGATGGTCTAGCTACATTTCTGATATGTGGAGTCTCCCTGAGCATTTGCATGCAGCTCTGTCTGCTCGTCTGAGTTGCCCTTTTAAAAAGTTGCAGACAAGCATAAAGTGATGGAAAAACAATGAAATGAGCCTTTACTCAGTTTGCTGAAACTGCATCAAACATCAGCTATAACCTCGGACCAGCTGCTAATGATGCCATTGATGTAATCCACTGGTTTAATGGCACTGGTCCTGTGGTTGTATTCTGTGTGTGCTCTCTTCAGTTTGTGTACTGAGAAAAAAAAATGCAGTATTACTTTTTAAAAGAGTCACAGAAAATACCCTCTAAACGGTTTTTCATTTTTAAAAATTTATCTATTTCATGAAAAGATGTGTGATGTTAGAAGAGTAAAATAAATCCATGTGTTGTTATTTTTTTTCCTTCTGAAACACTAACAGAGCAGCTTTGCCACATATGCTTGGCAAGATGCTGCGCGCATGTCTTATGAATGGGTTTAAACATACACATACACTCATATGTCCAAACATGTGCTGGAGTACACACACTTTGACCTCTCATCAGTGTATTATAGTCCCTAAACAAACCATCATAAATGAGCCCTGCAATGCTTATTTGTCTGAACGAATGCAACCCCCTCCTCCTTTGCCCCTGGGGTGAGGTTGCCATAGTGACAGATTCATAGACATATGGAGAGAGAGAGGAGAAGGGGAGCCGGGTTGAAGGGGTGGGGCTGCAGGGACTTGGTGGAGGGAGGTGGGAGCAGAGGAGAAGGGGACCGTTTTGAGGACGTTGGTGTCTGTCTTTCAGATGTCTCTTCGTGTTTCATATGTCAATCAGCCATCCGTGTCGGTCTGAGCTCAGTGAGGGAACAGGTCGTGAACTTTTCTCAATCAAGCCTCTGTCAGGCGCCATCTTGGCTCTGTTTCACTGGGAAAAGCATTGATTCTCATGTTGGCTTCACAAACCAAAAAACAAAGTGGTGCTGTAGGGAAATAATTCAGTGGAAATGAGTATTATTAAATTGATTTGCAAGTCTGTGCTCACAATTTGCAATCTCTGGTCTGTTTGGTCTAATGAACAATCAACATTAGAAAAGCAAACATAGGGATGTTTTTGCTCCCAACTATTAGATTGAGGTGATGTAATCATCCATTCAGCCAACCTGAGGACAGCCTGACAATGGACATGGAGAAAGAGATAGAGGGAAAGGAAGAGAGAGTGAGAGGAAGGGAGGGGTAAGGGTGAAGCGGCCATCAGGACTGGCCTTGTTGCTATAAAAACACATTTTTTTCATCAGCCATTTTATGCAAAAGAGGAAGACCAGGTGCTCAATCAAACCTCACGCCTACTGTTTTATTTTTCATCTTCACCCCTCCCAGCGCTTCCCTGCACAAACCTTCTGTGTGCCTTCCCACCATCTTGCGTTATTCTTCTCCTTTCTGCCTGTCATTCGTCTTCCCTCCTGCCTCTGCACTGCCTGCTCTCCAACTGATATGAGAGAGTGACCCTTTGGGCCCTCAGAGGTCAAGTGATACAAGGTCATTGGCAGGTCATCTCTGCTGACTGGCTGACCTCTGAAAGGACTTCTGGAAGGAGCCAATCAGGTCTTGCTTCTTCCCCCTAAGGCGGATCTCCCTCTCCCCAGCTCATCAGCAGCCTGTGTCACATGACCAGGGCGAAGCGTCAGAGGGAGGATGATTAATGATGCTTTTAGTACCTGTTTAGAATGAAGCTGTCCACACCGCACTGTAATTACCCACTCCCAGGCGGCAGCTGCCCAACATAATTGCTTTTTGTTTGTTGACCTGGTTTATTGGGGAGAAAGATGGCTTTGGCTGGGTAAGATGGTGCAATGTACAGTATACAGAGGTGAGGATGTATGTATGTTCAACATTTGAGTGACAGTGTGTGTTTGGGATCCATGTAAAATACAAAAGAGTGAGCGAGAAGATGTGAACCTCAGCTGTGAATGCAGATGGGGGAGATAAAGGTGACACAGGGTGCTTCAGGCTCTATGCGATAAATCCATGTTTAAAAGCAAAATCAAAGTATGTATGTATTTAAGGTATATATCCACAAACTGTCAGTGAGGAGACACTGAGATATGCAATCCTCCCACATAAGGTCAAAGACAGCCACAGACCTCTTGTGCAAGGTTACCACTGAAATACACAGGTATTCAACATGCACAGTTAAGGAGGACTGTGTTCTGTCATGCATAATTTATGTCAACATCTCAAAAAGCAGGAGCACTGTGTTGCTCCGAAAATTCAAAACTAAGTTCAGAAGGTCAGTGGAATACCGCACCTAGAGCTCTCCCCACCCCCTCCCTCTCTGGCCTCATGCCTAAGGCAAATATGAAAATTTCAGTACCTGCGGTGCATGCCACGAGGACAGTGACAATGAAAGCCAGATAAACAGCCCCTCGTTTGACCTATGGAGAGCATAAATTTACCGCCCATAAATCCTTGAGTGTTTCAGCTCTGTTTGGCGCATTTGCAGTGCCTCTCTACCCAGACAGAGAGAGGCAAGTGTCGGGTATCAGTGCTGCTGTATGAGCAGCTTTCATCCTACTCCTGGTTCTCACATAACTCAGTCCTGCAGCCTTTATCACCGCCTCATAAATAACTAGGCTATCGCCTGATAATGTCCGCTTAATGCTTAGTCAATAAAGCCCACGGTAAGAGGGGCCTTTTTTAGCCTCTCTCCTGTACATAAATATAAACAGTGCAGTAGATTGATGTGATGGGCAGGCTCTTTCTACACTGGGACAAAAAGAGGCAGCGTGTGGTGCCGGGAGCTGAAGGTGGGCTGTGGGGCTGCAGGTGTTTAGAGGAGATAGTGGGCTGTAATGAGGGGGCTGCAAGAGAAGGGCTGAGTGGATAGCCTTGACTGATCACCTGTGAAAGGCACATACACACATATACAGACAAATGATAGCACACAGACACTGACACGCAAAGGCACATGCACACGAAGACATACTCATTCACACACCCACGCACACACTAATGCTCTCATTAGTTAACCCATTGGTGTCGATGCGTAGTGCACAAAAGCTCATCCTCCCCATTTGAAGGGCATTGGAGCATTATGATAAAGACGCTCTCAAATGAACTGGTTCTGTATCTTGTTAGCATCTTTTCTTAATCTATTGACACATTCATAAAATCAACCATACACTGCTGCTGCAGAGTTAAATCCAGGCGTGTGAGTTTCATTGTCTTGTGCACATTGCAGGGACAGTTATTGACCATTTGCACCAGTTGTCAGCTCATCCAATTCCAGCGTGGCGCTGATGGCAGCTGCATTCAGTGTGGTGGCTGAAATGGGATCAGAGAGAGCCCTGGGGAGACAAAAGAGACTGACAGGGATGCTTCAGGGCTGAACGAGAGGACTGATTTTGATCCATGAGTTAGTCAGTGCAGCAGCACCTGGGCTTGCAGCAGCAGCAGCTGGGAGAGATGGGCAGGGTGACACAGAGAGGGTTCAAAATGAGAGAAATGATCCAATCAGCTTATTCTGACACACTTGATGGTGTGCAGTTGATGGCTGTTATATGAGCGTTGCACTCTGCACACATTTTGTCAGGTCAGGATCTGGAATTTCATAATGTAAGACAGAAATTCTTTTCGAATTTATAAGTCTGTTGTGAAAACATGATTTCAGGATTGTTTTAGGGTTAATCTAGGGGATGATTGTTTTTTCACTGACTTTCATTAACAGCAGAAAAACATAATGGATCTATTGTAAGATTGTATCACATAATTATGGCTAAGCTTGCCAAAACCGCATAACTAATTATCACTTTCAGCTCAATGTTGACTGTGAGGCAGCCAAATATCAAAATGTCATGTAAGGCCAACTACAGAGAGATCTGGACTGAAAAAAACTGATTGAAAGGGACTTTCTGGGAAATTTCACTCTTACCGTTATAATTATACTGTGTTCTGATGTGTAATATTCAGAACAGATTCTAATTAATGATAAAAACTGTCTTACAGAAAACAGAAATATAATTGAGCTACATTCCCACCCAAGGTATCTGGAATTTCCAGTACCAGGGACTTTTCAAGGAGCTAAAAGGGTCCAACAGAGCGTTGTTTTCTGAATTTCTACTTTGGTTTAACTTTAAAGATAACAAATTAGTCTGCTGACATTTGAAAAGTCACTCAGTTTTCACACCTAATTTTTTCCTGTGACTTCATGTATCACAGCACAGCATGCAAAAAACAAACTGGTATGTGGCTGCAGATTTTTAAAAAACTTTGGATGAAACAAAATGCTGCATATACTTGGCTTATCAGAAATGTTAAATGCTGTAAGCCCCACTCCAAAGCTCTTTTACTGAAAACTACATCCACCCAAGCAAGGAGGAAAAATAATGCCCTTGAACTTCGTTTACACCCTGATTCCTGCAGGGGAAATGCACTGAGTTCTTCCAAAGGTTCCCAGTTCCTGGGGAAAGTTCCAGTGGTGGAAATGTTGCTTTGTATTCACCAAAACATGACATTGGCAAGCCATCACGATACTGAAGCTGTAACTGTCAGTTCTCTAACATGTGTGAGAAAGCTAACCTAAAAACAAGGCATGCGGGACAAAAACGCTTCTGAGATCCAAATCCAAAGCACAACTAAGAAGAGTCAGATAATGGCAAGAATTTGGCAGAAGATACAGTCTCAGTTTTTATTGCAGAGCCCAAAGAGTTCACATAAAACCTTGCAACAATTTAAATTCATTCACTAAACCCACTGCAGTAAACATACAAATATGAATGTGGAGTTTCCTGCAGAAACAAACTGAAAATATATCAAATGTCATATTTGGAATCCTGCAGTGTGGGAACAACTCCAGGAAAAAAAAAAAAAAAAAACCTAATTAATGCATAACATGTAAGGCTTTGTAATAGAAATTAATGACCGGCCAGCCAACCTTGAAGTTGCTGGAAGGACTATTTCCTCGCTGCAGAGATGCTAGATGCTCTTAGCGTAGCTCCCCGTTAGATATGCTAGAGTGTTAGCAGCCATGCGACAGCTATTTTTCAACACAATGCAAAGAGATGTGATTATTACAGATGAGTTTGTCAGACTCTGGGTAAGTAATACAATAAACTTATTTGATAAAATGGTGGGTGTACTTAAACGCATTATACCAGCGTGTCTGCACAGGCATTACTGTCATCTACCGCTCGTACTGGACCCCATTTATCAATATTTGCCTGGTGACTAGCGCTGGAAGATTTTGAAAACAACATTTTTGAAAACACTGTGTTTGTGCAACCTTTCAAGGCTCAGTATTGTTTGCGTTCCCTGTTGTTTTTGTGTTCTGCAACAATACGGGTAGTGTATTATTTGATTAATAGTTGTAGTCATTCATTTTGAGTTCCTTAAGGACAAATTTGGACAGGCAAACTCTTGCTAGAAAGCAAATCAACATTGAAGCTACACATACAAATACAAATACCTATACTCTTATTTTACCACAAGTTTGCAAATCGGGTAAAAAAATACAGTTGACTTGAGCTTCATGCATTTGAGGCTCCCTTTCAACATCAAGCCACCGTTTTATCCATTGCAGGTGCCGCACTAATGGAGAACTGAGCCAAGCGTGAGGTGAAGTAGGGGCCAGATTTAGGAGGAAGGTGAGCTGGGAGGTGCCCACAAACTAGCAGAGGCACTGCTCTGAACACTGCGGCAAATGAATCTCCTGGGTAATGGAGACAGAACTATTGCAAAATTAGGAGAGACATTAACTGGGGTATCAATAAATAAACCTCTAATTAGGAAAAAAGAAGCAGAGCAGAGCAGCAGCAGCAGCAGCAGCACAGGGGGAGAATATCAATGGCACGCACACATCTGCATGCAGGCACAGCTCTCTGGTGAGGGGCCTGGCCTCATGGGGGCTTCACCAATGGTACTGGCTCACCCATCCATTCCCAACCCTCCCTGGCAGAGAGCGTGCCCACTCTTTGACTGTGCAGTGAACCCAGCGCACCAACCCCCTCCTTCCAAGTACAGCCCCCTATTTCTCCACCTATGATTCTCTTGTCTTGTCTTCTCTTGTCTTGTCTTCTCTTGTCTTGTCTTCTCTTGTCTTGTCTTCTCTTGTCTTGTCTTGTCTTCTCTTGTCTTGTCTTGTCTTGTCTTCTCTTCTCTTCTCTTCTCTTCTCTTCTCTTCTCTAACCAGCTTCTCTTCTCTTCTCTAACCAGCTTCTCTTCTCTTCTCTAACCAGCTTATCTGCACAGTGCCCTGAGTGTGCGACTGTGCTCTGTGACTTCACCATGATTGATTGTAGTGGGGGTTCTCCTCTCCCTTGGTGAGAGAGAAAATGGAGGAGGCAAAACAAGAGAGAGGGGAATGAGCAGAGCAGAGAAATTCTGGAGAGAGAGCCTGTGATGGGTGAAATGAAAAAGAGGCAGTATTCTTTTGCAGGAGCCTGCACACATGTATGTGTCTCCATCTATTGGTACGGAGTATGCTTATGTAAAATGTGTTCATGCTGTTAGGAGTGAGGATAAACTACAGTCTATGGATGTGCATTCAACATGCAGGTATGCATCTAGTTTCATTGTCAGGATTAGCTGGATCTCTGGTCAGCAGAGGGATGCGGAGGTGTAACCTAGGTGGTTGTGGAGGCTCATGGTAGAGGTGTGCGTGGCGCTGACCGCTCCCTGTCTCTCCCCCTCTGTTCCCTAGAGGGTAATAAAGACTGATGACAGTGATGCTGTGCCATCCGGCTCCACAGTCTCCACTGCACAACCATTTGCGCCATCATTTATCCCGCTCCCCCCCTCCCCGCTCTAATTCTGCTTTAATAACCGCCAGCTCCATTCATCAGCGTATTGACGGGCATGACAGGCGGTGCGGCACACACTAACTCCCTGCCCTTTACTCGCTCACAGCCGGGGTCACCGCGAGGTCACACAGTCAATAATCACAACACACCTCACTGTCACCTTGGAGCGACTGCATGCCCTGCATATCTTTCCTCACGGATGCCCGAGCGGCTTATCGACTTTACTGCTTAGTACCCAGCACTGTGCACATTTGTATGGACAGAGTTAGAACGGCACCACAGGAGACATGCAGAGCAGGAACAGTGTTGATGTCACTCCACTGGTGATCCAAATACTCAGTTAAATTGAGTTGGATTATTCCAGTCCTGCAATGTCAAAAAAAAAATGCTGTATTAAACTGTGCATTCTTTCAACACTTTTGGAGTAAGTTTGTCACACACACCATTACGTTTACACTTTGCTCTTACACTTGTGTTTCAAAGGGAAATGTTTTTTTTTTTGGGGGGGGCTACAGTCATTTATTACAGGTGCAGTCTCTCCCTCTCTCTCCTTGGGCATTCACCTCTTCATATGCAAAACATGTCCTGCTGTCCTCCAACTCCGGCACAGTTTGCTGCCGTGACACATTTTTTCTTCATTTCAGCTTGACAGTGACATTTATGTTCATTTGCTCTGTGCAATTGTGAGGCATCTGGAGAGGCTGTTCCCCCCCAACCCCCCACCCCCTCCCTCACCTCTTTCCTTTTTTCTCTCCTGACAGAAAATATTGATGCAGATTTGCATGCCACACTGACTAAGCCCTTGATGAACAGTTGGATTTTGGGAACAATCAGAGGAAAAAACACCTCTGCAATTAAACATGGCAAAAAGACTGAGGAGTTCGATGGAATCTGCTGTTTGTAGATAGATTACACTTTGTTTGGGAGTTCAGAACAGAGCCAGGATCAAGGCACCAAAACGTGTACCAGTCCATGAATCTTGTCAGGCTGCTGAGTATGGTGGTGCTGGGAGTTGTGGTGCACTGGGGAGCTGAACATGCTGCAGACTGAGCCAGGCCAGGTGGCACCCACCCGTTCTCCTCCTTCATGGTCACATGATTTATCCACAGGCTCTTGTATGAGCCACAGTCCCCTCCATGACCCCTTCTGCTCACACACACAGACACACAAACATAACAGAGGGACAAACAAAAGGCCCCGTGGGGCAAACACACATGCAGATAAAAAACAAACAAACAATGGCAGTTATTCCCTCCAAAATATACTGTGCTCTCAAACACACACGTGTGCACACACCTCCAAACCCCCAATCTAGCCCTGCTTCACCTACCCTGGCCAGGCAGCAGCAGCAGCCAGGGGTGCGGGTGCTGAGGGCTCTAATCTGCGGTGCAGGTCCCATCGGCAAGGATCATTGAGCTAATTAATAACGTGGCACAGAGAGGGATGGCAGTCATTAAGGAGCCATGGCTGTGTGTGTTGAAATGCTGTGGGCTTCTGCATGGGAGTTTGCATGTGTGTGAGTGTGTGTGGTGAGGGGGTGTATGGAAGGGCGGATGGGTGCAGGGAGGGGGCACTGCAGACAGAGACTCACTCCGGCATACAACCCTTTGATTCATAATTCACAAAGGCCAAGCAAACATGAAAGCACACCATTATACAGCCAAACACACATGCACATATCCAAACACACATACGGCGTGGCTATAAATGTCTGCATACAACACACACGCAGACTTAATGTAATTTATTGGAATGCAACTTCAAATAGACTCAGCTGAATTTGTGTGAGGGTCAGCCAGAGTGCAGCTGAGCAGGATTTCCCTTTTCTCTTTGTATCAATGAAGGCAACTTCGAGTGTTACTCTGGTAAGACCACACTGTAACTCAGATACAACCGCAGCAGCACAGTGCTCCATGGGGCTCTGTATAAAACACTCTACTGCACCAGCAGAGCCTATCATTTCCACTCTACAGCCATATGTTAGGAGATGCTGTACATCACCAATATTTACTATAGGCGAGGGGACCAGAAGGCTAAGAGCACTTAGTTGTGTGAGGCAGCCCAATAGCTCAGCCTTGGCTAATGAAAGGAAACAACAGGAGCAATTAGCAGTGTAAACAAACAGCTCGCAGAGGCCCCAGTCTCCAGCCTCCCCCCTGACAGCAAAGGGACTGGCAGCCTGGAGTAGGAGGTAATTGGGGGAGCTAGGAGCCGAGACAAAATCAATGGCAATGCATGCACAGACACAGCATGATTACTCACCACCCTGCGTCGCAAACCCCAGGGACTCAAACACGACCAGGTATTGTAGCAGGCTTGACCCTGTGGAGATTACACTCACACCAGGGGAAATCCTGCTTTATTCTACCTCTGTGATGTTTGAAATGTGCAAAAACTCGTGCAACCACATTACTTTTAGCACATCGACAAAAAGACTTAGAGAGAGACACACAGTCAGATAGGCACTCACACTGACAGCTGACACGACACTACAGGCATCACACTTTGACCACTGGCCATAGACAGGCCTAACGACCTTCCTCTTAGTCTAATTGATCTCATCTTGGTGCCATTTTATGTGTCTGCCTGTACACTAATGTCTCCTCCTCACTCTCTCATTGGGAAGCATCAGCGTCTACACTGCGACCGTGTGGCTGCGGCCTGCAGACAGGCGTGCAAAAGCCACAGCCATGAATGTCTCGTCCCTCTTCCTGAGTGGAGCTGCTGGGCAGAGGGGCATCACTAATGCAGGAGGCTGGCTGGGACTTCTACTCTGCAGGGCACATCCTGCTGCAGGCGTGGGGATTCTGCTGTCTGAGTGCAGGCCAAGACAATAATCAGCAAGGTAGACTTTCCTGCAGAGTTTTACAAAAGTCTCCTCTACATACATTATGGGAAGATTTTCCAAAGGCAGGTTTTATCTGAGTCAGGACTTGTTGGCGCTTGTCTCAGACACTGAGATGACATAATGACAAGAGCATACTAGTAATAGAAGTCTTCAGATCTTCACATAAGTATAAGAACAAATACTTCATTTTTAAAAATGCTCTCTGACAAATAAATGTCCTCTCAAAGTTACACAGGATGAGGGTCTTCAATTATTATACACAATATATTTCAGCAACAGAAGTAAAATTGTCCATCATGTTGAATGGCCCCATTCACAGGGTTATATTTGTATAAATTTAATGACAGAGACAGCGTGGCTAGTTTTGTTTTCATCTTAAGAGTCTGTGCCCATGTCTCGTCATGGCAAAATGTGGACACAAGAACAGTGTCTCTGATTGGATTAAAGATGTTTGGACAGATTCTGTCACTTCAAGACATGATTCAAAACAAATGTGCAAGACGGAGTAACCAAACTTCACAGGGGTGTTGTTGAGGTCAAAATGAATGTGGAATTTGAGGATGGGCGCTGGAGCTATTCTGCAGGCCAGCACTTATTTTAAGTCACAGGTTACTGTCTACCAGTTTTGATTATCCCTGTCCACTGTAGAGACTATCTTGTGATGACAGCAACTGCAAAAGCCAAATCTGTGTCAAGGTGCAGCGAGGCACATGACATGAGAGAGGTGAGTTAAGTGAGACTGGTGAACTGTGCCAGACTTATTCAACATGCCTAACCATCCCCAAATGGTTAACTTTAAGCCTTCATTACTGTTGACATATATATGTGCAATGCTGGAATACTGTCTCATTTAAAGGACTGCACAACATTAAACATAAGATGGTCTTGAATGAAGAATGAGCCATCAATGGCAACAGATTAATGATCATTCATGTGGCAAGAACCTCACTGAAGACCCCCTCTAATGTTCTGTTTTTGTCAAAAAAATGATGTTTCTGTGGTTTTTAAAATGAGGTTATGAAGTTTTTTTGCAAAAAACCAAAACATTTCCCATTTCTGTGGACCTATCCTGATCAGGTTTGCCAGTAGCTCATTATCAATTTGTCTCTGAGTGGGTGGTGCTTCAGCTCTGCTCTGCAACCTCCCCTTACAGACAGATCTCGGTCTCTAGATGCAGTTTAAAAGAGGAATCTTCCTGCAATGTTTAAAAATGAGCGAGCTAGAGCCTCTGACATATGCTACGACGTTTCGGGCTTCACCCGCTAACTTTTGCTACCATCAAGCACTAACTCATGGACACAGGCCCTTGTGCTAATTTAATGTAAGGGCAGAACATTCATCTCCTCTTGGTTTACAACCTAAAACAATACAGGTGTGTTTGTCCGCCATTGTTGAGACCCACCGAGTTGCTTCTCTGCATATCTTCTTCGTCTCCTTGTCTGGGGCGGGGACTTGTAACCACAACATCCCGCCCCATCTGGTACAGGACTGGTGAGGAACTGATTACGTAAAGATGCCACCCTGGTGATTGGGTTCCTGCGGTTTGAAGGAAGAAGTACTCAGAGATGGTGTTGACTGTTTACTTTTCTCCTGATTTGTCTTGTAACATGAGAGAAATGCCACATGAACATGTGAACAAAGTGAAAGCATGATTTTCACGGAGGAGGGGGTCTTTAAACTGTATTTGTCTGCAGACAAATTCTGTCAATGCGAGAACGTAACAACTGCAACATAGAGTCACAAAACTTTGTGTTGTGTAGTGGAGATACCAGTACTGAGTACTCATATAATAATGTAGTAATATCTACTGAGTACTCAGATGTGGTTGCATCATGGTTATGTAGTGCACACTACTCTGTGTTATGTTGCTGTTGTTATTGTGCTACTAATATCGGCTAAAGAATCTCAGACATTTTTCCTAACATTGTTCTGTGCTGTGATGGTAATCTTTTTCTCCTCTTCCTCTCTTTTTTTTGTCAGTAAAGGTTAAATGAATGGAGGAAGTCATGTTACCTAAATGGCTGAGAAAGCAGGACAGACAACTGGAGACATGAAGTGTTTTCCAGTCATTAAGTAACTATATTATATTATGGTAACATTACCTTCGTAGATAAATAATGATAATGTTTCAGATATCAGTTACTACTGTATACTGTAGGCTTCCTATACAGCTAAATGATAATAACATAATACGTAAAATTAAAGACAAATTATTCTGGTTATGGAGATAATCATGAGAGGAACTGGAATTTGAACTATAAAGAAAGTTAGTAGAGCACATGCTGATCACAAGTTTCTAGCTAAATAGGTAGCTTAGTAAGGCATTACAATTAACTGCATCTTGTGTATAGATTTGCTGTGGTTACATGGGCAGCAACACTCTGATCTTAATTGAAATAAAACACAAGAAGACAATACCAGTTTTTCCATGAAACATAAAACTTAATTTGCTACTACCGAAAAAGTAAAAAAAAAATCTGACTGGTGATTGTGCTTACAGTAAGTAAACAATAAACAACTGATCAAAACAAAATGAAGTGGACAGACAACATCCATCTCAGAGAACTCACAGAATATTCCTCTGAATGTGAGTTCAAAGGTAGGTGCAAATTTCCACATATAAATATAACAGATTTATGAGTAATGCGCTTTAAGAAAAAACTCTGGAGGAGGGCTCTCATTTGGACTGCACATGTGTACAATGTGTCCGTGTGTGAGGCACATGTGATTACAGTGCAAGATGGTCTCAATTTATTGGATTATTTTTTATTATGCATCAACAAGTAAGCAGAATCTAGATGTCGTAGCCTGAGGTCTAGCTAATATTTTGATCGGTCTGTTATTACTGTTAATCTGCTGGTTTGAAGCTTATCAGTAATATGGTATCATGTTTGATAATATGACAACATGTTTTATGTAAAGTCTAAAGCTGCAAAGTAGCTGTCAAATAAATATAGCACACTAAAAATATAGTGTGGTGTAGTGTAGTGTGGTTCATAAAGTACAAATATCTCAGAACTAGAACAAGCACAGGAACAGAGGAGCTGAAAGAATGAATGAGAGTTTGCTTGAAAAAAAAATCAAATGTGAAATTCAACTAACTGCTCATTTATAATATTTTTTGCTTTTGTCCTTTTTATGTCTTTGTTTTAGAGAATGTCAATTTGACAGAACAAGCAATTTTAAGATGTCACATTGTGCTTTAAGGAGAACTAATGGACACTTTTTCACTATTTTTTTCTCTAAAGACATAAGGATTAGCAGATAAATTGAGAAAATAATCAGCAGATTCATCAATAATGAAAATAATCATTGGTTACAGTCCTTTGAGGACAGTATTTGTATTATTTTCCACTCGCAGCCAACTGCACAGATTCAAGCTTTGGGTTAATAAACATTGGCCTTGAGCTGGGCACCGACTCCCCTCCATCTCCTGGGATGTGACAGTGTGACCGCGTGCCCTCCCCTGTCAGTGAAAAGAAAAATTTCTTGTATGACTTTAAAAGTATCACATTTTTATTATCATTATTCCTTCTTTACTGTCAGTGATGGTGGGTTTCAGGATATTGGCTTATTCTGCTCTTAGCACTTACAAGTTGCACTACTTAACAGCATCAGCAAAATGCCAAAACTGTGAGGCAAACTGAATGACTCAAGACTGTATTTCAAAAGAATTCCACATGGACATGAATTTTGAGCTCACGGTGCAGCTTAATCTGGATCTAAGAGACTTATTCCATCATTTATGATTCAGAAAATTAGAGGGGTAACACTGCATTCATCACCTACTTCAGCAACATTTCTGATTTAGTGGTCAAATGGATGGATATTGCCTCTATTAGTCCTCATTATTACTGTAAATTTTGCAATAACGCCAGGCCGGCTCGGTAGGGATTATGGACCATTATGAGCAGAGTGGAGACGGAGACAGAGATACCTTCTCCACCAGATGCAGAGCAGGCAAAGTGGAGGGGCAGGAAAGAGGAATGCGGCCAGGCTCCATATAATGTTAATACAGGAGACAGAGCGCTGATTGGGGTGCAACACAGTCCCATTCAGCTCAATTAACAGCATCCTCCCTAATAGCATTACTGGTTTCGGAGAGCCAAATGTCTGGATGCTGGACGACGCACACACTCTTACACACACACTTACGCACACACCCTGCCCTCCAAATACCAGTGCATTACTGCCCTGGCGCTCATTGACAGAGCTGCCACTCACCACGAAGATGGATGTTCCTTCTGGGACAATTCCAAACCTCCTTCATTGACTTGATTTGTTTTGCTGATCTAACTACCTTTGAACACAACACTGGGGTGAGTGTGTGCGCTCTCTAAGAAGGAGCAAATCACTGTTTCATGTGTGTATTTTTGTGCAAAACAGTGAGCACAGTTCCCATTTCTAACCACTTAGAAAACCTGTAACCAGTGTTTTTTCCTCTAACTTTAAATTACACATGATGCTCTTTCCCGTGAGGTGCTGCACAAATAAGTCCTGCGGCTCATTTATGCACATTCCCTCCAAGTTCCTTGATTAAAAACATGTAAATGACTGTTTTAAGATCCCAGCTTCCCTGAGCTTTTTGTTCACTTTGGAAATCAGCACTTTCATTTGATTCAAGGAGGCTCAAGGATCCTCCAGCCACCAGACTCTATTCCACTTCACACTTCCAAAAACACCTTCATCTCCTATCTGTCTCCCAGGGGACTGTGTCACAATCATAGACTACATGCACACTTCGCCAGACAGACCTGCATTCATCACACACTCCCGGTCATGTCGATAGTCAGCAGGCTGAGCAGGCTCATAATGAATTTGAAGAGTTGCACACCTATAGCAAAGTCATTTACTTTATCAGTCCGATAAAAGGAAGTGATAAGATAGTGGCTCGGCACTGTAAGAGTATCAGCCTCACTCCGCTATTCATCTCACCAAGATCTACAAATAGCAAAGCTCATCCCTCAAGGCAGACGTATTGAGCCTTTATCTACGGAATTTAAAGAAGGGCTAATATCTCATAAGAATGTGTGCTTATGAAAACCATCATTTCCATATCATTATCAGCCTGAATATCTGACTGCCATACTAAGAGGCTTCTCTGGCGTTTCTGTATCTATTCTGCTTCTGGTTCAGGAACTGCTGGGAGAATACAGGTGCAAATATGATTTGGGCCTATTCCTCTTATGAAGTTGACCCCCTGTAATTGACACAGACACACTAGCAATTTGATTAGCTCTTCCTGCTGCTTGAGGGCATTTGGCCATTGCAACCTCATCATCTGTTTCATGTACATAGCTCCACCTCTTGGTGAAGTTGGGGAACATCACACAGAGCAGTGAAAGCCTGAGCTGCCTGACTCATATAGTGTTTGGAATTAAGCCACTGGGCCAAATCCAAGAATATCTAACAAGCAAAACCACGGCCACACACCAAAACCAATTAATGAGACAAGATCATCTCTGCAGGAGCTTGTCTGTATTACAGAGTTGAAAAAATTTTTTAAAGCTTTATTTCGGTCATGAGTTGCATTACAAAACAATACACAATCATTTATGTACATATTGTTTTGGATATTTCTTCTTTCTCATGCTTTTCCTACATGCATGCAGATTTGTGTGTGCACACATGCACGTACAGTGATTTAAATACAGATTTTGGTGTGTGGTCGAGCAAATGCGTGTGTCCAGAGACAGCCTGCATGTTGGCGACTGTGTGGGTGCCACTAAATATATCGTTCATTCTGTTATTACAAAGAGAACCGATAAGAGCCTCTTGAAACACTTGAGATAAGAATGCTGACTTAAGTGCACTGACATTGTCACCAAACATGCAAGGCGCAGGAATGAAAGTGAAGAAAAATGGGGAAAACACACACACACACGCACACACACTCACATTCACAACAGCAAAAGAATGTGCTCAATAGCAAAACAGTGTGTCACATGAAATGAAAATTACTGTACATCGATTCATCAAGATACATCATTAAAGCTGTCAAACATCAAAGGCTCTCTGATCACAGCTCATTCTTGAGACACCAATAGCCCCATTTATCATATTTGTTTAAGCAACGAGAGACAGAGTAAGGCAAGACGAGAAGGATGAAGAGACTTAAGAGAGTGCAGAGAGTAAAAGTCAGGAAATGAAAAGGGAAATAATGTTTACAGGAATGAAAACGGAGAAATTAAAGAGAGTGGAAAACATTAAACAACAGAAAAATCAACAGGAACGACAGAGGAAAGCTAATGGCAAACAAAAGCAAAAAAAAAATTATGTAAAAATAAGGTGCCATCAAAAAACGTTGAAGTGTCATATGAGACATAATTAATAGCAAGCAGCAACAGAGTTCCTGATACCTCTGTTTGCAGTGGGACACCACCTGGATTGAGCCCTAACCCCTGGGGCTCTCCAAGCTGAACATGCCGGTTCAGAGCTGACACACCTGCATGCACCAAAAATGTGCACAAAACATTATCTCTCCCACCATCGTATGATTTTTATGATCTGTTCCACTCACTCTAACCTTTATTTGACCTCATGAGACATCCAGACATCACTCACTTAGGTCCAGATTTATTATCATTTATCATTTTATTAACATGGGAAACATTTTGGGGAGAGATTGTATTGCTAATTTCTGTCCAAATAATGCTTGTAAGAGGACATCTTTAAAGTTTATGCGACTCATGATCAAATGGTTTTTATATATCCCCAGGCTCTTGTATTCTCCAAATTGCTTCAATAAATAACTTGTAAGTCTAATTATGCAGCAATTAATTGCAGCCAACATGAATGCCCATCAATCTTGTAACTTGAAAAAGTCTTTTCCAGCACAGCCTGGCGGTTCAAATAAGAAATTTGATTAGATTTTGCGAGCACGTATGGGAGTGTGTGTGTGTGTGTGTGCCAGTTTGTCATTATGTGAGTGCATGCGAGTGTGACTGTGTGTGTGTGTATATGCGTGAACATGTGTGAGTGCCCGTGGAGGTTACAGCCAGATCACAGAAGAGAGAGCTCCATCCCAGCAGCTCTCTGCAGTCTGCTCTCTCTGCCGTCTCGTCCAGTTGCTATGGCAGCAGCAGTGAAGGCTGTATCCATGGCCAAAGGAGGAAGCTGGCATCCCCCAGTAACAGACCTACCACCCCCCTCCTCCTCCTCTCTGCCTGTTTCCCCCCGCCAGGCCCCTGTGACCTGCTGGTGAACCTGCCTGGGGGTCGGAGGTCAATGGCTCAGAGCTGCCGAGTGACAGTGAGGGATGATGAGGGAGAGAATGAGAAAGAGAGGAGTTACACCACACAGATGGGGAGGAGAGATGAGAAAATGAAAAGATGAGACCAAATTTGATTACTATCAAGAGGTGGGGGTGTGGGTGGCCTTCCTGCTTTACAGAAAATGGCCGCTGTTTTTTTGCCCCGTTAAAATGGAGGTGGAATGCAGATTGTTTTGACTTTGTTTTGTTTGTTCCAATTGTTTTTTTGCTTGTTTTAGTATTTGTTCTTTGTGTGTTTGGGTGAATGTATGAGTGGTTGTTAAGCTGCGGAAGTGTCGGGGGGCATTGGACAGAGAAAAGAGAGGGGCAGGTTTTTTTGGAGCGGAATTCTAAATAATTTCCACTTTTTTGGCTAATGGGTCCTGTGCGTATGTTGAGGCCACTAGAGAAAGTGTTTCTCTCCTTGACTGTGAACAACTTGTCTGAGGAGAGTAAAGGTATGTGTCGAGAGACTTATCTGTGTGTTTAACATTTAGTCAAAGAGGATGATATGGTAGAAGGGGGGTCGGGGGGAGGGGAGGTGTCAAGTGAGTTGACCCTTGGCCTCTCTGTCTCTGAGAGGTCAGACAGTCTTTGGCTAGCTCAGAACACAACTTCCTCAACTTCAAGATTTGTGTACTTTCATACCTAGGGGCCTGTAAAGGTATGCAGTTCTTCATCAGCGTTTGTCAGTGGCAATTTCCCAAAGCAAAGATTATTTTCCATCTGTCTTTTTTTTTTTTTGCTCAACAATAAAACGTGACTTCAGGTAAGTTGAGTTTACCTGAACACGCATGCGTTAGAATGACCTTCAAATATTCCGCTTTAGCATGCAACTTAAACACTGAGTTTGGTGAAGTCTATAATGGAGTGATAAAGAAAGAAAAAGGGTCAATAGGGATGTCAACATGAACCAGGAAATCACCCACTGCTGCAGTTAAGTGGCTCCTTTGAATACTGTGAGGATAACATTACCCCCTAGTGGCCAATGTTTGTAACTGCCACTGAAGCTCGTGGGTATGAGTGAATGTCAACAGCCATCCTTACCATCAATCTCAATCCATAACACTCTGTGGTTTATACAGTAGCTATGGAAGAGAGCCTCTAACACTGCCTTTTCCATCTGATGCACGCAATACATCAGCACTATCAGACGTATCTGTATAATTTCCCTTCATCTTTGTCATTATCACTGGCTGGTGTGGAGTGCAGCAGCCAGTCAGTTAGGACTGTCAACCAGAGACCCAAACAGTAGCCGTGAGGGCAGGGCAGAGGGTGTATGTTTGCTTTCTACACACAAAACACAAACATACACCCTCACGCTCGGGGCGCTATGCAGACACTTCATGCAGTCCCCCTCTCTCTCTCTCTGCTGCATTCTTTATGTTTTCTTTTTTTTCTGCTTGCTCTCCAGATGTCGTGTCCTCTTCGTCACCCCGTTCCTTCGCCCTGCTCTGCTGGGTTCCCCCGCCCAGAGACTTGTCACAGCCCCTAACCGCATCAGGAGCACTGCTAGATTGGATATACATGATCTGTCCATCCATCAATGCAGAGAGGAGAGAGGGAAAGAAATGGCTGTCTATCTGCGAAGAGTGAGATAGAGACACGAGTGGAAAAATTGGGATGGAAAGTCATTTGCAGGCACAAACAACACCCAAGAAAGATCACATATAAAGTCAAACAGAAATGTTATTTCAAGCAAAATGCAACTATGCTACCTCAACTTATTAATAGATATACATGGGAATAAACAGAACTTTCTTTGGTAATCACTGCATCAGTGTCTCTGACATTGCCATTGTTCAATGATGTGATTAGTGATATTTTACGTCGTCAGACCAGTGGATTGCCTGGCACATGTATGTTGTCTCCTAGTGGTGTGCAAACTCATCTTCATCTGTGCATCTCTGTCCCTCGTCATCTATCTTGCACTGAAGGTTTAGTTGGTGCCGCTGAATCACTTCGCCACCCACCTCCTCATTCTATTCTGTGAACTGAATGAGCTGGAACTCATGTGTTATGGACCCTGTGAAATGTCTTACAACACGGGCAAACAGAGCCGAAACCATTGGGAGCTGAGCTAACACTTGGCTCTATACATGTTTTTATGTGCAGGTGCTCCAATATGGCAACATTTCTCCCTCTTGCAGACAGTGTTAATCAAGCCAGGTCAGATTTTCGTGCAGAAATGTGTGATAGGCTATTAGTCTTATGTTATCATGTTTGGTATATTTTATGTGGATTATTTAATTCAGATACTTGATGTGATTTTAAACTATTAAAGGTTTTCACTGGTACAACCAACAATCATAAGACAATAATTCTGTAGATGCTACCATGACAACTCAAAGCATATTTTTTCAAATGCTGTTGTTTTCTTCAGATGTCAAATAAATAAATCTACATGCAAAAAAACCCATCAGACTGGAGTAAAAAACTTGTAGTACTGCTTCTTAGAGCTGCAGCCCGTGTAGTCATATATTTGTTTGATGTTGAATATACAGTATAGGGAGGGTTCAATCTGAGGTTGCCCTAACACTTCATCGTTTTATCTTGTGATATTCATCTGTGTCTGCTCCTCTATCTTTTCCATGCATTTCCAGGTGATGTGGTATCATGAGCACATCTGTATATCTCCGCCTTCTCCCCTCTGTCTCCATCTTGCTCTCCCTATTCCCTCAATCTTCGTCCCTCTTCCCTCTTTCCTCTCCCTCTGTTTTTCCTCCCACCTGCCCTCTTCTATCTTTTCTTCCATTTTCATACTGATTCCCCCCACGCCTCTCTCTCTCCCTCCATCCCTCTCTCCCTTACTCTCTGTCCCCTCTCCTCTCTCCCTCTCTCTCTCTCCGCTGTGCTCTGATGAATTGCCTTCCCCTCCCGGTGAACTCGACCGATAATCCTGGGGAAGCAGTAAAAGATCATCGATCAGCCCTGCAGACAGGCCCACAAGCCACAGCACAGGAACAACACGCTAACAACAAGGCTCTGCACTTGGCTTCCAGACTATGCATGTGGATGTATGCATGAGCATGCGTGTGTGTGCATGTGTGTGTGCATGAGCACACGCTTGTATACATGCAAGTGTGTACATACATTTGCACACTTAATGCATGTAGATGACATGCATGATTGTCCAACTTGAGATGATAGATGGTCTCGTATCAGTGTTTGTTAGTATGTCAATTCACACATGTGTGCCACACACATGAGTTGTGCCCTGAGTCTGTCACTGCTGGTTGTGTATCATGTGCTATGTTTAGCTTCATGTGTCATCGGCATGCTTAGTATACACTGAAGACTTCCCCCTGTGCTCATCCTGCTTCCTCACGTGATCCACCGCCTGCTGTGTGTCATCCACTTGGAATTTGTGCATACAATATGTGCTAAAGTGTGTGTCTATGCACATATGTGTATGTGTTTGCCTGTGTATGCGTGTCAGCATGTGAGTATAGCATTTGTATATGTATGCAGCACACACAGAGGCTATAAATCATTCTGCATTCTCCAGGCCCATCCTGAAGGAGAAGGATAGAGAATGCGCATGATCTTGGGCAAAGCTTGATGGCTATGAAACTGACCGGTTGATTGATTGAAACAATTAATTTTGCACCATGCTTTTATGGCTGAGAACCCAAGTGATCATCAGTTCACAACAACCAAGTGAGGACAGCTGGATTGTTTTATAATTTCCACTGAAACATAGCAAAGAACTAGCTAGTGCTCCAGGCTTACTATAATGATAAGCTACCAGCTATTGATTTAAGTTATATGACATGATATGATAGCTCGGACCGTACAAAGTCATGTATGAAGTCCATTTGTCTTCATCGTCCATTTTGCACACAAAAATAAGCCAGCATGAGCGATTCAAGCAGAAGGCAGCCAGTGGTCATTATTCTATCCCCTTAAATATGACAAATGGAGGACGGCTTCTATTGAATCCCATTCTTTACATGCCATATTACAACGCACTGCTGTTCGCCAGTGTGGAGGAGCTTGACCATAAAAAGCTAGTTGCTTGGGAAATAAATCTCCACGTTGACAACCAGTGAACTGCTTTTCATTGAAGAGACTCACCATTCATACTTTATCTCCCTTTTTATTTTGGAACTGTTTGTGAGTTGTCCTTCAGTGCTTTCTCTCTGCTGTCTTTGTTCCTAATGTACTGGCAAGGCGGACTTCATTAAGCTCTGTATGCGGCAAACACATTTATGTCCTATTTTGATTTTTCCTATTTCATTTTGCCGTGATACACCACAGCACTGCCACCAAAGCGGAAAATAAAGTCCCCATCAGGCTTGAAGCCATGTGCTCTTTGTGAACAAGGTGACACCTTGTGGTCAAAGCTGAGAACCGCATCTGCAGATGAAATCCAGCAAACACAAAGGGAGGACCAGCAGACACTCAGCACAATGCAACTTTTTCTCACCAGAGGACTATACAATTATTGGCCACTTTGAGCTGAGGGAATGCCCTCCATGCAGAACAAGAGCACGGCACGCACACCGACCCACAAACCTAACAGGACACCTGCAACAGGTATCTGAGGTATTTCACAAGTATGAGAAGATGTTTCAGGCCATGATTCTTCCAATACTTGGAGAATGACTTAATGTGAGGGTGTGTGTGAAGGTACGTGTGTCCCTGCGTCTTTTCCTGACAGTGAAACGCCACCACGGACATTGACAGATCGCAGAGGAATGTTCAATTGCAGGTTGTTGCGTCCTCCTGTCACTGGGCTCATCAGTCACAGGGCAAGGCTAGCTGGGAGGCAGGAGGAGGCAGGAGTGAGGGGCGTCACTCCTTCCACAGATGATGATCACACTGGGGCTCCTGCCAAGCAGGCTGCTGGCCCTGTCTTGCTCCTGTGGTCCTTTTGAATTCTTCTCCTCCACAGACAGTTCCAGGGCAATAATATTACAGCTTTGATACTGCTGTAGACAGCAGTATGAAGCACAGGGATTTTCCCACTTGAATACACTACCGCTCTGTGTTTTTATCTCCCTATCTTTTGGCCATGCTGCTGTGTTGACTGCTGAATCTTTGTTGAGATTTCTTTGGCAGCTAGAGGGAATTATTTTGGCTGGTTGATGAGACATTTCTCGTTACAAATGCCACACACAGATGCTCTGCTTCGGAGATGAGTCAATACAAACCCCTGCAGGAACATAACTGATCTGACCTGCTTTCTCGCTCTCTAACTGCAAGTTTTCTCGGCTCGTCTTGCACTGCAATAACCTGCCTCTTCCCCACCTAAGCCATTACTTCCTCATCCTTCCTTTCTCTTTTGTTTCTTCTTCCTGTAAAGGATCTGTTGTTGTCATGGGCTGCTGGCGCAAAGCTTGCACTTTCACATGTGCACCCTCTACAGTCATGGCTGGGAAGTGTCCTTGTTGTTATTTGAGGAAAGATACAAACAGGAAGGCCAATTACAGCCCAGCAGTCATCTATCTGTCAACCATTTGACAGGAACATAGCACAGCCAAATGTATGACTCCCCCATAAATCACAGCATCTCACTCTAACTAGCCTGTCTTGTGTGAGTAATTAGTAGTATCATGCAGAAGCATTTTGGTGTCCCGAAATACCATTAGATCATTTTACTTTTGATTTTCAGTCACTTTTCTCCAAAACCCACACACTCAAATAGCCAAATGTTCCTGAAAATTATATGCATAAAACTGATTTAGGAGGCACTCAGGAAATCGATCATGCAACAGAATCGTTTAATGTTTAAGGAAGGGCCTTATGATTTGTGGATGTTGAAACAGAGTTCATATTCCGCATTTAAAGATTAAAAAGAGGACCTTGTATTTTCACAGTGAGCCCTAACCGCCTTGTACCCCCTTGCAGCAGTCCCACCCTGAGAGCTCCATTGCTATTGCAGATGCTTTATGACGGGCAATTTAGCTTCAGCTGCTATCTGAGCCATCTCAGGAATGGACGCGCTTAGAATCAAGTGCAATAAAGCAGAGAGGGAAGTGGAGAAGAAAGAAGGGGGGAAGAGAGAAAATAAAGAGAGACAACAAGCTCGTCTGGACGGCCCCTCTGGACAAAAGGCTTGGGGGTAGGGTATCCTGTGGACACACACACACACATACACACACACACACACAAACACAAACATAAACATTGGTTTCCCAGGCACTCGGCTAGACAAGGAAGAGGCATACCTGTTTGTTTTCACAGGAGCTTCCCAACAAGGCCAAGCTTCTGTGAGTGAATGAATCCACACATCCGGACTTTTTATGCGTGTACTGTATGCATTGTGTGTACTAGATTTTTTAAGGTCCATACATTTCTCTGTGTGTGGGGGCGCATGTGCAATTGCATGTGCATGTGCATGTGCATGTGCATGCGTGTGAAACATTTGGTCCTCCACACCGGCCAGGCTTTGTTGAGTCTGCTGAGCTCCAGGAAATCTCCTGAGATGGGCAGACAGATTTACACCCTTCCCCCTGAGAGGGCTTTACAGCCTGGGACTCAGCAGAGCAATGGAAGGTCCAAGAGCGCCAAGTGAAGAGCAGGGTGATGAGACAGAGAGGGAGAGGAGAGGAAAGAAGGGAAGGATAAAGGCAGAGAGGAAGGATGAAATATTGCAGAGATTGGGAGGGTAGGGGGGAGGCAGTGATATCGATGGAATGCAACATGGCCGCTATTTGCTTGCTGCCCTTCGCCTCTACTCACATACACTCCTTCTCTTCTACGTTGTGTCTCTCACTCTCAATTTATCCCCACTGCTCCTACATGCACACACACACACACACACACACACACACACACACACACACACACACACGCACAAAGAAGAGGCCATAAATCTGCCAGTGAGGGCTGCTGGGATAGAGACACCTAAGACAGGCCTATGCCGTGTTTGGAGAGAATGCAGATGTACCTGCCTCCAGCACATCATCCTCTGTCCCTCTTCCTCTCCCTCGTTCTCCACCCCTTCATATTATCCTCTCCATCTCTCTCCAGAGTTTTCTGTCTCATGTTCTTAACCCCTTTCAACCTTCACTCTGCTCATCTCTCCTCCGCTCTCCACTCCCTTTTCCCTTTGGTGTCACTTTAAGGACTGGCGCTCTCCCACTTGGGGGAACAAAACGCTCCAGCCGAGTCCCATGCCATTGTTGTGCCGAGACAAGGCCAAGCCAGAGGACGAATAATAGGGCAAACAGAAAGGGAAATAAGGCTCACACTATAGGCGGCACCTTGTGGGGGATAATGGTAACAAATATAGGATCTATGCAACCTGTTTGCTGCTGTTCCTCTGTCTGAGAGCCAGTATCCATCATCCAGTGACAGGTCTAACTACCTACTGAGTGATACCTGATGTCTTCAGATGGGCTACATTCACAGCTAGGCACCTCTACATGATATGTCTGGGATAAAGACAGGCAGGGACATCACAAAAGACACAGGAAAAGTCTTGAGTAGGTTTCGTGTTTGCTCACAATGTAGAAGGGTGATGGCAGGTGTAGGCATTGAGGGGATCTATAAAAAGCATCTTCACTAGTCAGACAGCATAATAACTATAACACTAATGTTTCAATCTATCTGTATCGGCCGTGATGGCCTCCAGACAATGCAGACCCATGCACATGCCCTCACATCCACAACAAAGCTCTAACACCTACGCCTTGACTTTTTCACAGCCTGGCCTTGAACAGTCTCCCAACAAAAACAAGGCCTCAAACACAGGCACACACATGTAAACACACTCTGTCCAAACAGACGTGGCCTGTATGACCTGATTTACAGCGAAGTAAATGCTTTAAGCTGCACATCTCACTCCGACACCTAAACACCTGACAGGCTTCTCATAAATAAGGCTAGCCAGTGACTCCCACATAATTTACACCTTGGCTATCTCCTAAGCTAACATGTAACAGGTCTCCACTCCATTTTTCACCACCCAGAGCTCACCACTTACTGGAAAAAGATAGACGTGCAAAAGTAAGTCCAGAGGAAGGGGGCTGGGGAACTTCAAAAGCGAGAGAGAAAGGTCTGGATTTGAAGATGTGGCGTGGGGATTGGAGCTCTCTCTGGGCCTGGAGTGATGTGTGTGCATGCGTGTGGGAGCGTGCGTGTGAATGACCCCAGCCCGGGGCTTAGCCTAGCCTAGCCTAGCCACAGCCCAGCTCAGATCAAGGCCCAGCCTGGAGTTCCACTTCTACATCTGCCATAAATCGTCATGCCTTTGTCTGTTCTCTCTTTCACTGGCTGAAACTTATCCTCTTCCATTAAGAGTGATGGATCAGCACCTCTCAGGGCATAAGAGACTCTGAGGTTACAGGTCCTTCCAAAGATTGTACTTTACACTGCAAATGTGAAAGAAATATACACACAGACATACATCCATATACGCCCCTACACAAAACAGGCAACATGAGACAGGAAATAAATTTCAAGGCAGGGAGGAACAAAGGAGAAAAAAATGGAGTTGTTTGATGCTGAAATAATTTCATAGCAGCTGATGTGTATCTTCAATGTTAATTCTTCTTAGAGGAGATAAGAGCAATGATGTATCTTTTTAATGTTGTTAGTTGCAGACTAGTGATTTTTAATTGTCAGGGAACCTCCTTTGGATTTAGCAGCATCTGTGCTCCCTCTGGTGGCCACTCCCTACCATGATTGTTTCATATGTTAAGAGTTGGAACTCTAGCCTGTAGCTGTGAACTCATTTGATCTTAAACAACAACAATTAAAAAAAAACAACATTAACTTTCTGTGTCAATTATATGTATAATACCACAGTGGTAATTAATATAACTAAATAAAAAAAAAAAAAGTGTTTCCTGTAATTAACATAGATTTTAAATTATAGACTACTGTTAAAATAACATGTATTTCAACAATATAAACAGCTTACAAACCATTCCCTTTTTTTTTTTTTAAATCAAAAGACTGCGCTGTAGGTATCAGGCTGTTTTTGTTCCCACGTCATGAGAGAGAGAGGATAGTTTGGCAAAAGATGTAACAACACTTCTCCACATGTTACAACAACCTCAGAAGTGCAGCTGTGTGGTCTGTGTGTTTAGCCTACTAAAAATCTGTGTAGCAGTAACTCATAAAATGTGTTTGATTTTGTTTCTAAGTGTTAAATGAGAGCTGTTGAAAAGATTAATATCCTTGTTATCACTTTAGGATCTATATGAAATGTCAAAATCCAGCATAAATTGGTCTATTCTGTCATCACAATAAAGCAAACCGCCCAGAAATAAGGCTCACTGAATTGCCAAAAGTAGAGTTTTGTGGTAAAGGCAGAACCTTGCAAAAGCCTGTTTATCTGCATGCAAACTTACAGAGAGTAGCATTAGTTTATCACAGTCCAGACAGAAACAGCAAAAGTACATAAACATTCCAAAACACAACATTATGTGAGGACGTAGTGCTGTCTCTCCAGGCTGCAGCTGCAGGCTGGCTGAGTGATGTTGCCCTCAGGTGGTCAAAGCGGAAAACAGCAGCAGTGAATGTGAAGTCCATCAGCCAGCTGAAAGATTCACTACTGATGCTTTCATCTGCTCGCTTCTATAGTGCCCCATTCGTGTTTGGATGAATCGTGTTTTTGATTTAGACTGTGTGTGTGCGCGTGTCTTGTGCTGAATGGTGGCTGTGCAGTGCGCACGCGCACTGACCGGATAAGCGGTGGCCTTTGTCTAGGAATGCTGACGCGCAAGCGCGTTGCTCCGCCGGACAGAGGAGGCACATAAAGCCTGGTAAATT
Source organism: Naso thynnoides (assembly GCA_029783665.1). Taxonomy (NCBI): domain Eukaryota; kingdom Metazoa; phylum Chordata; class Actinopteri; order Acanthuriformes; family Acanthuridae; genus Naso; species Naso thynnoides. The sequence goes on from JAQLOL010000002.1 coordinate 15,121,628, forward strand.
GCACCAGGGCAATAAAATGGCAATAAAATGACAACAACAGTGCATTAATCCATCACCAGGGAGCGCTGAAGGTACTGTAAAGAGCTCTGGCTGGAGTCGAGAATGATTTCTTGGGTTTATCAGCACAGCGGCTGCAGCGCCCATTCAGTATGCCAGGGGGCAGTGAGGAGCCGGGCAGGGCTGAGAATGTCCCTCCCGGTGGACGAGGCTCATATTAATATTAGGCAGGTAGGAAAGAGTAATAAAAAGATGCTGCAACTTTATATTGAGTGGTCCAGCTTCTTTTAATTAGAAGAGAGAATTAATAAAATGAAGAAATGGATCTTTGAGCAGGCAGGGGGTTGATGGAAATCCCCAGCTCTCTGCCTCTTTTAGCTTAGCCTTATTTGGAGCAGTATTTTCCATGACATGTTCTCACAGGGAGGCAGAGCTTCACTGTTGCAGCAGTATTGCCCCTCCAGCCTGCAGGCCTCCCCTCCGGCTCCCTGTGGCTTCTGGAGAAAGAGAGCTTTATTCAGGAGCACCTGGATTTATGTGGGGGAACCAGAAGCAGCAGGTGATGGAAACCGCTGGCCCAGTAGGTTGGCTGTGGCCAGGGGGTTCTGGCAAAGTAGTAAGTGGACCCCGTGGGTCACACTGTCATTTCCTGTTTCTCTACCCTTTTACTCTCTTTTTACCATCTTTCTATCCCAGCCTGCCTTCATCTACTGCCGCTGCCTTCCTGCCAGAATCACTTCCTCCAATAGGAAACAGATGAGTTGCTCTGAGTCTGAAGTAGCCGAGCTTTGCCCTTCCCATCATCAAGCCAACACATCTGACATACATTTTCACGTACTTGGGGCTAAAATATGCCCCTTAAAGATGTCATTTTGAAGTAATGCAGCTTTGCTAACAAAAATTATCAAAGGTAATTTTTCTTGGCCTGTTAACAACTACGTGACCCCCCCACCCCCCACCCCAAAGTTGTTGCCGTTCCCTAAAAGTGAAGCCCTTCTCTTCAGGTTTGGATACTCAAGCACTGATGTCCCATTGACAATTAGTTTTTGGATTTTCTGCAGTGACAACAAATACATAATGCACACACGATAACCTATTAGAGTCTGCGAGTTTAAACCTTCAGACCTCCTCTCTCCAGATGCAACCACTAGCCAGTTTGCCGTCAGCTATTCCACAGGAACAGCATTCTAAACTGAACCAGGTGTGTACATGCCGAAGCAGAGAGGTCAAAAGTGGAAACACATGATCTGCCCTTTCTTCTTCTTCTTCCTGCTCTTCTTCCTCAAGTGTAACTGCTGCCTGGTTTAAAAAATCCTGCTAAAATGGATCATTAAATGTTCCGACAGTGCTTATGTAATGCATATTTTGGTTCATGCTGAACAGATTTCAAACCAGGCAACACAGTTAAATTAGAAGGAGAGAGCTGAGGGAGGGGGATTAGACAAATGGATTCATTGGATATTCAGGTAAAGTGGGGGACAGACAGACAGACAGACAGCAGAGAGTGGGGGGGTAGAAGTAGGAGGCGACTATGTTATGGAAAGACATCTGTTGGTTCTGCTCTGCTTTCCAGATTCTCTCACGTTTACTGGACCTCTGCCACATGGCTTTGCCTGGGTTTATTTCTGGCCAACAGTTGAGATGAAGGACTCAATGTTTAGACATGAGCTGTTTGGATAAATTAGCTCATATGTGTTACAGATCCTGTAAGTAAAGCCCTGTATCATGGTGAGTAAAGCCCTGCATCACTCCTACGCCTTCTGAAGTACGACACCTACGACACATTATATTTCACCGGGATTCTGCCATGAATCAGTGCACAGACCATCCTCCTCTATTTCACTAAGTTTTATTAGAAATGTGTTTACTGCTAATCAGCGTAATGGACTAGACTGTGAGCACTTGAATGTGTGTTTAACGTATATATATCCTGTGGGCCCCAGGAGATGACAGGGCCCTTACAAGTATGGCGGTTGTAATATTGAATTATAAAACCTATTCAAGAACCTGTCAAGAGCCCCTTTATCCTGTGTGGAGTAACATCTATGCCTTCTTTTATGTGTTAGATTTGTTATGCAATGAGGCTTTATAAAGTATTTATCAAGGCTTTATAAGCCACTAAAATTATAATCAGAGCAGCATCTACCTCCAGCAGCAGACCTGCCAGTGCTGTTGAAAGCTCTCTATTCTGAGGCCTGGGCAAGCCTCACAGCAGTTTAACTTCTGCCAGAGCTATTCCTCGTGGATCAGTTAATATGAACCTCAACATCTCCTGTTGAAATAAATACCACCTCAGAAAATCCAAGGGATTTCACGGCCTCTGTGAACTCTAATCCTTAATGGAAATAGAAAGAACTGAAACTTAACATTCATTTGACGTCCTATGATTAAAATGTAAGATGTGCTGCCGACAGATGTGCTTCCCCCCCCCCCGCCCCCCCCGCGCTCTGCCAAATTAAGGGTGTCGCTGCTGGATTCTTCTCACCCTGTTATAAGCCGTGCATATTGGACCTCAACCGTATAATACTTCACATTCATATACAGTGTAACATTAGATAGTTTATGGTGCTGCACTATGTCGAGGCTGGCTGTGGCTGCGAGCAGAGGTAGGAGAATGTTGTGGTCAGCCGAGGGTCAAATACTGTCAGGGCTCAGGGCTGGAAGAAAGCCAGCCTCTGTACGTGTCTGCTCTGAATGTTAATGGATTAACGCTAGCCACACATACAGCGAGACTGGGAAACTCAAGATGACTTTTAACGTGAAAGGCCGCCAATAAGTCGCCATCATAAATTCAGGGACACATGCTGTCTGAGGCGGCACAGCAGTCAGGCGTGTTTCCTCTGGGAGGCCAGGGTTGAGGGACTGTGTGATGGAGAATGGGGGAGCAGGTGGGCTCTGTGTTGGCTGACCTTGCTTTTCAAGCCCCACAAGATATGATCAGAGTATGCTGGCAGCTGCGGCCTCGCCTAAATAACACCCAAGGCATCATATAGAGCAGGTACACCGATGCAGTTTTCCATCTACAGACTGTAGTCTTACTGACGCTTGTAGTCTGTATACAGTGTTTTAAACTCAGACCCTGCTGATTTAGCATTTTCCACAGCAAGAGAAGCCCATTCTGTTACATTATTTTACTCTTAATTGCTTTGAGTGGGTAACTTAAGCTTGTCTAATGTGAATTTCCACATGGCAAAGAGAGCTGCAGTCGTGCTCAGACACTGTGCAGCAACAGCCCCAATCACTGTGTGTTATTTAGCAGCAGGGGACAATGAGCTAATCTCGCAGGAGAGCATATACTCCCAATTTAAAATCAATCAAGATGCATTTAGTTTTTAGGACTTCCACTTTAGCCGTGCTGTAAATAAGATTTAAATTTGAAGCACACAATAGTTGTCTGGCTGCGTGGGGGGTCATTTGAAATCCACTGATGGATTCACAGCACATTTCACTGCAAAGTTTCACACGCATTTTGACGCTAATATGCCCCATTTTTCCTAATCTTTTGCTGCTGCACTGCAAGTAATTAGGTGTAATTATGTTAGTGGGTGATTTCTGGCCATTTGTTGAAGATCTGACTTACAAGCAATCATTAGCAGCAGCATGGTTTTAAACACTTGAAAGAAAAACAAGTGACACGTGCAAGAACAGAAAAGTTATGGTGTCGGAATTTGCAATCCAGTTATCTAATTCTAGTGAATAAAACACTGTGCTGTGGTCTCCTATGATTTTCTGTCTCCAATCAGCGGGGACTTACTTAATGCCTTCAATTTTTTTCTGCACACTCTCCTCTCTGCAAATTAATTTATGGTCTAATTACAGGACAAGCCTCCAGATATGAAGGAACACAAATCACTGGCCCTTACCAGATGGCAGAAAAACGGCACAGGATAATTGAAAATCTAGAAGTGGATCAATATTTAGAAGCCCAAGGTTACAAGAAGTATGACAATACTATTAACATGGAAATATGATGCATTACATCCAGAGGCAAACTGGCTTCTGTTATTTGATGGTGAATGAGTACTAAACTGAAATGCATCCAGTGTTGACTCAATAACAACGATAGCATGCTAGCTTTTTACTCTCACAGGTTAACTACTCCAGTGTCTTCGTGCAGTCTCACGTGCAAAGCTACAGCCACATGTGCACACTTGCACACATGCAGTGGTGTGTGGATTGGCTCTGGAGGTCTCCTTTCACACAGAATGCACCATGAAGGCTCAGAGTCCCGCCGTATCACAGACTACCTCTGGCCCACCCCACCCTTCTCTAGCATTTACCTCTGGCCTGTTAAAAATGATATCAGCTCATGGAGGGCAAGCATTAGCATTTGCATTTTATTGGAAGCACAGAGATTTAGAGCAGAGGATATATCAGCTCTGAGCAGACAGAATTAGTTAACAATGCATTACCTGCCTTTTATGGCAGCTATAACTCTTTCCCCTGGTGGGGAGAGGAGATGAAGGGAGGAGCGGGAGAGGGGGGGTGAAGGGGAAACACAGCCAGCAGAGGGTTGGCGCTGAGAGCTGTGGCGCAGTGGAAGGGGGCATTTAGAACGAAGAAGCTTTGTCTGTGGTGCTTTACTGCACATTAAGTGTGATAGTCACCCAAATTAGAGCATTGCATCGCAATCACCTTCACACAGATCAGCGCACTGTGTGGAGGCATGCTGTGCCAGTCATCACTGCGGACCTTCTTTATCTGGTTGCAATGAAGAAATGGAGGCACAGCTGTTGGGCAGCTGTGCCTACATGACCACAGCATGAGAAAGGCCACATCAAATTACACCAAACTCTGTGATAGTTATACTTACAACACTCAGAGACTTTTCACGGTTTCTCTGAGGCACTAACTGAAGTCTATAATGTTTTTTTGTCTCTCATAAACAAGGTAACAGAGCATTGTGTTGTGTGTTAGTGTTATCTGTATGAGCGCACATTTATTTTTTTGCTGTTTTAGTGGTATCCTTGAACAAGCTGTGCAACACTGATGAGGCCCGCTGCAGCAGTCCCCTCCCTTGCCACAACTCCCTCGGCGCTCATTCTGTGTAATGTGTTGCAAGACGACCCACCTCTGCCATGGGCAGTACCCTGTGGAACTCATTTGCACTAGAAGTTAGTGGTACGGGAGGGACTGTTTTTGAAGTGCAGGGAGGCTGCAGTGAATAAATAAATAAATAAATTCACACCAAAATTGTGACTATATTTTAACACATGATCCCCGCTGAGACGAAGAACATAGGCTGCAAGACACACTGAAAAAGTAATATTGTTTCCAGTTAAAAATACTGCATGTAGCAAAAAAAAAAAAAAAAAAAAAATCTCTGTTAAATTTATCTGTACTGAACATAAAAAATAATTTTAAGTGCAAGTGAATGCATGCAAAGCTGAAACTTCTTGGCCACACAAGACATGGAGAGCACCTTTTTGGCTCTGCACAAATGAACAGCGTACACTCATTTCCAGCACAAGACTCAAATCTGCTGTTCCTCATTTGGATTTGTAGCTTTGATGAAGCTCCGCTCTGCATGTCCGTTGACCATGGACCAGAACTGCCTCTACATCTGTATTTGCCACACACATCACAGGCGAAGCTCCCATGAGTGCCACTGTGGCTTTCCAAACCAAACCTACTGGCCTGGGTTTGTCAGCAGACAGCTCCAGGCTCCATAAAACAGCCTGCTGCTCGTTCCCTTTGCCCAGCTTAATGGTCCCAGGGGCTGGAAATTTACTAGTGACCTTTGCATTCCATTTGGAGTGTAAAAGCCTTTTTGCTAGGAAAATTCCATCACTTCAGACGTAGCTGAGCAGCACTTTGTGTGTATGTGTATGTGTGTGTGCATGTCAGAGAAAGAGAGAGGCACTATAAAAGTCAGCAAGAAAGAAAAAGAGGGTGGTGAGAGAAGAACAAGGATTAGACTCAACCTTTACTGCAGTTTATTACTGATATTGCGCTACTTTTAATTGACATCTATTTATTATAATAAAGAACAAATACTCCGTTTTTTATCATGTGGTGGCCAGATCGCAACAAAATGGGGGCTCCTCTTTAGATTTTGAAGTTTAGCTTTAGTGAAACTTGACTGTTGCACTTGTTCCCTCCTCTTCATATTCCTTAAGTCACTTTCAAATTGAGAACAAAAAGTTTTCCTCACATATCACAGCAATCCGGTTTGTCATTCAAGCTATGTTGACCTTACACTGAATTTTTTTTTATGGCTGCATCATTACATTAAATTGAAGTGGGGTGGCCTAGGGCTTTAAGGCGCCAACCATGCATGAACATAATGTCCTGGGTTTGCACACAGCCAGGGACTTTTGTTGAAAAATTACCATCTCCTTCTCCCCCCTTATTTCTATGGATTAATATATCCATCTAATAAGTAATTAATAGCAAATGGAATTAAGTTGAAATAATCTTCATGTGTTCTGCTTCATTTTAGACACATTGCAGCCTGACACTCTGTATCTAGTGTCTCTAGAAAGGTTATTAGACATTCAAATAAATCTCTGAGTTTGTAACATTGAACGATTCACTCAGAGGGCATTTGGCTTCTTGGAGAAACATGTTATGTTAGTCAGTAAACACAGTAAGAATCCATTCCCCCTTCATAGAGGATAATAATCCATAAAGGCCATTGAGAAAAGATTAATCTATGAGTTGAAGTGAGAAACTTGAAGTTTGAACTGTGTATGACTTGCATAAAATTGGAACTTTTGTGGTGTTGTGTAACAGCGCCATCTGCTGGGAGAGAGCAGCTGATGCTCTTGAAACATTTTCTGAAACAAAGAACAGATAAAAAAATACAGTGGCCACATTAAACAGCTTTGGTCCCATAAGATTTGACTTTTAGTTTTTAAGTATTCCCCTGCAACAGGATAGATAAGTCTTATTTTTTTCCTGATAACAGGAAATGTTCCTCTGTCAAGCTGAGGTTTAGTGTAGTAAATGCATTGCCCAATTCAACCAAAATTATGTCCATCACATAAGCTGTTTTAACTTAAAAAAAAAAAAAATTCCTGGCATCCAGAAATTTATTTTCCCCAAAGTGTAGGTTTAAATAAGGCTAAACCAGTCTTTTCATACAGAAAGTTAATTCACGTCCTAAGGCACAAACCAGCTGACAGCAACTTTAATGTTGAAAATGTTTATTAAAGGATGCTACTATACACACATTTGTAACATCTATTTAACACCAGAAATAGACTACTTTTAAAAAATTCTTCAACAGCAAATACTGAGGTTGAAACATAAGTCAGAAAGGGCCAAATATTTTTATCAAAATAAAAAACACCAGAATCATGATGTGATACCAGGGATGTGATTAATGAACTATGCATGATAGGAGAGGTCACAGCCTTCATCCACAATGCTAATTAATGTGAAAAAATACAGAAAAGATCTCAGTCTGCACATATTAATCATTTGGTCCTAAGAGTCCATGTTAGAGCACAGCAGGTCAAACTACAAAAAATTTATCTTGCATATAAAATTTGACGTACATTTTCCGGATAGCAAGATGGTC
>JAQLOL010000002.1:15135518-15152154 GCA_029783665.1 Naso thynnoides
AAAGAGAGACAAACGTTAACGAGAACAGATTACCTTTTTAGCGCAGCGCTTGAACTAACATCTTAGGCTAACTTGAATATTAACGTTAAGTTCAACGCAGGGGCTTCAGTTAACGTTACTGCTCCATATTCTTGAACGTAAGTCGACCCAAAATAACGGTAGGTGCTATCGCAACGTTGTATAGACGACGAGCATCTTTTTTAATTGTCGCTAACGTTACGTTACTTCAATATGCAACAGGCAAGAAAAACTGGAAGAAAGCTAAACTAAATGACTGGCTATCAACACAACAGTGATGGTAAATCTCCACTCGCTAATACATTCTTGTTATTAAGTTAACGTAATCAGAAAAAGTAGTATGCCCACATAGCAATGACGATATGATGTTGTGTTTGCTAAGCTAGTAGCTAACCGATCGGCAATAAACGCAAACTTGCTAAAGCAGGTAGCCTGTAGGCTAACGCTTCAACAGGCTAACACCTGCAATATTTGACACCAAAACGCAAATGTAAAAGGAAATGCTGCAGCGGCATGGCGTACATTGGTGATTAAACTGTCTCTTACCGTTAGATGCTTACACCGCCGGTTTCTGACCGACTAACTGCAGCGATAACGCTTGTCTTTTGTGGACCTGTAGGGCCAACGCTGGGACACCTTTAGCATCTAGCCTGGATCACATAAAGTCCTGTGCGTAAAAAGCGCGCGTTAAGGGCGCACAATGAACGTACCCGCCCCCTCGGTCAGCTGATGACCTACATATTTGGCTGCGGAATATGTTGCCACTGCTTTTAACTAGATTCCTCAAAAGTTCTAACATATTTACAATTAAATATGTGTTGAGTGTTGAGATATAAATGCATGCTAAATGTAACCGTGTGTATGTCATTGCACGTTAATGTGTTGTTGCTGCATTGGGTATGACACAACTCCACCCACTGGTCAAAAATCAGAATCAGGATTTATAATCTATAACCTTAGTTTTGACGTGTAATTTAAATGTGCCTTCCATCGACAAGATATTAACCGTATTGTGTCCAGTATGTATTTGCATTTTATAGTTTATTGACTTGACAATACAAAGACACGGTTTAACCCAGAAATATCTTTTGATATAACACCAATATTCACTATTTTATCGTCGTGATCGGAAAGGTGCACGCCCACCAACAGATTATTGGTCGCGAATAATGATTGATTGATTTTGGCCCAATCAAGATTCAATGAATGCTGACGACAGACTGCAGCGGGAACTGTTGACCAATTGCTGAGTGAAAGAGGAGTAGCTATCCTTTGCTATTTATTCTACAGGGATAGCTTCGTCTCTGACGCAGATCCCGTTTCTCCGGCCCGTTTCACAAGACATCTTCAAGGACTTAACCACAGTATGTCGTCGAAAGACGTGAGTAGTGCAAACGAAAAACCCTATATCTGTTTTTTCTGCATATTGAATGTTAAAAGCACGAGTTGTCTGAAATCAATGCTATTGTTCGAAGCGCTAGGTAGACTGCGTTTTCATTTCTGCGGCAGCTATGAGGCGTCGCAAAGCCGCCATTTTACTGCGCTGGGCCTCGTGGCCTATTGTTCATGCCGTGGATAATGTGCAGGGTTCAGGAGTTTCTCTAGTCTGTCGCCGGTTGTCCTTCAAAGTACAAAACAAACAGTAAAAATGTAACATTGTGTTTTGTGTGTGCATGCTTATTTTGCGTCAGGGCCGCAAAAATCATCACAACGTCTCGCCAACTTTAATGGCGGCGATGCCCCCTTTCTTTTCACCCTGTCCCGGTTTTCTAATGTGACGCAGGTTCGATTAAAACGAGATTACCGCGTTGTTAATAAATAGACGTTTTTATGTTTTCAGTATTTGTGAAAGTGGCACCTAATGCGCCTGTTTGAAAATGCCTCTGAATGTACCCGATACTAGCGTCATTGTTCATTGTGCAGATCCCACGTGAGCCAGAGCAGCTTCGCAAGTTGTTCATTGGAGGTTTGAGCTTCGAGACCACAGATGAGAGCCTGCGGGCTCATTTTGAACAATGGGGGAGCCTTACAGACTGTGTGGTAAGTGTGTTTGTTCCTGATATATTTTTAAAAACATCTATACTCTCTGTCAATGTTTTGTCCTATTAGTTTTTGGATGATCTGAATGTGTGTATGCACGATTTTATGGGCAACATTGCGATCGATGGTAACTCTCTTCAGGTCATGAGGGATCCCAACAGCAAGAGGTCCAGGGGCTTTGGTTTTGTTACATATTCATCAGTTCAGGAGGTTGATGCTGCCATGTCTGCCCGTCCCCACAAAGTTGACGGAAGAGTTGTTGAACCCAAACGAGCTGTTTCCAGGGAGGTATGTCACATTGGCTCTCTTGTAAAATCAGTTTAAATTATGTTTCTGTGTAAAAAAAGACGAGGCACACTAACTACAGCAAACTACTTTGGTCACAGGACTCAAACCGGCCAGGTGCCCATATAACAGTGAAAAAGATCTTTGTTGGCGGAATCAAGGATGATACAGAGGAGTCACACCTGCGAGATTACTTCCAGCGATTTGGCAAAATCGAGGTCATTGACATCATGACAGATCGTAGTACTGGAAAGAAGAGAGGCTTTGCCTTTGTCACCTTCGATGACCACGATTCAGTGGACAGGATTGTCAGTAAGTAGGAGTGTTCTCTGTGGCAGATGCCAGATTTAAACCGTTGTTCCTGGCCACTAAATAACCCTTTTACTCCACAGTCCAGAAATATCACACAATCAACTCTCACAACTGTGAAGTGAGGAAGGCCCTCACAAGGCAGGAAATGCAGACTGCAGGAATGGGAATGAGAGGTAGGTTCTAAATATTGATTTCAAAAAGAACTCCTATGGGAAAAATGTTGTGCTTTGTGGTACAATCCACACTATCAAAACTAATGGTTTATTTTGTTTAGGTCGCAGCAGTGGAGGTGGTGGAAGGCCCTATGACTTTGACAGAGGTTTCAATCAGGGTAAGTTTAATGGTTTCTTTTTCTTTTTTTAATTCTTAATAGTATTTCAGTTGTTTTAATGTGTCAAATCTCACTGCATGTTTTCTTCTTTTTTAGGTGGCAGGGGCCGATTTGGAGATGGTCCTTACAATTGCAACGGAGGTGATGGTGGTAAGTTGTCAATTGTTGTTGAAAGTATTTTCACTGATTAAATTTGGCAGTGTACTCTAAATTTTTTGTTCATGTTGTAGGCTATGGAGGTGGTCCCGGTGGCCCTGGTGGATATAACAATGGTGGAAACCGTGGATTTAACCAAGGCTACAACCAGGGAGGAGGTGGAGGTGGCGGCTATGGAGGAAATGGTTATGACAGCAACGGCTATGGTAAGTGTTTTGGCTCTCTTTAATTCAAACTAGTAAATACCAAGATGTGGGTAACTAAGTCCTCAAATGCTCCATGATAGGTAACTGTACTGGTGGCGGCGGTGGTGGCGGCGGTGGAAACAACTACAACATGGGCCACTATGACCCTCAGGCCTCCAACTTTGGCCCAATGAAGAACAACTATGGTGGCGGCGGTGGCCGAAACTATGGTAAGATTGTCATAGCAGACAGAAGGATGTGTCTACTTGGCATGGTTTTTGTAAACAATTTCTTATTTATTAAATATACATGTCTTATAGGTGGTGGATATGGAAATAACTCAAACAACGGTGGATACGGTAGTCGTTCAGGACGATTTTAAAATGTGGAAGTGGTAAGTACCTGAAGGCAAACCTGGGCTATTGTTCTGTTATAAAACCAGAATTTATAGTTGCAGGGACACGTTAAGTTTAGATAATAATTAAAAAAAAAATCACTCTGGATCTCAGGTCATACAAGTCAGTGTATAGTTAACAATGTTGTTCCGTATTGTTCAACAGGACTGAGTACTTAGGAGAGGAGAGCAAGGAGAGGAGAGCAAGCGAAGTGACAGGGCAGCTGCAGGTTCCTCCTAAATCTGCTCAGCCAAACAGTTGTGGCAGGTTACTGCTGCTGCAAGAGGAGTTCGTAGATAAATCATGGAGGGTCTTCATTTAAACGTTTTGTGTTTTTTCATTAATGTGTTTCTGGAAACTAAGCATTCCACTGAGGTTTTATGTAGAATTTTCTTTAAGTCTGGTTTTTATTTGTAACTGCATCAAATCAAGCTGAAATAAACCATCTTTCAGTTTTTTGTAAAAGTCTCGTTAGCCTCTTTAGTGGTTTGGGAAAGGGAGGGTTCACTGTTAGCAGCTGCACAAAATGGGGAGGGGAGAGGCCACATATCTAACACGTAAGAAGTTTGGAAAAGACCATTTCTTTAAATGTATGCAAAGCACTGCACTAGTCACCCCATACCCCCCCAAACTGCCAGTCAGCGCACTTACAATACTGATTCAGGCATGAGGAGTGGTGTACAAATGCATTCATTGTAAAGAGTTCATCACTTGGTACAGACTCTACCCTGAGTTCTGCAAAGATCATCTGGAGGATGCTAGCTTACATGCAAAGTCTTTGAGGCTAGCCATGGAAGCCAGCTGAGGGAGAGAAGTAGCAAAACCAACGCCAGGATCATTGAAGCAGGTGAGAGTGAGAACAGAAGCCTGAGGCTAGCAGGCAGCAGCTACCAAAAGGCTTAAATGCTGTTTGTAGGTAAGACCAGACTTCTCAACTACTGATAGTATGTCTTGCTTTTGTCCATGTAGCTGGTAGTGAGTTGTGTAGCCCTGTAATGATGTAACAATTGCAATCAAAGTTTTATTATAATTTACACAAGTTGACTGGTAAAATTGGCCTGTTTCACAGAGGCACTACAACGTTGCATGCTGTCAACATAAATAACGACACTTTCTTTGAAAAGATCACATTTTACTCATTTGGACTTTCTGCTTTTTAGGAAACACTACAAGTGATCTCAAACCTGGCATCATTTCCGTGACTGGCTAAATCAGGTAAAAAAATAAAAAAAACCAAAACCTTGTACAGTACAATTTTACTTCCTTTTTTTTGTCCCCTCTAATTTGAGTCTGTTTTCACAGGGTTGCAGGTGCAGAAGACTTTTTTTACAGAAGATTTTTATTCATTTTTTTAACAAAGTATTTTTTAAATAAAATTTTAATAATAAAAGTTCTCTGGTGTCGTTTCAGTCATTTGTAGGCATTGAAAGTGTCCATGTGTGGCAAGTCCTCATAAAGGGTCAAGACAACGACATAGAGTAAATATGTAACTGGTGCTTAATTTAAATTGGCACACTGCTGTGCAATGTAACTGTTTAATGGAATAATGTCAAATATTCAGCATTGCTCTCACTTTTGCATAGTTGTGTGTGGTACCAAATAAATTTTACCATCTGGTGTCTGTTGTAAAGAATAGTCATCTATTGAATATGGCTGTCCATCTTCATCTCTCAAATGAGAAAATACTTCTGAATAGAGGTCTGTAAGGCGACATTTAATAAAAGCCAAGCTGCGCTTGAACTCCAGCCTTTCCTTTGCCAGATGCTCCCTCTGTGCCTGCAACTGATTCAGTTCTCTTTCAAGGTGAATTATGCTCTCAAGCTTTCTCTTCCTGCAGTTTTGAGCAGCCACTTTGTTCTTGCCTCTGCGCCTTATGTCCCTGACCAGTGCAAGTTGAGTATCTGTAAGGGTATACTGTGTCAGGAGCTCATTAAAGTCATCCACAGGTAGATTGATAATCTTGTCCAGTGGAAAGGGGATCTTCAGAGCCACGGCCCGCCGCTCGTCTCTGCTGAGGGGAGCAGGAGCAGGACCACCTTGTGGTTTTGTGTACATGCTAAGCTGTGAGCTCCCTCTGCTGGACGCTCCAGAGTCAACGTACAGGTTGTTCAGAGCCACGGCCTGACCCTGCTGTTTGAGTGGCCAAGGGGTCGTGTCATCAGGTTGTGTATGAGACAGATTGGGTTGAGGGAAATAATAGGACGGATGTGCACCTGAATGTAAATACGAATGAGGCTGACTCTGGTAGTCCATTGAGTAATGGATATGTGCTCCTCGGATGTGGTCATTCATATTGTCAGGATCTCCATCAGCATATCTCATTCCTATGTCTACACCTTGGTAACCTGGTGCACTACTAAGAGGATTATCTGGGGAGGCTAAAGGCGGGCTAGACCCCAGAGACAGACCGGAGTCTGATTCCAGATCGTCAGCTGATCTTGCATGCAGACTTTGTCCATGTGTATTCCACAGGATGTGCTGACTTAGACCCTGAGAGAGACAAGCGTTGGCCCTCCTGTGCCCGTGACTGGTGCCTGACATGTTCATCTGTTCCCTTGGAGCCATGAGTGAGGGCTGTGTGTGAGAAGAAACAGGGAGCATTCTTTGATTGAGCTGAGATTCAGATTGTCCATACACTGACTCTGCGTTGCTACCTAGACGATGAAAAACATGTGCCTCTTCAGAGTAACATCCGTCGTAAGTCTCGGCAGCACTTTGCTCACAAGCAGCAGGAGGAGGCTCAGAATGGGACTGAGCCATCCCATACCCTCCCATGGGGACCATGGGTTCCACGCTTTGGTACTGTGTTGATTCATAGGAACCTTCACCAGGGACTTCAAACTGCAATACAAAAAAAACATGAGGTGGATTCTGCTATGATTGAAAGGGACACTGGTGCAAATGACCCAGTAACTACAATAAAATGATAGAAGGCTGTTACTAAATTTATAAGACCTCTGAGTCAATTAGTTGAAAAGAGTCTTCTTCACCTTTTATCTGTTTTACTATAGAACACAGTTTTGACCCAATTCATGTGCCACCCAATAGCCTATGAAGAGCTCACAGATGAAATCAGGTTGCACTTGGAAACAGATGGCTATTGTACTGTGCAGGGGGCCGCTAGCAGCACACAGCACTCGTCCCCCCTCACAATCTCTTCATCCTGCTATCTTTGAAACGGGCCATTGTTGCCTTCTTCAGCTGAGATAGTAGCTTCTTCTGTTTTTTGTTTTTTTTGTTGTTGTTGTTATGTTTTCTTTTGTTTTTTTTTTTTTTAATTTGCTGTCACATCACAAATGTAAAAAAAAATGGACTTATTCACTTGGAATGGAACAAACAATTCTGTTAATTAATTATAAATTCCTTTTTGTGTGTAAATCACACTTTTAACTGTTATGTCTCATAATTTATTTTTAATATGACACTGGTAATAACATACCAATGATATTGATGAACATTGATTAGCAGATATATTTATATTTGCTTAGATTGCTATAGGCCTTTGTTGAGTTTAGAGCCCAGATAAGTAATTTTATATAGTATGTAATTTTATAGAATTTTCACATGCTTATGTGAAACAACTGTACAACATGAACCCCTCATGACCATGCAGCATGTGGTACTGTGATAACATAGTGACTGGGATGTCTAGGATAAGTCAAGACATACAGTAAAGTTAGAAAATAAACTTGAAATTTACAATTTCTCACTCTGAATGTGGTATTGCCAAAGACTCACCTGCAGCTCTGTGATGGCCATCAGCTCCTGCCAGGCCACATCCATCTCTGTGTCCTGAGAAGCTCCATGGGACCTGGCTCCAGGAAAATTAGCTGACATGTACACTCCCCCACACAGCTTGCTTGGAGTGGCTAACACCTTGTAACAGAAAACACTATTAACTACTGATAAAAGGCCGTTCATACGTGTGTTCTAGGCTTCAATATGTGATGTGGTTTCTGTGATAGACCTACCTCACAGGTTCTCCTCAGTGGGAGAACATAGTTGGTGGTTGAACACATTCAGGACAGGCTGTGGCAGCAAAAAGTCAACCTGGCAGGAACACACACTGAGTTATTATAGCTACCTACCTCAACTCTAAACTTTGACACAACAGAAAGAAGAAATAAAAAACGCATTCACTCAGGCTATCTACAAATCATTAAGTGGCGCCACGCCTTCTTAGCACACATTTTTAATACATGTAGAGTGTTACATATCCATGGAGCTGCCGACGCTACATAAATGACTGTTTGGGTGTTGTGTAGGTTCTTTTGGAACACATGAAGGGTTCAGTTCAGTTGAGTTGACTCCTCCCATCAGCTGTCCCAGGGTACAGCTTTGCCAACCCCTGATAAGACAATCTGCGGGAAAACAGCGTGCTCTGCAAGACTAACTGAGGCCTGATGGCTGCTTTGGAAAATTTGGTTCATGGTTAACATATAATTGGAAGCAATATCTGAACTATTTTGGCTAAAGCTCTGCCAGTGGGTATTATTTTAAAGTTTTACAGTTTGCAGTTTGTTTAGGAATTTTTCAGGTAAAGGCTTGCTACATGAATTAAGAACAGTCAGAATTTAGTTTTCCAACACACATATGAAAGTTGGTTAACAAGGTGAACACTGAAAAACTTTTGCACACCTATATAATGTTCATTTATTCTTATACTAAAACTCATGCATATACAGATAAACCCATTCTGTGTTATCCATTCTGTTGTTTTGTCCGGAATCAATTTGTTAACATGTTTTAACCTGAATTTAAAAGTCAAACCAATACATCTACTGCATTGCTTCCTCTTATGTAACAACATCTGTTAGTGTTCCCTCTGTTTAATAAATGAAGAAATAAATTACTTGATCAACAGTAAGAGTTGTCGCTGTGCATCTTGCTGTGAGTCAGTTAAAAGACATTTTTTGTGCCAGTGAATACAAATTTTATTCTCACCCTCCACAGTGAATATTTCACACTAGTTATTTGAATGTCAATGGTAATGCCATATTGACTCACTAAATATTTTTGTAAAAACAGGAATCTTTCCATCAAAAATATGCAAAAAGTAGCATAACGTAGTAGCAACCTGAAACTTCTCTAACAAAAAATACTTCGTGGTTATGATGATGGGCTGCAGTCAGTGTCAGGGAGTGGCTGAACATACCATGTAAGCAGGTGTGTTGATGATAATTGTGATATTAAAAAGTACACAATCACTATTGTGCTAACAGTTCACATACCATAATAGTTTGTAGATAATAAAGTTCCTTTTAAATGATTCATGTCTTGTTTTCATCACAGTAGGAGGCAGTAGAGCACCTTAATTTTGGTTGCTGCCTGCTACAAAATTGAAAAATTCATTAAGTGTAATTGTTTCTTCATAAGCTTTTATACAGTTCTGGTAACAGACTCTTCATCTGCCTCTCTACACTTCTAGTTTGAGTGCAATTCATTTGCCAAAAAAGGGACAAAACACCCAAAAAGCAAAGTTAATAATGAATTTGACTGAGAGCATGTATGTTTTTTTTAATCACTTTTTCTATGGAAATCGCTATAATATTGCTGTTGTAATTTTCTTTTGGCCATGACGATGACTGTTTTAGTGACTTTTCAAAATTATGACAGTTTTATTTTCAAATTGAAAATACTTAAAGAGAAAAGTTAACAAAGTCAGGCCATTATGATTGGTGGATGTGTCACATTGAGATGTCAGATTGGAATCTTTGTTTAATGAGATTTGCCTTTGAATAGACAGCAATAATTAAACTGCCTCAAAGCTGATTTTTTTTTCTTTTTTTTGTAAAATGTGCAATTCTTTAGAATAAAACCTATTTTTCAAGTAACATCTTTACCCTTGGCAATGCTGTAATCCATGATCCAGTCACCTTTAAATAAACATGTTTCCTCTTTATTTATTTTTTAAATGTATTTACACATCTAATTCCCCACACTGGCTGTCAAAACCAACTGTGTGCACTGAATTTGTAATATTACATTTAATTTGAGTGGGAGCTTACTGTGTAAAGCTATTTGCTATCATCTGCCATGTGTGAATTATTTTGTAATGCTGAAAGAGACTCTAAGACAAAGGGTTACAGCTATCATATCCTGCTATAAACCGGTGTTGTGTTCGTTGGAAGTTTCTCAACACTGTTTCCTTTACTGTAAGAATCATAATTCAATGTCAAAATGCAAAAGTTCATCCACCAGCTCAGTTTGTGAAATAATGAAGCTGACAAAACAGTGAGTACATTTAGTCAGCAGGATAAAACTAATTAAAGTTGTGGAGAGCTATTTGTTAACTTATAAAAGTATGTGTGATTACAACGTACAAGAACATACAAATATGTGTTAGTGATATAGTCACATTTTCAAAAGTTTCACTTCGCTACATAAAAGTGCATACTGTCAAATTGTCTGGAGTGTTACATATAATTAAATATAGTGCAATAAAAGTCATTGCTGAAGCAGGAAAGTTGTCACCTCTGGGCAAAGATTTGCCATAGCAAAAGAAAAGATCTGGCAAGTTTTGGAAGGAAGATGAAGATGAACATACCTGAGCGACATTATCTGCTTGTCCAACAGGTGATGAGTAAAAAACTTCAGTTATGATCCTGGTGGCAGAAGAAACAAAAATTAGAGGAGTTTCTCTTCTTTTTCATATATGTTGTGCTGTCTGCTCACTTTTAACAGATCATATGAAGTCAAACACAAGACGCCTCTTTCACTATCTCTTATTCAAGTGTCTGCCTCTCTCTTTTCAGCTACACACATCGCTGCCGGAATAAATGGGATGGCTCTGTGCAGACAAACGCAATCTTCCTGTAAAGCACCCACACTACATTTTTTTTGTACTCTTGTATCCTTAATAGCACACTCGCACCCCAGCCTCCAAATTTCCCTCTTGCCCACACGACAAACCACAAACCAACAGTCTGGCACACACCACGACAATCATTCTGTCAGTCCACACTGAAGTAGGTAGATGTTTACAAATCAAAAGCATACAAACAAAAAAGTCTTGTAAGCAATTTTGATTCTAATTATGTAATAAGCCAGTTGGTTGTCTGTGTTCTGGTCATACCGTACAAGAACCGTGTCCATTCAAATCCTCCAGAAGGAAAGGTATGAAAAGTGTGATGTGGAGCACCTGGAGTCAGAGCCGGCATTGCAGTGAGGGCCCTGTTCAAGCAGGCGTGGGCTGGAGGCAGGATTGAGACTTAGTTTAGTAGAGATGGAATGTACACCCTCGGACAGGTAAGAAAGACTACATTGTTCCTCTATCTGGCAGAGCAACCGCCAAGGGAAGGAGAGGAGCAGGGGGAGAATGGAGGGGAGCGTGTCTTACATAGCAAGTGACCATTAAAATCCCTCACAAAAAAATCCCCTCATTGCCCTGATCTGAGGCACGGTAAGCAGAGAATTCACAAAGACTATGTGTTAAGTTAAGACCTCATTGTTCAAGAGCTCTTGAAAATAACAAATGCAGGAAAACAGAAGTATCTGTCAATCAAGCAATCTATGTATCTATCTCCCACGATTGTGTGAGAG
The DNA here is from genome assembly GCA_029783665.1 of Naso thynnoides. Classification (NCBI taxonomy): domain Eukaryota; kingdom Metazoa; phylum Chordata; class Actinopteri; order Acanthuriformes; family Acanthuridae; genus Naso; species Naso thynnoides. Next base: position 15,146,783 of record JAQLOL010000002.1, read on the forward strand.
CTGTTGCACAATGAGGTATTACATAGATAGATATCAATGAGTTACTCACATAAAGTTATTGATAAGAAATGTTCCCCTCTTCAGCTCTAATTTATTTGGTTGTGGCTATAGCTCATTGGTCGTCTACCAATCAGAAAGTTGGTGGTTCGATCCTCCAGTCTATATGCTGAAGCGTCCATGGGCAAAATACAGAGCCACAAAGTGCTCCCGATGGCTGTGCTGTAAAAATGTGTTTATATGAGTTCTGTATGAGTGAACGGGTGAATGCTAACTTGTGTTGTAAGAGCACTTAGAGTAGTTGAAAGATTGGAAAGGGCTATATAAATACAGTCCATTTAACATTTATAACACAAATTTTAAAAAAGGAAAAAAAAAACTTGAAACCTTCGACCAACTCAGTCTGATTCTTTTAACAGTAAATATCTAGAACAATAGCACAGAAACAAAAAATGAAATGATGCTGAATAATTTAGGGAAAGTACTCATGATTTGCAGCAGTATTATACTTACCATTAAAAAGAAAAAAATATTTTGAATGTGATTTTAGACACTTTTAGTGGTAATTCAAATAAACGTTTTTGTTCTTATAATTGGTAGTAAACATTTGTATTTGTCCAAAAAACGCAAGTGGTGTGAATGTTAATAAAAGTCTGGGGTAAATAATGTTACTCTTTATTCTGATAATGCTGACCTTTAGCTTGACTCTTATTTTATTGTAAAATAAATACATATTTAAAGGCCAGTAAGAAACACAAAAGGAGGTAAGGCTTTCAGTAAGTCACTGCATATTCAAAAACCATGAGAACATGGAAGGTTTTGTCTGGCCCATTACAATATCACTTCCCACTGAGACATAAATCTGAGTGTTTTTACTGTCATTGTTCTAAGATGGAAAAAGTAGGTGGCTGACAGAGTCAAGAAAGGTGAATGTCTACCAGGAATCAAAGAAGGGACTTCCCAACCCAAGTTCCTAGCACCCAGCCCCTGACTCAACCACTGCCACAGCGTGCCAAAGAGCACCCTGTTATTACTGCGACCACAGTGGTTTTGAATCTGGACACAGTTCCCAGGTCAACGCCCACGTTCGCTGTTTGTGTTTGTTTGCTTCAATTAGCCTTTGACATCTCTGCTTTCCAGCTTGCCTGAACCTCTCTGGAGCCATCAGCCTTTCCTTATTGTGCACCTCAGTGCTACAAACTCCACTTCAAAAATAGACCGAACATGTTGGCTTGGAAGTACCCACAGTTGACTCACTTAGGCCTAAATGTGCTTAATGACCACTGAATTTCATTGTGGGGTGTGTTCAATCTAATCTAGTGGAATTAATGTTTAAACATGTTTTCCTTTTGTCATTCCAAACCCTCTCCAGGCCTATTTGTACTGTATTTTCCATGGCAATTCACATGTTCATTAAAGATGGAGGAATTTGGCATCTTTGGTTTTGTTTTAACATCCCGAAAGCTGTATCAGACATGAGTGGAAAAACCACCTAACTCCTAAACAAAATGAATGTGTGTCTCGGGTTGTGGTATCAGAAAAGGGAATATTTTGGGAGTCAGCTTCTGGGAAAGAAAAAAAAAAATAGAGAGGGAGCATGGAGTATGAGTATGTTTTTTTTTTTTTCTATATTGATCACCGAACTAAACCATGAAAAATGGAGAAAAGATTGCCCCCCCCCACAAATGAAGGGGACATAAAAATATTAATATGTACAAACATTTATTTTATTGTAGTGATATGCAGAGTGATACTTAATTGAAAAGAGTCTGTGACTTTAATCTACAAGCCTGAAGGTCCACTGACTGATATCCAGTGTCACATACTGATCTAATCCTATGTGGACAATATCAAAGATTTTCATTCAAGTTAACACATTTATCCTCTTCTTTAGTTGAGAAGAATGCAAAACAGTATTTTTTGCATGCAGTCGTCCTCAGAGCAATTGTAAATGTGAAAATGGAATTCAGAGAAAAACATCCAGTCGTTGGTGTAAATTGTCTGTCATGGTGGCCACACATTATTGCTAGGCCTACCTGAAACAGAGCAAATGAGGAACATTAACATGCAGCATCATTCTTCTGAATTTCTCAATCAGGCCTACGCCACCTCAAGATATTCAGATAAAGATAATGTTGTGTAACAGCAGCTCTGTAGTTCTTAATTTTCTGATATGCATTTGCCCCCTCATTTTAGTATTTGTACCTTCAAGTATTAAACTGGCTTTTGAATATACAGCTAGAAATAAGAAAGCCCACCTAAATTTAGTGACCTAAGTGGCTGCGCAAGTCCTGGTGAACACATATGCATCTACATTGGTAACTGTACACACACAGTCAGGCACATGTTTTCGTAACGATGAATGCGGAGGCCGGTTGTTCACACTCACACACGCAGAGGGAAGATAGGGAAAGGAGGATGTTGGTCGGCGGAAGCTCTGCTCAACACTGATAAAAGAAACATTTGGTTCTCAAGAAGGGAACTAACTGCTGTGGTTGCTGGCGGACGCTAAGGAGAGGAAAGCAGCCCATATGATCACATTGGTTCATACTCCATATCTATTGATATGTTATTAATTTCCACATTTTGATCTTGGTGCACAATGAACAGAACATATGATCCTGCTTCGAAGAGGAGGTCTGAGGAGGTCAATAAGTTCTTTAGCTACTCGTATCCGTCACACAACATATGTTGATTTAGGCCTATTATTAAACTTTCATTCATCACCATCGCCTAATTTGTTTGACATCTACATAAGATGACAATGTTAACTGAGAATCATTTAACCTGTAAGTTTGAGTGACAGCAAAGCGGCAGAAAGTGTCCTCTGCAGTTATGGTCATTTTGCAATCTTAGCGGCTGAATTGCAGTATTGCAACATTTCATGGCTACCGGCAAAGCTGTTATAAATGCACGTCAAAATGGCTTGTATCTTCTCACCAAACACTTTGTGCGCTTAAATAATAGCAGCGCACCATTTGCTTTAAAAGCTGCACATAGTCCAGTATTATTTAAAGCTAAAGCCCAAATATATCTTACAGTAACGCCACACAGTGATGTCATGCATGCAGTAAGAAAGAGGGAAATCCCCATCAGCCTGGCTTTCCAAATGCTTCCCAGAAGTGGGAACTGGGATAATTGGGGTTGGTTAAATGTAGGAGGATCCTGAAAAAAGATGTTGATGAGTACGAGCAAGCTAAAGTGGCCTGTAAATGAGAAGGTTTTTTCTTGTGACCATACAGTCATATAAAAACCAGCACCTGCCTTAATTCACAAAATGTATAATGATTCATAATGACAAATTGTTTTAACTAGAAAACTCAAAAATGAACCACATTGCTTGGCCCTACGTGTTCAGAGGAATATGCAGTAAAAGAAAGAGTCCATCTTTGGGTAATTACATCTGGGAATTACAAAAGAGGTGTGAAAAAAAGACCAGGTTTGGAGAATCGCAACGTTACTACAGCGGCAGAAGATAAAGTAACACAGATGTAGGTTCGTGGAGAGCATTTACTGTTTGACTTAATCTGAGGGACGTTACCAAGTTGAACATTTTCCACTAAAAGAACAATGTTTTACAAGTGCCGGTGGATATATATGTCCTTTATGTTTCGCTGCATCAGTTTACTTTCTGTATAACATATGTCATGAGAGTGAACTGTACTCTTTGCCCCGTACGCACAACGCAGGACACGGCGTCAGCCAATGAAAAATAGCCTCATTGACTGCACGTATGACGTAGCCTACTGCGCTACTGCTAGCTAGTTTTGCTAACAAGAAAGAAGATGGATTCTCCCATTCTGGTAATGTTAGCCCTTATATTTGTTTAAACAAGTATATGTATCATTGAAGATTTAAATTGTTACTTTTTCACACAATTATATGCTGACAATTGTCTTCCGAAATGTACCGAAATGTGATATTTTAGCTATCGAGTTAAGTCGACATGGAGCTAATTAACTGTAACGTAAAGAGGATAGCTTTGTTGGCTAACCAGCTAGCCTCCGAGAAGTTAGCTTCGTGTGTTATGTGTTTATTGATGATGTGGAAGTGTCATGTCTTCCTTCTGATTCCGCGAATTGGTTGTAACGTTATGTAAAAAGAAGTGTCACATTTGTGACAGCGGTCTGAGTCCTAATGTGATATTTCCGTCCCTTGTTAGCCCTCCACCACCGCCCTGTTAACGTTGCAGTTTTTTGCGTCTAAAATGAGTAAACGTGAGTTCGTTTTCGAGTCAGTTACTGACTATTAGAGATGTTTCATAATTTCAGCCAAAGATTAATGAGTTACAATCATCTGCCTTTACAGGAACCATCCTTGTACACTGTCAAAGCAGTTCTGATACTGGACAATGATGGAGACAGGCTTTACGCCAAGGTAAAGTTACTAAGACAAGTGTCTTAAATAAAGTATCCTCGTCGTTAGCTAAACTTAGAGGATCGGCCTGGTGGTATTCATTTTCTTTCTTTCTTTTTTTTAAAAACATGTTATCAAACCTCACATCAAAACTAAAACCAATAACGAATTTACTGCACTAACAAGTATTTTCATTGTAGCCAAAACTTAATATAGCGTATTCCTTTGTGCCTCAGACCTCAGATTATAAATACATCAAAGAGCCACACTGTTGCTCTGGTTGACATGTTTTCTAATTGCAGTCAACATGGGCACAGTAGTTTATTTTGAGCCAATTCCACTTACACTAGAATAGATGCTGTGAATAGTGAATACTGCAACAAATTTAAGGCAGAAAATATTCCTTAAAAATAGAAAATAATTCTTCTTTATTGGGTTCTGTTTACAAAATCATTTTAAAACAATTTAAATAATTTACTTGAGTGCCAGAGACTTATTAGGGAAGAAGAAAATATTAACAAACTGAATAAAGCATTGTTTCTTATGCAGGAGCCTGATTTTTTTTAAAAAATGCTGTATTGTTAAAGTTTGCTGTTGGTTATAGATTTACTTTGCAACATGTGTTTATGTTTTTGTTTTTAACTTCTTGTACAGTATTATGATGATACATACCCTACAGTAAAGGAGCAGAAGGCGTTTGAGAAGAACATATTCAACAAAACACACAGGACGGACAGTAAGATGTGTTAACCATATTACATATTAGATAATCACTATTTCCACTTCAGTACATGTCTAATAATATTCATGGTTGCTTTTTGTGTGATCTTAGGTGAGATAGCATTACTCGAGGGCCTCACTGTTGTTTACAAGAGCAACATAGACCTCTTCTTTTATGTGATTGGAAGTTCACATGAAAATGAGGTAAGTTTAATTTTTTGTTTGTAATGAACTAATTTAAATACAAATTTAAACCAAGTGACTGAGCAATGAGCAAAGTCACAGAAACATACATTTAC
>JAQLOL010000002.1:15152205-15174718 GCA_029783665.1 Naso thynnoides
TTGACCAAAAGTGTTAGTAATCCCATCCGGTCCCTTAACAGCTGAGATTATGCTTTGCGTCATAGAAGATCGGTCAGAAAACGTTTGTCCATTGACAGTGTAAAATAAAATTGATAACATTTTGCTTTTGTTTTTTTTTTAAACTGTTTTTCATGAGCTAAAACTTTGTATCATTGTGTGGTCTGTAGTGCCCTTGCATTTTATTCTAAGTAGAGTTAAAGAATGTTTACATGGGGCCTCTGCATGTGTTTTTGTATGTGTGTTGTTTTAATGGTTTGTTCTTTCAGTTAAGGACATTTATGGCTGATATACTGCATTCTCAAATCAAAAATAAATACTGGAGTACAGGAATACAGGTTTCATTTTTCTTAGACAATGCTCAGCAACTGAATGATCCAGTTTAAATTGATAGGATGTGTTTCCCTCAACTTACCAAACACGTTTATTCTCTTTTGAGCTATTCAGCAGTTTTGCCTCAGTTAAATTTGGGGGGAATTATTATTAATATTGCGGCACATTGTGTGTTTTGCTCTAAAAACTAACAAATAATGTGTGTCATTGTGAACTCATCTGACTATATTTGTTTCTTATACTCACCACACACTCAGTACTTGCTTCGCAGTTAAATATGTTCTCCATTGTAAAATGAGATGATATTTGTGAATTTTATGCATTTGTTATTTATGACCTAACTATAGTTTGGAGCCTGCACAGATTGAAAATCAAGTTTACCGTAGATACAAGATAAAATAAATTCTGTCCCTTAAGGGTCTAGAGCAAATATTGTAAACACAAAAACAAGTGATTGTTTCTTATGTGATTTTTCTTTTTTTCTAGATGATAGATAAACAACATGGGCTCTTTGGACATGAACAGATTCTAATATATTCTTTCTTTCTCAACAGCTTATGCTTATGGCTGTTCTAAATTGCCTTTTTGATTCCCTCAGTCAGATGTTGAGGTATGTTTGACAGCTGTTAATCATTCTACAAAACTTCAATAAAGGTTTCCTGACAAATGTTTTTTCTTAAAGTTAAGCTACTCGTGTATATATAATTTTTGGTTATTCTGTAGAAAAAATGTTGAGAGGAGGGCGTTGTTGGAGAACATGGAGGGGCTCTTCCTGGCTGTGGATGAAATTGTAGATGGAGGGTAAGTGAGAGTTGAGCGACATCAAAGTTTTGATGCTAAGTCCGCTCTTGTAATATCGCTGCATTGGAAGCGCAGCATTTTGTCGCTGAGTAATTGTTGCTCTGTCTCTTTGCTGCCTTCTGCAGAGTGATTCTGGAGAGTGACCCGCAGCAGGTTGTGCACCGTGTAGCCCTCAGAGTAAGCTCCTCCCCTCTACTCCCAGAAATATTCACAATAGCTTGATGTTGGCTTCCTCACCTTTAAATGTAACATAATTGTGCTTTTAGGGGGATGATGTGCCTTTGACAGAGCAGACAGTCACCCAGGTGAGAAAAACCTTCCTTGCTCCTCTCTCTGCTATAAAGTTTAAAAGCTCCATTAGGTTATTGACTGTTGAAACTTATTACTGCACAACCAATAAATACAAGGGCAATGTTATATGTAGTATAATTCTTCTCTACTCCTACTTTGTCACTCACCTCTTGTTTGTCATATATTGTCTGTCTTCTATGTATGACTGTGTACGTGATTACTAATTACTCATCAGTAAGGTGGTAGGTAGCCAACAGTGGCTCCTATCTTTCAGTTCTTCCATGAGTCGGCCTGTGTGTGAACTCCTCTTGATTAATGTTGTCATTTAAGAGACTTGAGACTGGCTACCGCCATCCCTCCTCTGACCGTGATTAATGGCTGTCCCCAATCCCCATACTTTATGGTTATGATTCAGCTTTCATTCAATGAATTAAGATGATTAATTAGATCTTGCATATTTCTCTTCATTTACATTAGCCGTTCGCGCATCTTTGTCCCGTTTTTTGATAATTACATGCAACTTTTTAGAATACTTCCCTTCAACCTTCTCAACAAGATGCCACTTGTTTTCTGTTTTGTTTTTATTTGATATTTTTTCCCTTAATGGTGATCCCAAGCTGTAGCCATTTGTATACTGGCTTCTGCGGTGAAAATTTTGTGATCTGCTTGATCAAACCTTCTTTTCTTTCTCAGGTTCTTCAGTCTGCCAAAGAACAGATCAAGTGGTCTCTTCTACGATAGAGTCACATCTGCACCAGTCTACCAGTGAGCCGCTGTTCAGCCCAGTCTTCATGGCACTGATCCACGTTCTCCTTTTCCTTCCATTTCCACTCTTTCAATCAAAGCTGTGAGGAGTACCGCTGGCTGATCCAGTCACACTCCCAAGACTACTGCTAACTACAAATTTCATTTTCCAATATTTTCCTTTATTTTTAATATACAGGCTTTCATCGTATGATATGAGCAACATGAGGATAAGATATGGTGTACATTCCAGTATCAGGACTGGCCTGGCCTGTTTTTTTTTGTATGTTTTTCATAACTGAAGCTGGGTGTTTATTAAACAATGTATCTGTCTATAAAACTTCTTCGTAGCCTGTGGCAACATTCCATGTGTCAAGAAATGTATCCCATTTGACCACATCCTGTTGTTTCCCTCAGGTTACTGTACCAAGAATATACATGAGTATTGTGATTAAAATATGTATTACAACTAGTACTATAGTCATACCTGGGATTACAGAGGTATGTTTTCAATATATTTTGTGCTGGGACCTTCCATCATCAGATACTTTTAATAAATGTTTGCTGACTGCAAATAGCCGTGATGTCTACCACTACCTGCTGGGTGTTTAAACATTGAACTCTTCATGATTGTTTTCAAGAATGTCAACCACAGTAATTTGCAGTCTAGTTTATGGAATTAAAATGATTTGTCACAGTTTTTGTATCTGCAAAATGAGTCGACTGTTGAGAACTGGTTTCATTATGACGGAGCTGCTGTGCTGTGTGTTCTTTGTTCTGTAAGGCCAGCGACATTAGAGCAAGGGCCCCATCTGCTGGTTCCTGTGGCAAAGTGCGTGGCAGAAAAACTTGAGAACTGAAGACAATAAGGTAGAGAAGGGAGGAGACCCATTCATGCGGTTATGATCAGGAGCTCACTCTTTACTGTGTTACTGTGACATGCAGATAAGTTTTATGGCATCGAACTTGATTCATTTCTGCTCTACAAAAAGCCACTGTGTGCATCATGAATTGTGTGCCTAAATGTGTGCACCCCCACCGTCACATACTAACCTCATGTGCTCATTTTAATGCAAATGAAGGGTACACTCTGGAGAGAAATGGATGTGAGAATAGGCACTAGATCATGCTGGTTCCTGATGCATATTACAGGAGAACAGATGATCTATCTGCGGTCCTCCAGCTTGGTATTCCCATAAGTTCTCATGCTGATCTGTTGAAGGAATTCTTTGCCAGCAGAGATTTGTGTTGGTTGCACTGCAAAGGATCCAACTATGCCTAATTTGAACCATATTAGGTCACAGGTCTCGTTACAGATCATGTGTCCTCCTACCTCTCACTTTTACAAAAAGATGCCTTCTCCTACTGTTCTTGGTGAGCTCTGACATCGCTGATGGCCTGAGTCAAAAGCCATAAGCCATTTATAGCCTTTTCACTAACTGGCCCATTGCTAGCTATTTTTTTCTAGATCCTTCTGTCTTTTACTTATCTATGTGTGAATACATTTTTTGGCCTAAACTTCAAAGTGTGAGGCAGATAAAGTGAACGCTCTTAATGTACAATGTGTCTGTGGCCTGAGGCAGTTTGGAGAAATGATCACACATAAGTAGTAATGTTGGAATGCAGAAGGTAAATTAGAGCGTTTCACACTTTTATTTGCCCGATGGGAAATTTCATGTCTTTTTCCTGTCAATCAGTTAAATATTGTGGTTTTTCTTTGATTTGAGCTGCTACTATCAATCAAACGTGGGATAGAAAACAGCTGTCATGGTATATAGAGGCACATTAAAAACTACTGCAGTTTAATCAATCGTGTGCGTACTGTATACTTTGTGAAGGATTTCTGCTGTAAGGAAAATGCATTTTAGTTGTTCAGATCAGACCACTTAATTGATTTAGCTATTCAACTCAGTTAAGGAAAAAAAAGACATTTCTAGGTCAAACAGACAAACAAACACTTAACCATAAAAAGCATTCCATGCTGTGTGTCGGCTAAATTAACTGCAGGCTCAGCAGCTGAAACACAGCAACAGGGCAACAGAATGTGTGTGTTTGCGCCTGGATGCATGCAGGAAGGCGGATGTTTTCGCATAAGGGAGGAGTGAAGTCAATGAAGTTGTTATTGGCTCTGACCTGTGGACCCATTGTTGTGGTTGTGCTCCAGTTTCAATTCAGCCCTTGACTCTGGCTGTTCAGGTCTGTGGAGATAGCATGAATGGAGTCTAAATGCAATTCGCTGAGCATTTTACTGGAGAAAGGGCAGTAAGAAAGGAACAAGTAATCATTACAAATGGACTCCATTATTGCACCAGTTTACTGTTATCGCACCAGTTTGCTGGCATAATGAGGACAGCTTCTGTCTCAGTGTGTGGTTTCAGTGAAGGGAGGAAGCATGAAGGTTAAAGAGGACGAGGTTAGCAGAAGCAGACAGCAGTAAATGTGATTAGATGAGATCCCAGCAAGGGCACGGTGGAAAGAGAGAGGGTTAAAACAGATCCCACCCAAGGTGCCTGTCCCGACCCTCTCTTCTCTTCTAGATAGCCATGCAGCACCATCGGGGGCGCAGTGACTTGCTTTCATCCACTAATTACAGTTGCACCATCATAAAAAAACAAGCAAGGTAATTTATATTAATTATACAGGCATGAGTATAACAGTTTGAAAAGCCGCGGTTTGACATGCTGTACATAACATGCAGTAAAATTGTCAGAGACGTGTGGGCTAGAGCCCTGTAATTGATCGATGCATACAGTGAAAGAGTTGCTCTCTTTCTCTTGTGTGTGTGTGTGTGTGTGTGTGTGTGTGTGTGAGTGGACTGTGTGAATTAGAGTCAATAAATTATCATCATCTGTAAGCTTACAGAGTCTTTATGTCATAGTCAATGGGCCTGAGCACCCATCTAGTGGCTTGCCCCTGCTAAAGAGAAACAACGCTGGGGAAAACAATGACAGCATGTTGGATCCAATACAGTAAACATATTAAAGGAAGTGCCATTATATTGTCTGAGCAGGACAAAGGCCAAGACCCACATGATGTTTAATGACCTGGTGTATTAAAATTAACAAGGCTATTTTACTTCTACTGCTTTCACATTTCCACGCAATAGATAATGCTCAGACTTAATGTAATGATACTCACATAATGTTTGTAAAAAACAACCTCATTTGAAATGGAAATCAGCCCTTCCCCTCTTTATTGCATTTATTGTCAAGCTGTGTTTAAGAAATTAAAAAATAATTCAACAAAAGCACCATCATATCTGCAGAATCATTGTAAACAGAGCATTTCGAAATAGGTCATTAAAGGCTGTTCAAAGTGCATGTGGTTGTGTGGTTGTGTGTGCATGCAGAGAGGAGGAGGTATGGGCCCAGGCCTGCTCCCTTCGCCTCAGCAGCGTCTCTGCAGCCTGACGTGGTTTATGGCCCCAGTTGCCCTCTCTGGGTCTGTTTATGGATTCCCATAGAATAGAGAATCATGACCGCTCCAGGAGAAGCCAGCCAAAAACAACACCTCCACCATTGCACTCTTGCCTGCCTGGCCCATAACTCAACACATTGTTTATGTTTCTGAAGGAAGACAGTATTCATAGTAATGACATAAGATGACTGTAAATTCTGATGCTAATGTTTAATTTTTTTTGTTGATGTAAGATAAAAGTGTCACCACAAATGTGGCTGGTTTATTGGATGTCGTTACAGGTTGGTGAAAAAATTGTGGGCTTTGTTAAGAGAAAGCGTTTTCCTTTGGGTTGGAATAGCATTGCCTTTGCTGAACCAGTTATTTTATGATACCTGTAAGATTTAATACATGAAAATGTTCAGCTTTGTAAGGATAATGAAAGTGCACCATCGAGGGCACTGTTAATCGAGGAAATATTCTACCTGATGTGTTTTCCCTCTGCTGTTTTCCCCACAGTTCCCTTGTGCCAGTGCAGTGCAGACTCTTTACTGAAAACCATCAGAGAAGTGATAGTGGAGGAACTCTTGATGTGAAAATGCCTTTTGGTGCTGGGTAGATGCAGCAGGACCATGTTGTGTGTCTTTGTCTTTAAGTAGCAAAACAAAATCCTTAAGCGTAGTTGCTCAGGTCTGCTGTGCCGCAGGGGTAACTCCATCATCCTCTGAAGCTGCACAACTGGGGCACATCTGGTTCATAGAGGGGCTGGCCGGATCCTCCCTGTAATCCACAGGGTAGCATTTAGCAGGGCCGCCTGCCGCTGCTCCTGATGGTGCAGTGTCATGGCAGTCAGAGGTTACTGGGTTACTGATGTTCAAACAGTCAACACTCAGTTTTGGTCTAGCAATGATGCAGAAGAGCACTAAAGAAGGGCCATCAGTCATTTTCACTGTAGACAGTCAACATCAGACACAGCCATGCTGGCCGTAAAGCTTTATGAGTGTTTCTGCTGGTGTTATTCAACTCCCACTGCATCCTTCAGGGAAACATATAGTGTGTTTCTCTTGTTTTTTTCTGGCCACTTTTAGTCTTGTTTTGCTTGAAAAATTCCTCCGCACACCCTTCACTGTTTTACTACAATTTGTAGGAGTGTAGGCTATTTTTGCAGCAGGGCTAAAGCACAAAAAGAAAAGCTTTTGCCGTTGCATAGCCCTTAACCCACAGTTTCTTCCCTCCTCCCTCTGTCATCTACTCTTTCTCACTTTCTCCCCTCCCTCCTCGTGGATTCCCCAACCACACCACAACACCGTTAACAGACGCGGCCCTGACAGATTTACTGCCATCGTCTTTCCATTGGCCGCCAGCGTGACAGCTGAGATTTAATGCTGCCTTCTCATTGGCCAGCCCCGGACAGGTTAATTTATGGGTGCACTGTGATTTGATGCCTCCTGCCTTTGAAGTGAGTTACAGCTCTGTCGCTTATAGGACACAGAAACGGTGTCAGGTTGCAATCGTAAAATCTTATCCCTGAAGGGGGGTGGTACTGAAGTATAATAGTTCTGACGTCATGAGAGAAGAGACACAGAGGAAGAACAGAGCAATGTGTGATAATGGAGAAAAATGCTAGGTGTCTCTCCAAAAATGCTTTTGATAGCTTGCAAAATATGAAAAATATCTGAGCATACAGGAAAGAAAGAGGGCTGGATAATGTGTAATTGTGCACATCTGCATGCATTCAGTCACATCTATTGTATCTCTGCCTTGCTGATTTGGGTTGTTTCTACCTGCATGGGACATTCTTTCTTCTCTCATTCCACACCTCTTACGATCAGCCGGTTTTTGTTTGACTTGGGGCTCTGAGGTTCCAAAATGACTGAGTAAATCACACATGTATCGCATAGCTGATCAACAGCAGCAAACTGCCAAAGTCACTTTGACGTCTAACTACTGTATCTGCTGGCTGCAGCCCCAGCGTTCGTGCAATGCCATCATCTATCTGCAGCCTATCTCTTCATCAGCCTAACAGTCTATCCTGACAGGATCAAGAAGACTGAGAATGTGGCCCTGTAACAGCCTTGACCCAGGGAAATCTCTAAGGGTAAAAAGCATGGCTGCCCCTGCCCTGTCTATCAACCTCAAGTGGGTTCATGCACCGTTTCCCTTGGATATCAAATCCCTCTCTTTACTCTTTCACTTCACACTTGAGGTCGTCTGCTCGGGTGGAAAATTGTCAGAAAATAAAGAGACAGAGGAAAGCCCTGGACTTGCCTTGTCAAGTGAGATTGCATAATTTCATAAGGAGACCTTCTCCTGAACTTGATAACTTGGGGTTACACAGCGTGCCCTCTGACAATGTGCCACGCAAGAGAAAGAAAACAGGTTTTACATCCTAAAGAGACATGATCCCTCTGATCTCAGGGGAGTGATGGATAGTTTGGCGGCATGTTAGAAGAGGTTAAGATAAATATACCCATGCACAGTTAACCATTTCAATGAGGTCTTTTCTGTCCAATTTTGCTCTGTTTGCTAACCTTGTTCTGCTGTTTGTACAACCCCAAAGAGAATGTAATAATTTGCTCATCCTTTTTTTGACATATCCCCAATTGAAAAACGTCCAAAGACAATACATTTATTTTTTTTACCTCACAGATTTATAGATTTCTGTGAATATTTGATCATTCTGAAGTTGATGCTAGCAGCACGGTTCAAACTATTTTGGACAGGGGTGACAAACAAACAAAAAAACCCTCCTGTTTTGAACATTCCACAAGTAAACAGGTGCATTGGTAACAGATGATGATTGGGTATGAAAGAAGCAAGGATGGAGCAAAGTTTACCACTGAAACGTGATTGCATAACAAATATTTCTACTTCATTTGCAAATGACTGCATTTGCTTTTCTTTGTATTTTACACTCTTTGAAAGCTCAGATGTAGTGTGTGCTTAATATGTATTTATTCTCTTCATTGGCATGTGAAATGACGTCATTAGCACTTCCTTTATTAATCTGCAGTTTTAAGGTCACTGAAAAAGCCTTGCTGAAAATAGAGATTATGATAACTCTCTTACTAGAAAAGAAGTGAATGATTTTATTTTCATCTTTTCCATTTCGTGAACTTTGTTTAGTCAATGGAACATGAAGGTTGTGGTTTTTCAGATTAATAATTCTTCCTGTAATGCAGTGAGCATCCAGCACCTCTGAAGGCCAAATACAGGCTGGTTGGTTGTTCCCTGGAGAAGCAACTCAGTCCAAACGTGTCCCAACAAGCTGTGGATTAATAGGGTGGCGTAAGGCCAAGGCATGTTAATGTATCTGTCGAGGCTGAACGCACCTCCATTGGAAAGTGATTTTCACACAGTCGGCAGGGCGCCGGGGTGTCCATCCTGTCAAGGGGAATGTGGATGACTGTGTAGCCAAATAAATCTCAGCAACAAGGTCCTGCACAACTGAACTTGGTCTTTGTAAAAATATCTGCATACTGCAGAACCTTAGCAAAGGTGCACAGAGCAGGAGGCGCTCCTACCCAGTAGCCTCTGGCCCTCTTCCTCTTATTGTGAGTGTTATGTATTACTAACATTTTGCTGACATATGTTGTGTGATAGACCTGATAGACATTTTGACCTGTCACTAGTCCCAGTCATGACAGTGTGACAATGAGCCACTTTAAACAATACTGACACAAGATCCTGAAAATATAGCATCCACACAGAATTCATTTAAATATTTAAATCTGTTCTTTTTCGACTCTGTCATGTCAACATTTCTTCAGTGAAAAAGGCCCTATTTGGTTACATCTGCCTCCAAATTGCCTCTAACCAGTTTCTCTCTTTCAGACTTCGCTCTGTCTCTGTGATTTTCAGGCCAACTGCAGAAAGTAAATTTAGAAAATTAAGGTTGCAAGTTTTGACTTGATCAGAGTTTAATTTTCACACATGAATATTCATGAATGTATCAAAACATGCAAGTAGGCCGCACTTTGCTTGTCCCTAGTTGTTACCTGTCAGATTAGTGATGCCTTGTGCTTCTCTTCTCCTCTGTGTTGTATTTTGAGTAGTGGGAATGAGAAGCAGCAGCTAATTAATCTTGCTGAGTTACACTAATTGGAAAAGCAGTGGCAGACGTCTGAATATGGGATCGTTTGAAGCATGATACAACAGAATATTCCCCATCAGAGATGTTTCATGAGGCAGACAGCTTGGAGACACACCGTCAGTGACTTCATAGATTTAATAGATTTAAGAAACAGTAACACACTGGCACTCTTTGGACTTTGTGTACAGGTTGGGGGCCATTTTCTCCATCTCAAATTGTTGTAAAATGGCTGCCATCTGCTAAGGCCCCACATTTAATCTTTAACTTTATATTGCTGAAGTTCTCATACTGGTGCAGGATGCCTTTTGGTTATAAGGCCGACCAGGATTCAGTTACATACATAATTTATTTCTGAATAATACCCCCCAGTATTGGAGAATATTACAATATTTGGTAATCATTAATAAGTAATGCACTCACACCTTCACCGCTCATTGTTTGACGAGAACTTTAGATTTATGGCAGATTATTTCATGTAATATCAAATAATTATCGAGCAAGTGTGATAAGTCAATTTGATGTTTTAACATTTATGCTGACACATTTGGGTTAACATTAAAATGCATGCAAGAAGACAGTGAGTGCAATAACAGGGTCACGTTTACAGTTGATTCTTATATTTCAGGTGTCTTCGTTCTTGGGTCTTTACATTTCTGATTTTCATTTAAAGACAAAATGTTGTTGTTGTTGTATTTATTGCCATATCTTGATTGTCACTGGCAGTGAACACTTGGCCTGGATGAGCGTTTGTGGATGTGTTTGCCGAGGTGTCCAGGAAAATGGGAGTAACCTGGCCTGAGGATTTGAAATTTTAATGATGAGCAGCATCAACACGCTGACGGCCATGGAACACCACAGACAGCTTAAATATCACCGCTAATTAACACAGAGAGGTGGGCTGTCACGGACATGATGGATGCTCACTGCTTTCAACCAACCAGCGATTCCTTTATTAATCAAAGCCCAGGATGAAAAGGCTCTCCCACACCTCGGGGAGAGGAAGATAGCAGGAGCTATTGTTGGGAGGGTTTCAATCATTCCCTGCAAGCCTGTGATGTATTTGATCAGGGGGCATCCAAACATTTGTAGGAGACAGAACGTATCTGCTGCAAAGGGCTTGTTTTTGTAAACCTCTGAACCACCCATATGTTTACAGAGCCACAGTACGTGCAGTCAGCTTAGATTTACTGGTGTCGGGGAAATTTTTGTTAGGACCTTTTTTTTTCCATCCTCTGACAGGAGAGGTGAGCATGTAGAGGGTTGGCTATCACATAAACAGAGCTCTCCTCCCTGATAGAGTGAGCCACACTGAGCACAAGGCAGCACTCCTACACTTTACCTCTGGACTGACTCCATGATCAGGCTGTCTCGCGGAGATGATTTCGAGCCTAGATGATTTCAGCACTTTGTGTATGAAGATGGAGTGTTATCTCCCCCTCCTTGGTCTCCTCCCCATCTACCTCACTTTAGGAGGTCCATTGTTGAGTGCCGGGGGCCTGTGGGTGCTGTAAATCAGGCTGCAGAGGGAGGGGATGTCTCCCATGGGGGAAAGCGCACACTCCCCACAGCCTTCAGGCTGATCTCATCCTGCCTATCCTAATGCTTTAATTAAGGAACTGTTCAATAGCAAAGAGGAAGGTGCCAAAGGGTACGATCTGCACTTCCTAACGTACAACTGATGTGGCAATACCCATGTAGCCAGAATGACGGAGCAATGCACTTGAAGACATTCTTTCCTCCTCTTTGAAGAATGTGGATATCAGCTATCACCACACACGTTTATGTCTGTCTGATTACCCAGTCTGACAGTGATACACTCAACAGCAACATTTAGAACAAATCATTTTTATTATATTAATCATTTATACAGGGGACTATTATATTTTTAACAAGTTTTGTCGACTCATAAAATGTGACTGTAATGTGATTACTTTTACTTGATTTTTACTTTCCTTTGTAAGCTCCAAGTGGTGGAATGCAGCACTGACTCCAGACCGTGATATCTGAGATTTGATCATGTAAGAAGTGTGTCGATCATCTGTTGTCTCAGATTCATCAAGCACTAAATAAAGGAGCATTTGGCTTTGCACAGTGCAGGTACCATCTGTTTCGGTCTGTCTGAATGTTGTGGACGGACAGTAAGGATACACCTCCCTCTTGTGGTGCTGACAGGGCTTTATATGCACCTACTACTAAGCTGACACAGAATTAATCAGTATCAATTTTCTCTAGCAATAAATTGTTTAAATTCTCACATCAACAAAATAAAAGGGGTTTGCAGATTAAATGTTCTCAAATGAGAGTCTTTGCTGTTTTCTTCAGTTTTATAACTCACAGAGGTTGTGTTGATAGAGGTGCTGTTGAGCATGGTCAGAATAGAAGACTCCCTTGCCCCTTCGCCATGGTACAAGGGGATTAATTTCAAGATGCAGAATAATCAGTTATTAAAACAGGTTCAAAGTTTAGCAGTATTTAAACATGGATTCATACAGATTAACATGAAGGAGCTTGTATTCCTAACCCAAATTTGTGTATGTGATGTTTTTGGTAGTCTCGCTGATACTTGATGATCTTCTGATCAGTACATGCTCTTTTAATATTGATCTCATTGCCTGTTCTCTACACACATTCCTGTGTGTAGAAACAATGTTACGCCTTTTAATTCATAATCATATCAACAGATTGTTTACTATCATACAAATTGAGAACTGACTTATTTTAACTCACTCATGACATTTGTGTGACAAAATACATTTTCACAAAAGGGATCAAGTGTTTCTTCCTGATTCCTTGTTAGTGTTTTTTCTCAGAGGAGTTTGCAATAATTTTGAATTCATCCTTTTGTTTTTCCACTAATCTGGAAAAACAAAAACGCTTAAGTGTTTCTTCATCTCCTTTGCAGTGCTACAAATAAATGGCCTCATATGGTCATTGATGCCATCTGCTGACAAAATCTGTGCATTACATATTTCTGCAACATTTCGTCTATCTAATGTGGATGATTCTGTAAATAATGTACCAACTGAAGAAAAAGAATTCAATATTATTTAATAATAATTGATTTTATGAAGACTGGGGCTCAAGAAGACTACTGAAAATGGATCCCAATAATTAATGTGCACTTAATGCAGCAAAGTCCTCAGAACACCCCATAGTTCTGACTTTGTTTTCTAGAAAACAAATGCAAAAGGGAATTCTGGATCCTTGAGAACAAGTGTTGGAGAAAATGTCGACAGCATGCATATGCTTAGAAAGGGTAACAGCTTTATTGAGACTTGTTGGGGCCCTAAAACTCCATTACAAACTCCATTCTACATGACAAACTGAGTCAAAGTTGATTTCACTTTGCCCCTAGAATAAAAATCAAGGTGGGGCTCACATTAAAAAAAAAATCTTTTTAATGAAACAAAATGTATACAAGGTCCTCCAACAAATACATGCAAAAGACAAATGAAAAATATGCTGACTGACCATAGCTGCTATTCAAAAAGGGCAAGAATGGCAAATTAAAGGATGATTTGCCATGGGCAAGAAATCATTAGACTAAGGATTATAACTCAGTGAATAGTTTATTTTCTTCTGAAGTGTAGGTCCCACACATACTATTTCCTACCCCTAATACGATTTAAATATATATTAACTTCATAAAAAGTAAACAAGTCAGTGATAGGATGTAATCTAAAGGTTTGACAGCAACAAAGGTAACAGTCTACAATACAATCCTCTATAACTGAGCCAACATCTTCAGTCCAGTGTTTACAGTCTGATTTAATCGTACAGAGGCCAGACATAATATAATGTAGGCTACCATCAAACAAAACACAACATGGACGTCATATTTTCCCGTCACCTTCACTGAAGATGCTCAAGGTCGAGCTGGAGATGAAATTACATGGCACTATATTCAGATCACATTCAGTCAGGTCAAGAAGGAACTGAGCTGTAAAAATCTATGAATGAGCCATTACACTTTCAACAGCTTGAACTTATGTGGGAAGTTCTCAGAAGCCTTGAATTAAACCTGAGGAACCTTCAGGTAAAACTCAGGATTTCAGATAACACTCCGGCTCAGCCCTTATTCACTAAAATACTTTTAAAAGGACGGAGGTGTTTCAAACCAGTAGACCGTGAACACAGAGCAGGAAAAATAAGACTCACAATGGTTTCTGGGAACAGAGGGACTGTAAACATACTGGATTTTAGCCCTGTTTCCACTGAGCAGTATGATTTGGTTAGTCACAGAATGCATTTTTTGACGTTTCCACTGTCAAAAGGGTACTAAAACCGCACCATGCCATACTTATTCTGGTCCCCTTTTCCTCGTGGTATTAAGTGGTCCAAATTGTCCCAAGAGGATGGAGCTACACACACTGCAGTCCATTTACTGCAAGCAGGCAAAAAGCTGTTTATAAGTGTTGCCATAGAACTGTTATTGTATCATTTCAGTAAGTTTTACATATTTTTTAGGGGAGAGTGTTACCATGTAGATTTCAAATATGCGCATCAGCACGGCTCCTCAAACTGTCACTCTGGGGAGAAAGTTAACTGAAGAAGTGACGATCTGTGTGGAGATTTAAAGCTGGCTGTAATGTTTCCGTAGCATTTTAGAGCATGAAACAAAAATGATAGGATGCTTTCCTGTCTTTTCACGCTCTGTCCTTGTCATAAGTTCAACATTACTTGTAGAAAAATGATTGCTTCATTTACTGAGTCGCTCAGATGCATCTTTTACGGTGGAATGTTTTCTTACATGTTGTTCAATGCACAAGTTATGCCATGAATTAATCAGCCCACCTTAAATGTCAACATGAGAATTTAAAGAGGTTTTAAGAGGTTTTATTTGTCACACATATATATCGTACATGTATACATACGCTTCAGTAACGATTGGATCTTCAGACACTTTATAAAATGTGTATGAATTTGGTTTATGCGGGTGAAATGGTTTTTTTGCCTTGAGAAAAAAGTTCCATGAAGGTGTGCTCCTGCAGCACAACATGTTCACTACAAATTCAGCATATACCCTGCCCACCAAGTAAGGGTACGGTCGGCAGTGGACACGCAAGCCTGATCTAGGGGTATCGTTCCGAAATGTACTGTACCGTACCAAACCAAACCGTGCTGCTCAGTGGAAACGAGGCATTATATTGGGAGGGGTTTTACAAAAGCACTTTAAGAAACATTTTATTTTTGCAACAGAAAGGTAGATCCAGCATTCAATTAACTTTATAGAAGAGGTAACTAACTTTGTATAAGAGCATCACAAAATCTGGGCTCCTCCTACAAAACTCGTTAACCTTCTACTGTTACTTTCAACAGTGAAATCTCTGAACAGTCAAAAACAAACCCCCTTTAAAACAAGGTAGACCAAAGAATATGTGAGCTAACGGTCGCTACACAACTAACACACTGACCAAAAGTTCAAAACAACTTTTAGTGGATGTCGTCATTACCAACAGGGTTGCACCTTGTGGTTATTCTTTCAGGTTTACTCTGGACGAATAGCTGCTTCGACATTACTGTAGATCCATTTAAGATGTGTGTTTGAAAAAAGGCTTGTACACGAATCACAAACAGATAACTAGTCTGCATTTTACACTGTAATAAGCCCCTTTCATATTATGATGTGTTATCAAAAAGTTCATTTAATAGAATTTCAGATGTGTTATGCACACTACACCTACAGTGTTGGATACATAGCTACTAACTACCCGAATGCATCACAGACCCCAAGTCTTCTGTGATCTTCTGCTTATGACAAGTAGCTGGTAGAGGATTAGTAACATAAAGAACACAAAATGAGTTTGATTTGATCACTAAAAAGCTAAACAGTTCTGTGTGTGTCCTTTAGTGAACTGTCCATACGTTGTAGAGGGCAGCACTGAGATTCATTGCAGGTCAGCAGGATGTTAGAGATGCTGCACGATCACTCACAGTCGGTGCAGTCAAAAAATCCCCTGGCAATGATATCACAAAATACCTGCAACCTTTCAGATAAAAAGAAATGTGTGTTTGTCATTTACTTATTGCCGTAATACCATGACCTGTTGTCCAATATTGTGAATAAGTCTTTCATCTTTTGCCTGTTTCATCTATGGAACATTAAATTGAAAAGTACAAAAATCCACTATCAAGCTCTGTGGAAGAGCTGGAGGGAGCAAAGTGGAGTTTGTTTGTGTTTAAGCTAAAATGTTTTCAGGTTACAGTACTGCTGAGCTCCAACGTGCAACGGCACCGAGCTGCAGACTGCTGCTGTCTGTGGGGTCTCTGTGGGAAGCTGAGGGTCAGACAGTCAGACGGTTGTTGGAAGGCTGTAGGGGGCTCCAGGAAGGTGGGTGGGCTGATGCGTCCTGTGAGTACTGATTTTCTTCTTTGCTTATCCCAACTGTACAAAGCCGTCGGTGTCTCAGCAGCCTGTCTGTCCGGGAGAAGTTCTAGAGCCAGGCAGGAAAAATTGCATTTTTCAGTCACAGTTTGGCAGAGCAATGCTTCTGAGACTGCTGGGATAGATGGGTTTATGTAATGCTGCAAGATCCAGACTATTATGCAGAAACACAAACTAACCCAATGGAAGGTAGGGCTGCACAATATATCGGATATTTATTGTCATCTCTATATTAACATGCACAATAGATGTAACTCATAAGACTGCTTGAACTGCACAAATGGTATAATTCCATGTGCCATGCATTCAGACGCTGCATGACAATATACTTCGCCAGTCAGAAAATGCTAATACAAACGGATTATTTCCTACAGCTGCAGCTTCACATTAAAAGCATTTAAAAGGCAAAACATGAGTTAATTAATTTTTTAAGTAACTGTTAAGATAGTCACAGGAAATCAATCCTCCTGCTGGTCAACTTTCCTTACTCTCCTCTCTCGTCTTATTATCAGTGAAATGTCACTGTGCATCAGCTCTGCGCTGGCCTCTCCGCTACTGCTGCATGGATGCAAGAGCATCTGTCTATCCCACAGAATTAATTTTTAAAAAGGTAAAATGATGGTGGGGCGCCACTGGACAAAGGATAAAATAATGTAATCAGTGTATGCCGCACCACCGTGTCACACCAGGGACACAGACTACGTGACAAACCTTCAACCAGGTTACAATATCATCTCGTTTCTCTGCCATGAGCTGCTGGTCAGTGTGTTTGTTACACTCACACTAAAGGCTGTAAGCTGCCTGGTGTCAGTTAGCATCACAAACTTAATGGAGAAAGACATTAAAACTGTAAACTTCAATATTTGCTCAATTATCACACCTCATATCATCATCGCAATGTTCAACAGCATTATTGCACATCCCTCGCACATTTTCCTGATATTGTGCAGCTCTAATGTAAAGGATATAAGCTATAGGGAAACAATGGATTAACAACCTGATGGCAGCGGTCACACTGGTATGGCTTCTCTCCGCTGTGCACCCTCTTGTGTCTGTCCAGATGATAACGCTGAATGAACCGCATATCACATGCGTCACAAGCAAATGGCTTTTCTCCTGCAAGCAAACACAGGTGAAACATTTATTAACAGTCATCAAGATTATCGGCACATTTCAGGGGTCGCAAGAAACTTAAAACATTGCTTATTAAGTAAATTTCATAAAACTTTACTTAAAGTATGCATCTATAATTCATTCACACTTTTAATGCACTTTAAGTGGTTATGGCTATTTTAGGTTTAACCTTAACCCTACTTATAACTATGATTATATAGCACTATAGGTGCGTTTTAACGCATTATAAATATGTTCATAATGCATTATAAATGCATGAATTACTTTGTATATAAACTTATTTATAGGGAGTCAAAGCCAAAAAACAGCAGAAATACATTCACAAAAGAACAAGTGTAACATATGACAATAATATATGCAAAGCGTTATCACAAATTAAATTCAGAGAAATAAAGTGGAGATGTGAGCAGTGAGTTCTCACCTGTGTGTGTAAGTATATGTCTCTTCAGGTGGTAGCTACTCCGGAAAGCTCCATAGCAGTGGTCACAGATGAAGTTCTTCTGGACTTTCAAAGAATTGTCATCATCCATTTCAACGGGTGATATTAATTGCTAAAAACAGTGACAAAATTAGTTAAAACTGAATTGATCATATACATAATGCAGCTTTAAAGTGCAGCTTTGAAACTATCCTTACTTCCACTTTAACTTTGTTAGATGACCCAGATTTTTTGTGCTTTTTCTTGGGTTGCATATTCTGGTTCGCCTGCATGTCCTTTCCATCCATCATTCTTGAAGAGTGATAATCTCCGTCTTTTCGGATTAGCTATTAGAGGGAAGGAAGGAAACGAGACAACGCACTGAGCAATCATTTCCTGTGTCAGTGTCACATGGGTTTTCGGCACTGTCCCACCCCTTCAGGAGACTAGAATCTGTACTGAGTCTATTCAACCTTATGGAAGAAGTGAACGTGATCACAGATTATGGCTGTTTCTTTCATCTGGTGGTCACTAAAACAGACATTGGACCCATTTTCACAAGACACATATTTTACAGACATCCTGACACTAAACTGGCATTTTTCAGATACAAAAATCAGGAAAAAATTAACTTTGTTTGAGACCTCTCTGTCTCAGCAACACACCCTCACTTCCAGATGAAGCAGCACGAGAGATGACCCCTCCCACTTAGGGGACAGAAGTAGTATACCATTTCACACCACTGGGTAGTGTGATATCTTCTATTATATAGAGTATCTTTGCTAAATGATCACGATATAATTTGAAATGTTTCCTTTTAGAGTCCCACCACAGGTGCAGTCCTACTGGTTTTCAGCCTATCTGATACAAGTTCAATTACTTTTACTGTTACTACCGCAACATCTGTCTAATAACAACCTTAAATTTGTTCATGAAGGTTTACAAATCACAGCCTTAACAGGCTTTCTGAGTGAGCCTGATCACTTTTTTTTCTCCCTCTTACCAGGGGTGGACAGCTGCCTGCTGAAGGATGGCCCATGTGGCTGTGGTGGGCCTGTCCATGGTGAACCTGGTGTCCATGGTGGCTGTGGTTGTGCTGTGAGTGGGTTTGTTGGCTTTCAGGACTGGCCCTGTGCCCTGTTCCCATTGGGGACATCATCTTCTTCTGGCCTGGGATGTTGTTGGCTTGCATGAGGGCCATGCTGGACAGCACCGCCTCGCAGCCCAGCAACCCAGCCTGGCAACACAAACAACATGTCAGAGCAGATACAGGGGGACAGAGGACTCACAGACACGGGAAGTCAGGGGAGGGAGCTGAGTAATGGGATTAACACAGAAATGCACTGGCATCATGATGATGATTCTGGAGATGAGGAGATCCACTGACCCATTTCATATGGTCTCGAACTGAGTTGTTGGAATGGTGTGTCATCGCCGTGGTTTGAATGCGTGTGTGTTTAGGGGGAACAGAGGGGACTTCACTCGGGATGAGGGGTAACGGAAGAGACCGCACCCACCCAAATCATCAGGGGCCAAAGCCTGAAAGTAGAGGCATAACAAAATGAGGCTAACATTTTTTACATGCTGGAATCAGATGCTGGAAAACCAGACTGATTTATTTAGATTTCATAAATTATCAAATCTGCATGTATGAGCAGAAATTTAGCTCCAGCATTGATATGTACTCATTAATCAGGCAAGAAAGCCCCAATGGTTTGGTGCATGCCACAGTTCCATGAGTGACTGAAAACACAGCAAGCAGATAAAAGAAAAATAATGACATTTAATAAAAAAAGGAAGGGGGAAAAAAAAGAAAAAAGACAACAGTCTTAAAAAAGAACAATACAGATACAATTAGTGTCGGTTTGATATATTAATGAAATAAATGTTTCATACCTGAGGTGAGATCGAAAATATATATATTAAAAAAAAAAAGTTTAAAAAAAGTATCCAGAAAAATAAAATGTCATGTGAGCTTCTGTGTGACAGCAGCAAGTTTACAGTTTTATCTAACTTCAGTTAAATGGTTATGGGCATCTCAAAATGGAATATTAGCAACATGATGCTTTCCAAATGGAATGATGGTTTCGTTTGTCCTAATATAAATGGGGAAGTAAGTCTGATATACTGACACTTCAAAGCACATTTATGCAGACAATGACTTGAATAAGTCTTCATCTAAGACAGTTATATTGATTTTTCCACAAGTCATGATTCACAGCACATATCAACTGATAAATCACCATGCAGGGAACAGGATTTCAGACAATGAAATCTGATACTGAGGTTGCAGATGCAATGAAGACTTTTTAGGATTTGTAACAAATGACCTGTGATGCTCTAAAGTACTGCATGGCCACGGAGTTGTGTCCATAAAAAGAGGCATGGTGTAGAAACAACCAATACATTTTATATACAGACATTTCAAGCATTTTTATAAGTGACTTTTTGACTAATTTCTTCTCCATTTTCACTATTCAGAGGAGAAAAATGAAGTGCTATTACCTCCTCCCAGTTAGCTTTTATGTTAAATAAAAGCTTTAAACAGTTCATTCATTATTCCTAACATGAAGGGCACAGAAATCATTTTTAGCACTAAAATACCTACAAAATATCTGACTTCTTGAGCAGTTACTATTTTGGGAATTTTTAACTCAGAAACACTCACTTCTTTATTTTTATATATTTACAAAAAATAATTTTATGATCTAGTGACTGTTTTTTTTTAAAAAAAAAGTATATAGAGAAGAAAGAACAGCAGGACGTAAGACCTACACCCATGGGTTTAGACTTCATCAGAAACTTGCCAAAATATGTATATCAGTAAATCTTCCAATAAAACATGTTTGTAATTGATACTGGAAGCAAAACTAACCCCCAGTGCTCATTTCTCTTGCTCATTATTATTACAATGTGTGTTTGTGGATAAACCACTGTCTTTCATGCACTCAATTACACACATGTACAACACTTAAAAGAGTTAAAAACTATTTGTAATAAAAACAGGAAGAGCAGAAACTCAATGGGGAATAATTACATCTCTGTCAACTTAAAAACAGATGGTTTTATTAGAACAAACAACAAAATTTCCTGGCAGTAATTACCATAAAACCACAATGCACAAAACCCTTAAATCGCTATTACAGTGCATATGGCAAAGGCAGCATTATGATCACTGCGGTGATAAGTGTTAAAATCAAATAGCGTGTGAATTAAAACAAATAAAAGATAAAAATAAACAATTCATGAAACCTTTAATTGTAAAGAAACGTTATTCGTTACTTTTGCATCTGCTTTCATTAGACCCATTAAGCTTTAATCTCGAGACCATTTAGATTATGGGTCGCTCTAAAATGTAACGTTAATGATGTGATTTTGTGGTTTTACAAAAGCAGACACGATGTGTCGTCTACATAATGCTGCATTTCAGCACTAATGAGCTAATTAGCTAGCGACTTGGTCTACAAACGCCGGATCCCTTGTTGGAAGAGTGAGCTTCATTAATAAATCGGCATTACGTCTACAGCTCATTGGAAAGGCAGCTTGGTGCTTCTATACAGGCTTTTATAATATCGACTTAAAGGTGTGAAGTATGAATAAAGCTAACCTGCTAGCTAGCCAGTAGTTGGGTTATGGGACAACTCTTGTGTGACTGAACCCCCACCCCCCAGACGACACAACAACAGCCAGGCAGGGCGTGCAAGCTCAGCGCCGAACACAAAATAGCGCCTCCTTCACGGACTGCAGCGTTTAGAAAGAGTCGAGCTGCCGATAACAAGACGTTTAAAGAGCCGGAAATAATAGCTCTTAGAAAAACGAAAGCTTACCGTTCGATTTAAGAGTTTAGTAGGTTAATATTTCTTGTCGCACTTCCAATTTTTTCTCAGTTTACAAACAGTAGCAGGAAACGACACCGGAAGTGCTCACCGCAGAGAGCGTTGATTGGTCATACGCATCGTCACATGACTAGAGAGAACGACCCATATTTGCGGCCATAACTGTGAGGGATGGATGGTGGTGGTGGTGGCTAGATTACAATCTAATCTCCTAAATCTTTTTTTTATGAGGCCATACACCCATTATCTATTTATTATACGTCTTATTTTACGTCAGTGGTACTGACAGGCCTCAGTAAGGCTGAAACTGTTACAAAACCTTTATAAAAATAAAGGAATGACTTTTCATCTAACAGATAGCCTGTTCCTTTACACCGGCTTACTATAAACTAATTCATACTTTCCACATCTGCGTGTCTACTGGGGTCCGCGTGATGTAAAAATCGTCATGTCCCCATGCCCGCGAGGATATGCAGAGACCCCTATGTGGACGTCAGCTTGTGGCCCAAAGTTTGTGACCGCGCGGACTGTTCGCTTTAAGGGGCAGTTTACACAGCACACGTTTTTTTCACATCATACAACGTGCTTTCGTTTCGGTTCCTTTTACATGACAACGGCGTGCTCAAGATGGGAACTGAGATGGACATTCTGTTTTGTGTTTATTTCTAGACAAATAACAATAAAATAAATTGCAGAGCAAGAGTTATGTTAGCAAGAAATCATTGCAGGTAGTCATGAAGTCTCTCATTACATCATGAAAGTTTTTTAAATCAAGCAAGACTAATCTCTCAACTACTACATTCAGGTTGTTTAAATCTATGACACTGCAATAGCAAGCTTTATGCACAACCTTGAATTCTAGATAAACGAGAGAGACTTCATTTGTAAGTTGTTTACAAATCCTTTCCTAGTGTTTCAATTTCATCGAGAAAGAAGTCCATGTCTTTCTGGGACAACAGTGGAGAGAGAATAACCACGCGGAAGAAGTTGACTTTGTCTCCCAGAGGTTGGTAGCCCACCATCATAGTACCTCGTTTTACCATGCGTTCCTTGATGACTGGAGC
>JAQLOL010000002.1:15182601-15193361 GCA_029783665.1 Naso thynnoides
AGACAATGCACTGCTTTGCAGATCCTTAATAAAGCAAAGCATTGGTAAGGTTTCCTGCAGGGCCGGCTCGTGCAGCAGCTCCAGCAGACCATGTGCTGCTTCAGGCCCCCTCTGGATGATATGATCCAACAGGTCTGTCACCTTCTCACCCGGAATACGGCACGCTTTTATCTGCTGGTAGCCATGAAGAGACAGCAGACAGCGTGAATCTGCATACTGCAGGATGAAGTCAGCATCTGCACTCAGAATTTCTATCAGCTTGACCTTGTGACTTCTGAGTAACTGGATTTCTGCTGCTGGTTCCTCAGCCATGACTGAATGTCACTCGAGATAGCTATGAGAAAATAAAGAAATGACAAATGCAGGCAAATGTGAAAAAACTACAAAAAAAACCCAAAAAGCTTGCATTGTAGCAGTGTCCCACAATCATCTTCTTCTTCTTCTTTTTTTTTCAATATCGTGAGTCAGTAACTTTCCATTTGGATGCTTGAAATGAGATCATGGTAAATTGCTTTGATCAATAAAACATTAACTGCCATCTATTATTGATAGGCAATAAAACGTCAGCTTTAAAAACATTGTCACGTTCACTGTATGAGTGTACACTGTAATTTTATGGCTAATAGACTATTATAAAACATTTTTTATTTACGGTCACTCTGCCAAAATACATATTACTAGATAATACAATTACTGATAAAGCCAGCTGCTGCGGCTCCAACACGTGAGATGTCTTCACAAATGATGCTATTGGAAGCTTTTATCATGTCAGGTGATAGTTGAAGGACAGAGAAGCATTCGTTTGAGTTCAGGCAGGTTAAAACGCGACGTGATGTCTGACTGTCAGGGTCAGAGGACAGGCCTACTCCATGGACAAACCCAAAACATATGCACATAAACATATGCATATGCACCGCGTTTTAAAAGATAATTTACAATGAAACAACTTCATGTGTTGAACAAACTGTTTATGTGTTCATGTCTCAACTTCCGGGCTCGAGATGCGGCCAGTCACTCACATTACTTCAGTAAGACTCTTACTCTTTCCTGTTCCAGCTGCCGTATTTGCAACACGATTACACAAAAACAGCATGTCCGAGAAAGACGCACATTTCTTCTGTTTACAGGGTGCTTTGCCACGAGCATCGCTCTGTCTTCTTCGCTTCCGCTGCACTTTCTTCTTTGCTTTTTCTTCACCACGGTCTAATATTTGAAGCTACCAGCATTTTATGTGTGCTTCCATCCAGTGGTTGGATGATGTAACTGCAAGAATCAGCCACGTCTGTGTGTGCATTTGGTGACACCCGGTGGAAAGGATCAAACATTGCAGCCGGTGGCGACAAAAGCAGTCACGGATGTTTTATTTACAAAAAAAATCGTCATAACGCAATATTTAGCCTAAAACAGTATACTGATCTACAAGGGGAAATTCACATGTAAATGCAGCACAGACAGAAGTATATTTGATATACAACATCCATTCAGAAAATATAGCCTACAATATTATGAAGTATAGGACTACATAGAAATACAAAAGAATATTCTGTCACAGTGTAATATATTTACAAGCGATGTCACATAGAAAATGTGGAAGCGTTACAGTTTTGCTACTACTTCAGCTGCTCCTAAAGCAATAACTACTACTTACTTACTACTACTGCTACTACTTCTAATAACAAATTAAAAGTGTTCAATTATTAATACGGTATAACTGTGTAAGTAGCATTTTAATGTAGCTAACTTATCTATCAAATCGTATCTGTAATGGTGTTTGACTGAAATGAACTGAGACAAATACTCACTGTTGTTGTTATTCATGTAAGCTGTAAACTAAATTGTTTCTCCACCTGGGCACACCTCCTAAAAACAAAATGCATGCTCAAACATCCACATCACCGCTGAGAAATGTGTTGTTGTTCATACTGTGGAAGTGGAATGCTGTAAACACGGAAATAAATATTTGATTGTTTTGTTTGAGCAGAAAAAGAATTGTGTGATGAATACCAAACAAAAGAAGTACGTGTGTGTGAGAGAGAGAGATAGAGAGAGAGAGAGAGAGAGAGAGAGAGAGAGAGAGAGAGTTTTTTGGGATATGTGTGTGTAAAGGAACAAACAAGACAGATGTGAGATAAACAGCATGTGTGTATCACGCCGGACAACAATTATCAGTGACTATGGATGACACGTCTGTCTAGCCTGTTTACTCACCTTCAGCTCCAGGAAATGACAAATCAATATCTTATTCTGCACAGATATTTGCTCTGTGTGGAAAAGCCTCTCGTTCCTATTTCATCCACATACAGCATACATACTGAGTCACTGTGTGTATTAGCTGCCTGAATAAATCCAGTTTTCCCTGCAGTAGGTGGAAAGAGGAGAGAGAACAATCATTTACTCTTATTATTTTTCCTTACCACCAAGGTGAATTCACTATATAACAGAGGAATTCACAATTTATCCCCCTTTATGTACTTTTAACAGCTATAGTATGCTATACATTTGCATTATGTTCATACTCTTCCTCAGCAGATTCATTGTTAGTACTTACACAATGCCTTAAAGCACTGATCTACTGATCGAAGAAAAAATACACATGATGACGACACTGGGCGGCTTTGAACTCCGAACGCCGGTGAAATGTGCACTTAGTCATCTTGCTTTATTTCACTGCAGCACAAGTGGAGCACATTCTGTGTGGGATATGAAAATGAACTCACTAAAAGCGCTGATTGAGCACGATCCCACTCATGTCTTTGTGCTTTTTAGGCCCATCAAACTCTTTGTCAAGTGGGAAACTCCATCTGCATGTGCATGCTGGTGCTGGATGGTGTAAAAGCTCCAAAGCTCAACACTGCTGATGGAGAATAATGCAGTTTCCTTTTGAGTGGCTCTGGCTACATTCTACAGACCTCTGCACCTGGAAAATTGGGTTTTTCTACACCAGGGTATGTGTGTGTTTATATATGCATGTATGCAATTTAAGAGTGAACAAGTGCAGAGGCTTATCACCTCCACGCTTCAACAGATGAATTAGATTTATATGTAAAGTAACAGACAAGGGAAAT
The DNA here is from genome assembly GCA_029783665.1 of Naso thynnoides. Lineage (NCBI taxonomy): Eukaryota > Metazoa > Chordata > Actinopteri > Acanthuriformes > Acanthuridae > Naso > Naso thynnoides. Next base: position 15,185,667 of record JAQLOL010000002.1, read on the forward strand.
CATTCTAACAGGCAGTCTTTAGCATCCCGAACCACACAGGACTAAGATGAGTCTACATTTGAATGGATCAAGATTTGCTTTGTATGCACAATGCACGAGTAGGGACTTTAATTTGTATACAAAGGCTCAATAATATTAACATTTTCAACAGTGTGCATCTTAATGCACTTTACAGGGTTTGTTGAATGTACAGCTTATAGCTTGCCTTATTGTTTATTTGCGAGCTGGTGTATTTTATTTTATTGCACTTTATAGTGTTGATTGTTTGTACAGCTTTATGGCTTTATTTATTTGGTTTCTTTTGCCTTTTTTAACTGCTGACTCTAAGAATTTTGCACAGGAAATCCCTATGCACCCGTGCTTGTCTGTGCATGTGCAAATGGCAAATAAACTTCTCTTGAATCTTGAAAAAAATTCATTCACAAGCTGCAGTATAGTTCTTGTGAGGAGTGAATCAGCATTTGTTACATTTCATTTAAAAGTTAGACTAAAGCCCACATTTGCAATAATTCTTCATAAAAGCTCCACTCAGAACTAGTATTACTTTATGCATGAAATAGGTTTCACCTTAAAGTTTTTGTATAAATAAACTGTGGTGTAGGAGGAACATTAATTTTGCCTCTGTATAATATACAGTGTCAATTTGCTTTAGCTGACTGTAGTTCAGCTGGGCTGCACACAGAGGCCTTCGAGATGTGACCCTCCTCTCAGGGTGAATGGAGCTGCAGCGAGGGGACAGCCATGCATTTGAGTGACTCCGACATGTCTGTTTGTTTAACATGCATTATATATGAAAGACCAGTGTGACAGAGGAAAGAGCATGGGCAGGAGAACAGAGAGAGGGTGGAAGAGAGAGATGCCACTATACAGACAGACACCAGAAAGACAGTGGGAGAGAGGGCAAAGGAAAGGAGCTGTTCACGGTAGAGTAGACACACGCTGCAGATGGAGAGCATCAGCTCCAGCAAAAAGAAGCCAGATTTAGTATTATGAAAGACGAGTAAGAGCAAAGTGCAGAAAGTAAGAAAGTGGAAAAAGAGATTTTAAGAAAGTCTCAGCTCAGAGTGTCTAAGTAATGCCATCTGAAATGAGGTTAAGAAAGGTGTAATATGATAGAATGCCAGGATGGCCATCCATTATCATTCAGCATGTCATATACATTCCCTCAAATCAAATATATATGAAGCCATGTTCATTATGAGAAGAAGACAGTTTGAGGAGGACTTATAGGCTGAGCCCGTAATGTAATTGACGGGTCCATTAACGCTGATAGAAGTGTAAATAATTTAAGTGTGCATGGTGTGTGCGTGTGCTCCTCAGCACTCCCACTTAAAGAGAAGACTGAAGAACGGCAAACACAAAGACTTTTTCCTTTCTTTAAGTCTAATGAATGGAAAAGATATTGAGTCTGACTGACAGAGCAGACACATTCTCAGACTGCATTAAAGCCACAGAGGAGCCGCAAGAGAAAGAGAGGCTGTGTGTGTGTGAGAGTGTTTGTTTTGGTGGATGTGAGATCATCACAGCTGAAGTCCTTGGACCTACAGAAAGGCAGGTGTCAGTATGTCAAACCTGCTGTAATTCACTGAAGGTACCTGCAAATGTTCTGGCCAGGAAAGACAATTTCATTTATTTTGGTCCAGTATTACACATCACAAATTTGCCTCAAGGGACATTGCAATCTTCTTACTACACCCTCTATCCTCTGTCCTACACTCGCATGTTCATGGAGCCACATCCTTGAATCATGAAAATCTGCATCAGTACATCAAAGAGAAATGTGAATGACAGAGGGGAGAGAGCAGCTTGTCTGTCTAAAACAGTATGAGTCGGCCTCTAGAGGGAGCTCTTATCATTCTGAAGTATCCATAGAATGCTTTCAGCTGACTACCACACTCAGCTCTTCATTTAAGCACACTTTTTATACATTTCCATCATTAAGCTCAGACCTGTGTCAACCCAACATCATTTCTGTAGTTAGGTTGAGGAACCCAATGTCCCCGCTGGTAAAAGAGGGTAAGCCACATTTCCTGAGCTCCTGAAAGAAACCCAGCGGCAAAATGGAGCCACACTCTGCTGGCTGAGGGCATCAGGATGGACTGTCCTAAACTCAGTGACCTCTGCGTAAGAAGTGGAGTGAATCAGTAATATGGTATACTTCTGAGGACATCACACCTAACCTATTGATCCAAGTCGGGGCCCCTGTTACACACTGTGACACTGACTGAGCAACAGCTAACAACTGCTAATGCATTTGGGGTCCTTGTGGATTTACAGGAACATGAGCAGTATGGCAGCATTGGACTGGTCTAAATTTACAAGGAAAAACTGATTTTAGTGTCTTCTAACTTCTTAATGTTCTGTTTCTGATGAGTTATTTTGGTTCAGATCTGTTCTACCAACAGAGACATCATCTGTTATACTCCTCCCCACCGTGTCTAGTCCAGTCACTGTGGCTTTCCTAACAAGTTCACAGCTCAAATTTGTCACACACATTCAACCTGAATATTGTGAATGGTTCTCATGCATTTAATGCCAGTTCCTCTGTGAGAAGAAACATTCCTGGGCTGTGCCTTCTGTGTTCAAATTGTGAAACATTACACAAAGTGTTTTTATAGGTCGGGTCTCACTACAGGTACAAGATTCAAGATTAATTCATTAGCATTTTACATAATTTTGTTTTTACATATTACACTGAAAAATTTATAAAGGTGTAAAAGTAGGCTCCACTTTTGTCATAAGTGCAGGCAATGCTATGCGCATGGATAAGTAGAGAGACATTTGCAGATGTATTTGTGGCGCAGATGCAGAAGCTACTGTGCATCATCATATTTTGAGAAGGCACTTCTACCTCACTGTGCCCATTTTTAACATCCAGTAGAACAGGAATATGACAAGTTTATGCTAGTATTGTGGTTTTGTGTTTGCATGCATGCGTGTAGGTATATGTGTGTGTTTTTTTCAGATTTCATTTTGGTGTACTTGCAAAAACATTTTGCAGTCGAAAAGGGAAATGCAGATCATATAATTAAATTGTTATCGAACCAGCTTCTTGAATTGTTACATATAATGTATTTCCTTTTGCTCCATAAAGTGAAGATGAGTAGTTTCAGGGCTTAAATTATCCTTAGTATTCATCATCAGCCAAAAGAATTTACTGGTCAGATCAATACAGGAAAACAGGCTGGTCTTTAACAACCCCATGCTTTCACTTTTTTCTCCATCGTAAAAATTATACAACTGAGCAAATTGTCTTTCTTTCTTTTCAGTCAGCTCCCCGACTACAACCATTACCTGCAGACACTCATCTCTGCTGTAGGTCCTAATAACCCCATTAGTGCTGGAAAACAGCAGATTCTTCCTGAGTGAAAGAAGTCTACTGCATACATGATTGGTGTGTTTCTTCCTTATGCTTTTTAACATATCCTGCTCTACATAAGCTAATTAAAGCACTGGAAGACAGGAAGAGACTTATGACTTTGACTGGTTTATGTGTGATTGTATGTGTAAGTGTGAAAGTGTGAAAGTTCGTGCGTACATCCAAAGCTTCGAGGTGGTGTCTATGTCTCTGTGATTTCAAGTGTTTGTGACAGCCATCACTCTCCTGCTGTGTTTCCTCTGCTTATTGGTGTGAATATGTGTATTTATGCCTGAGTGTCTGAGTGTATGTATAATAATTGGTGGTAGTGTGGATATGGCAGTGATTCACATTTGAGTGTTGCATCACTCCCCAGCGGGAGGAAGTCTCCTTACTGACTAAATTAAAAAAAAAAGAAGCTTTGCTTGAAAGCCTCGGGAAAAAAAGAGATGGGTTGAAGTGGGAAAAGAGGGAGCTGCTGCAATACATGATTTTTAATCAAATTTGTTGGAGTATTTTATCCACCATTGTTTCCATGTTTAGTGAGAGTGTCCTCTCTTTCTAGCTTGAGCCATATTGATTTTTCTCGGCTCATGCTGATACAAATATTTTTAGACCAAGTTGCTGATTGCTGGTTATTTGTTACAAAATTCAATATGCATCAAGAGAATGATTAACTAAAATGAGTGAGATGAACTAAAGAGAATGAGAGGATTCAAATTAAGATCAAATGTATCACTAACACAGAGAACAGGCTTTGGTGCTAAGATCCCAGCAGGAAGCAGACCACCATGGAATTCAGTGATTTTAATATGTAGGAAGCTTCTCTAAAAAACGCTGATGGTGAGGAAAGGGAAACTTCTTTTTGGATGGTTTGATTGGACATGGCGAGGCATCCACGGTTATGACAGTGAAACAGTAGACCTAACAAATTCTTCACAGTGTTGAAATGATGTTTGAATTCCAGCGGAGAGAGAACACCTTTAAAGTTTGACGGCCATTGATAATGAGTGATTAGCTAAAGGTGAGCGTATCAGGTTGTGTGATTGTATGGATGCAAGAATAAGTTAGTGGAGTTTAGAGACAGTTGGAAACCAGGCTTGAGACTTAAATTACGAAGGTATATGTGTGCAAGTCTTAATCTTACTTACTGAACTTTCGCTCGGCTTCATTTTGAGGTTTCCATAATTGCTTGCCACGGAAAAACGTTTTCGGAAATACTGAGGCTAATTTAGTCCTAGATCTAAATGAAGACACAAGAAAAGTTCATATGGTGAATTTGTTTTAACATGAAAAGGCTTACAGTTGACAGGTGTATAAGCAGGCAGGCATAATAATTGGCAAAACAGCAGAAAAAAACAGCAAGACAAATACACAAGGAAGTTGGTATGCAATGAAGCAGAGGATCATGGCATAAAACGTCTACAATAATAAATAGATGCTTTAGTAGATTTAAACACCTTTAACCAGGCCTTATTTTCCACCTAGAATACTGACACACCAATTGTTAGAAACCTCTTGAATACATCTGTATATTTTAGAATCAATTCATAAGTAATAAAACTAAAAAATAAAAGGAAGTTGTTGACGTGTCCTGACATTAAAACTATCTTGCATCTTTCTGAGGCCACTTGTTTTTGACATGTTCACTGCTTCCTTCCAAACTGCAATTACATTTAGTCAGATGGACTGCACTGAAGTTATAATGAGTGTTTGTCTGTCTAGTTTCTCTTTGGTAGAAAAACTGAGCAATAAAGAAAATGAATAAATGAGTAACTGAGCAGTTGCACCGATGAAAAATTAACATATCACACTGGTCCTGACGATGAAAAAAAGAGTAAAAATGACAGTGTACTGATATAAGCATTCCTAAATGACTTTGTTGCAGATTCCTTTGCGTGTGAGTGTTTTTATCTCTGCACCCACATCTGTATATATCTTTGTCTTACTTGAAAAACTCCATCCCAGGAGTGCTACAACCAGACAATCACTTAGTGTCTGACTGCGGTCTGCTACCCACAGATTGCACTATTCTTCCCTTGGCCACAGGAATGGAGCATTATGCAATGAGTAGCCTACCTCAGGTCATTAAGATGCCCTCACAAGGCAAAACTGGCACATCTGCGTGTGCTGATCAGCCCAGCCCTGTGGTTGGTGAAGGGATGATAACTGCACGCTAATTAAAAAGCCATTCACTGGAGTGAAAGGCCAATTAAAGGCCTAATATTTGATAAGGCTCTCAGTTCACTCAGCAGCAATCCCACCTGGGAAGTATTTATTAAATGTTAATGGAGACTGTAATTAATATCCAGGGCTGATTAATGTGAAACCGAATAACATTCATATTCACAGAGATAGAATAGGGGAGAGATTGAGAACAAGTACAAATAGGAGACAGATATTTAACTCAGCATTTTGCTCTGGTGGGCTGTCATGAACATAAGAGGCTCTTATGCAGGTTATCATCAATCCAGAGCGTTGCTGCCATGAAGCACGATGCTACCTTTTCTTTTCTTTTTTTTTTTTTACAGATTGAAAAAAAAAAGAAAAATTGTAGCAGAAATCTGATTCTTTGCTTAATATCATGCACAAAAGAACCAGAAAACAACATGCAGAAAGTAGAATATGCAATGTGAACATTATAATTTGAGTAAACTCTTTGAAACAGAGGAATATAATTTTGTTAGTGTCCTATTCAGTTTTTCCACATTCAGATTTTTTTAATGGAAGTTAGAGGCCACTGCACCTCTCTCTCTTCCTCACACTGATGTTTTTTTAGCAGTGAAAATTAAAGAATGATCTTGGGTCAGGATGTGCTGAGGGAGTTTGAAAGAATTAAGGGGAAAGCGTTAGCTTTAAATCTACATTATGTAGCAAACAGTGTTTTGTACGATTTGGCGCCCACACATTTTCTGAAAGGAACACCACTGTTGTAAATATGACTCCCTGGTTACAGTATCAGATGCAACGTACATGCTAACTGCAAACGAACAGTGCCATGATAATCAGGTTTGCACAAGCATCAAACAGGATTCAGAACAGCAGAGTCCCAAGCATTGTAACCTGAACCAGAGATTGTGTGCCCACAACACTTGGTTATAACATTCATTATCTAAAATTGGAAATGAGCAGACTGTCTTAAGATCAGAAACAGAGAGTTGACAACTTGACTAACACAGCCAAACACTGTGCAAGTCCAACAACACAAGACATGCTGTTATTTCAAGGTTAAAAAATTGCATATCGCTGTTGTAAGGAACATCTACTCAACATCCAATTTTCATTTAAATCACTGGTCATTTTATATTTGTACCAGACATTTACCTCACTAATGAGGCTAAGCAAAAGTTATTTTTGGAAAACTATTGTCATGCTACTTACCAGCTGCTCATCAGTCCTTCCAATTTGAGTCCCTGTGGCACATTACCTCCATCCACATCTTCTATGTTCCTCACTTCTTCATTACCGCTAATTCAATCAGGAGATGTATTTCTATGCAGCTGGACTATGCTCAGCCTTTAATTTTTGTGTTTATAATGCCAGATAAATTCATTAAGACTACAGTAATTACCTTTTAACTCTCTCTTTAATCATGTTTCTGTCATTGCACATAATCCAAAAATACAAAATTTATATATTTTTTTATTATTATTTGTAGTATAAAGATCTGTATTTGGATGCAGCCTCTGTTTGGCACTCTCCTGCGTCAGTCCCTGCCTGGTTGTATGACTGTGTCAGTGTGGTCTGTTTGAGCGGCTGTCCTTGCTCTGTCCCTCAGAAGCTGGCCTCTATTTTTAAGTTGTATGTACCTTTTTAAAAAAAACTGTGTCCTCCTCATCACTGAGCAACTTCAAGCTTGGGAGAAATGCTCACTGTGTTCCTAGGGCCTCTCAACAACTGACGACAGCACAAGTTGACCAGTTGATGACATACGTGGAAGAATGATTTCCCAGTGGAAGGAACTTCATGCTTCCCTTTTCCTTTAAAGCCTCGGGCAACTCAAATCCATAAATGCTCATTTAGCAATGTAATTTAGCTCCTTATGTGTGTAACATTAAGCATCAAAAAGTATTAGAATTTTTCCTCAATCCAAACAGGAAATTTTGTCATTTCAGTTTTTGTAACTGTCTTTTTTCTAGGTTTGAATTATGAGGGGTAATCTTGGACATTTATTACGTGATTAATTCCTGCTTCAAAATTTTTGTGCTCCTGCGCAATCAGCCTCTTAGAGCAAACTCCTCTGTAAGCAGCATTTTGCAACAATCTATCTATCTATCTATCTATCTATCTATCTATCTATCTATCTATCTATCTATCTATCTATCTATCTATCTATC
>JAQLOL010000002.1:15200181-15210837 GCA_029783665.1 Naso thynnoides
TGGCGCGGCGCACCTGCGCTGCGCCTAGACTGCGCCTGGTCTACGAAACTAGGGCCCTAAGTGTCTGTGAGAGTTACCTCAGAGTACCCCGGCTTCCACCCACAGTCCAAACACATGCAGTTTGTTTTGACTAGAGACTCTAAATTGCCCGTAGGTGTGAATGTGAGCGTAAATAGTTGTTTGTCTCTTTATGTCAGCTCAGTGACGAACTGGAGAATTGTTCAGAGTGTACCTCGCCCTTGTCCATTGTCAGCTGGCTGGCATTAGCCCCCCGTGACCCTGTAAAGGATAAGTGGTTATGAATGAATTAAATATGTTTGGACTTGCTATAATTTTGATAATTACTTATTCAAGGTCAGATGAGGTGGGAGAAGTGGAGTTTCTGCACAGCTATACAAAGGGGGATGAATACAACACAACAACTTCTAAATTACACTTATTTTCATTATTTTCATTCATATTAATATCACTGTGTTAGTGTTGGCCGCAGTGCCATTGCTGGACCTATCTTAGTGTTGTGACTTCTGGAATAAGTCTCAGATGTATTTAGGCTCTGAGACCTTATTATTATTATTTCTACTGCATTGTTCTCATTAACCAAGTGACTGAATGGATATATACCTTGAATTCCTCACACCTCTGGCCTTTTAAAGCAGTTTTTACGGCAAGTCCATTCAAAACACTGGTTTTATATCGGCAGGTCTGAGTTATGCTGGCTACTTTAGCAGCGCTTACCCTAACACTTTTGACTTTCTCCGGGTGAAGGATTCATATAACTCCACCCTTTAAAACACAGTGGTAAAAGAGAGAAAGTAAATCCAAATGTGTTACATCTTATTTTGTATTGGAGTTGTAGTGTGTTGACCTTTAAGAGATCCCGATTTCAATGAAAATACCTGTTTAAAAAGGGGATTAAACAGGATTCACTTTTAATATTTGGTCACATTAGACTTGCATAGTTTTCTCAGTTGTTTGAGTGCCGCAGAAAGAAACACTGTTGTATTTTTTTGTACCTCAGATAGAGTCTTAAAGATATTCCAGCAAAAAATATGACTCACTAACTTTTCCTTCTTTGAGCTGACCTACCTCAATGAATATGATGTATTCTTACAAGCCAGTAGTAAGAATACAGCAGCTTTGTCATGTTTTCAGAAAAGCTGATGGATATCAGAGCTGGGGTTACACATTCATATAAACTATTTATTTGATCTATTATCAAGTTGAGACAATGCCTGGAGTTAATAGACTAAGCGGTAACTTCTTCAAGGCCCTCTTCCTAGGTCTCATCTGGGATCTGGATCCCTAGCTCAATTTCCAAGGCAGTCGCTTTTGTTTAACTTTCAACGTGATATCTAAAATGTGTTTAATATCATTTTCATACATTTTATAGTACAAAAGATACGTGAAAAGCCAACAAGCATGAATGCTTTTGTGATGGGCACTATTTTGTATGTTATGCTTAGACCAAATAGAAGATATAGCTAGATGATTTGGGTTGGTGCATGCATGCTTGCACGTGTGCGTGTGTGTGTGTGTGTGTGTGAAGTGTGTGAAGTGTGAGTGTGCGTGCTTGCGCTCTCACTTACATGTGTGCAGTGGGTGTGTACATGGGAACTAATGGTGACTTATTAACATCATAATTCAGCTGGGCAGGACAACTAATCACTGCGGCCTCAGATAGACCAGGCAAAGGGAGTGATGGATTGAGCCTGTGTGTGTGCGTATGTTTGTGTGTGTGTGCATGTGTCTACATGTATGTGTGCGTATGTGTTCCTGTGTGTGTGTGATAGATGGGTTGAGTGGGGGTCCTTTCACACTGAGATGTCTCCTAATCAGTCTTAATGATTAGAGTCCATTGATGAGTAGCGTTGATGAGAATAGGATTGTTGCTGCAGGGTGCGGCAACAAAACTCTCTGAAACAGGAAATTCAGAGTTTGAAAAAAAGGTATATTTAAGACCAACAACATGTCTCTGTCTACCTGTGTGTTTGCGAGTGTGTTTGCATGCATGTATATGAATGATTAGTATTTTTAGGCCTGTGTTTTGTTGGCTCTGCTGTCTGGCTCGCAGAGCTCCCCCGAGGCCATTCGTCACAAGGAACTCTATAGAGACGAGTGTGGGGACACCTCTTCTTCTGTCTTCTCCTCCTCCGCCTGCGTCTCGATCCATCTCTCGACCTCCTCCCTCAGTGATGCCACTCATTCGTCTTTGGCCCAGTCAGGGCTGTTTACACTCAATTAGCTCCAACTGAGGTGCAGCTAGGGCAGGCTTTTAAGTATTTATAGGTAGCAGGAGATTAAGAGAGTTATCAGGAACAAAAGAATAAAACAAGAAACTTGTGTTGATATCGTTTGGATGGCTTTTTTTCCTTTTTCTTCTTTTTTTTAAAGACTGGCATGTGATAGGCAAAGACAACAGATTCATTTTGAATCACCATGTAGTAACCAAGAGCTGAAAAAAATTACATTTCTATAATGGTCTTTGCTCCCTTAAGCTTGCAGTTATTGAATCAAATGTAAGCAATGAAATTACACTGTAAGATAATTTAGCACATGTCTGATAGAAGTTATTCTTAATATGGACATTTCCCCACCCTTCCTCTTTCTCGCTTTCAATCTCTTAGCAAGAAGCGGGGGCCAGCGGAACAGTGGAAGAGACAAACTGAATTAGTGTTCTTTTCATCATCCGTGACCAGCGAGCCGTCTGATAACCCTGATCTCATTATGAACGCTAATTGTAAAGTTCTCCCTCCTCTCTTCCTCTCCGCCTCTATTCCTTGCCATGCACATTTACTAAAGGAGCCATTTCACTGAGAGGAAGCTTCTCTTCTCTCTCTCTTTGTGTCTAAGTATTTACTTCCTGCTTGCTAATGACACCCGCATCAGGGAGAGGTCTGATATCCACTTTTAGCATAATCATTCTGACCATGGGCAACATGAGAGATTTATGGTCTGCTGAATGCTGTATGGCTAATCTCCCAGCTTTCACATTTCAACCTATTAGCTGTCTGTTTCTCCCAAATGTCTTGATCCAGCCCTCGCGTGTCTCTTTCAACTCATTCTGGGCTCATGCTTGTGCTTTTAAAATGCTGTATCTGTTTTAATGTAGTTTATTAGGACTATATGTCTGTATTTTTCTCTTTTTCTTCAGCCTTTAGTTTATCCAAATTTGTCATTGTAATACTTTTGCTTGAAATATAACCAACATCTAGTGTCCTTGGTTCAACTGGCTGAAGCCTTGGATATGGGACTAGGGAGCATCAGCCATGTTTTGATTATTGGTTTCCTCTATGTTCCAGCTGTGAGTAATGACCATGACTTTTAATGGGGTCTTACCAGTGTCCTGCTATTAATTAAAACTTGATTGGAAGAATAAATTAATCTAGCTGTGGTCTGCCCGATCAATAACCCATATGAGGGCTCCATTAAGCACCAAGGGCTGAGCGCTCTGCATGTGGTATGTGTGTGTTGAAGCAGTTAGGGGAGTCAAATGGGCCTCTTAAATTGCAAGTGATTTTCACCCCTATTAATCATAACAACCTCATCAAGTCACAGAAGGTGTGTGTGCGTGTGTGTCTGTATAATCTGACATTTTTCACTTGGATCGGTGAAAACCTTTACTATTAAAACAAAAGCAATAGCATTTGCACATATTCATATGAAATGCCAATGCAGTCAGTTTAATATGCAAGTCCAAGTTATGATTCTGCTGAGGAGTTACATAAAGGTGACAAATATTATACTGATAAACAGGGGAGGGTAAAAAAATCAATTCAACAATGAGGGCAGCGCACGGACACTCTTCTAACTAAAGTTATCTTGTAACTCTCATCATTTTCATCTTCTAAAAAGGTAGTGGTTGTTAGCCAATTTGATTTAATGAGCAAATAATTACCCATGCACGACTGACACGAGGTATACTGTTAACTTTTTCAACTGTCAGTCAGAGACATTACATTAAGGGAAGGGAGCAGCAATCAGCAGTGACAAATAAGAGTGGCTGACTAACCCAAATTGCAACATTTAACAGCTGAAACCAACTGTGCATTGAAAAAAATAACTCTGTGTTCAAGTCTATGCCACCTTTAAAACCCTGCTTCTTCTTAGTTTCCTGTACAATGAATTCTCCCCCGAAGCTAACAGTGCAACAAAGAGGCTCCTTTGCTGCAGACATAATGCCAGAAACACAGCGCAGCCCCCTCTCACTGCATCTCCCCTCCCTAGAGGCAGGAGATTGTAAGATGCTTTCCATTAATTCATTTATTAATTATTGCTGTGAACCTCACTCACGTGGTGGTTGAGGTATTATTCTAATTGGGCATGTGTGTTGCATATGATTACATTAATATTTTACATAATAAATGCAAATAATAAAAACAAAAGGTAAAGTCATCTTTACTCTTTGACTCATTTTTAGGAAAAGCTCTGTGGATGTTTAAACTAATTAGGATTTACAGCTGTGAGAACCTGAAATGGTTCATGGCCATGACATACAGTACCTACAGCATAATGTTGACATTTTGGCCTGTGGGTGGAAAGGAGTGTGCCAAATGAAAAGGGCTCATGTTTGTTGCTCAGTAGACTTTATGGTAATCCATTCACTAGGGTTTTAAATTTTTTATGTACCAGTAATTGTGGCCTTATTGTGATGCAAGGTAAGAGGTCAGTAGGTCAAGAAAGTTTGATTCAACAATCGACAAGTGTTTAGTCAGACTAACAGAAACTACAGATTTTCATTCACATTCATATGTTCTCCATTTTTTTTTGACATGAATAACTTAAATGTACAGCGACTCTTGTTCTAACCACATTATACCAACACAAGAGGCTGCTCTCTGTCACCTTTTAACATTACAAATGTGGGATAGTGACTTAAATTAGTATAAATTTCATCATGAAAACCATTTTCATTGAAAACGGAACCAAACAACCATGACTTTTCTTGACAAGACAAACATCACATTTCGATAACATATGATTTCTTCACACTTTAAACTTTCAAACCTCAAACAATGTTGGGAAGTCTGCAAATATGATTATCAAGTTTCTTTTGAAACTTAATGTAATTAATTGAACTCTCAGTAGTCAATTATTTTAGCTAATTTTAGGTCAAGAAGTCAGAACAAGTCATGTACAAAAAATATATTTTAAGATCAGTTAAGTAGAAAGTAATTACACTGAAAAAAAAAAAATTGGTTCCACTTGTGGATGTTTTACAGTGTACACACTCATACATACAGACAGTAAATACACTCACAGCGTTAGCCTCATTTGGATATGCATTTGACAGCTTGCACAGACTGAGACTCGTTAGACACACAGAAGTACAAACCCCAAACAAGCTGCAAGAGTAGTGCTTGTCACTATACCATTTCCTATGAGTGTTGCGGTGCTGTCCACTTATTTATTTTTTTTTTTTTTACCCCTCTTGCTAATAATGATTCATTTTTTGTTGAAGATGTTTTCCTTGGAGCCAGAAAAGACTGATAATCAAAATCCCTGCTCTAATTTCATTACACATTTTAAATACACCTCACACTGTTTCCTGATGCAAAAAGAGTAGCCCTCCTTTCTTCTCTTTTGCTCTGCACTGCATTCTATTTCAGAATAAAGAAACCAATAAACTCAAGTCCATCTTGGACCGTGCATAAATGAATTTCTTACATAAAGATGTCAGAAAAAACTATTCTCCCTCTGCTGTTTTTCATTTTGCTTTCCATTTTACTGTCTTTTTGTATTATGTGCGAATGTGTGTGGAGGTGTGTGTCTGTGTGACATCTATGCTATTGTGTGGTATTCTACAGTTTAATGGAAAACCTTGCTTGGTTTCCCCTACCTCATTATTTGATAGACCAGATTAGAAATAGATTTATGATTCCGATTAATAACGTTAGCCAGAGTTCATTGTTTCCGCCAGTCAGCCGAACAACTTGATATCAGTCCCACTAATGCGTTTGAAACACCCGTGCTGTGTGTTTAATAATATTGCTGTTAGAAAAGCCATTCGTTCTCATTTGAGCAGCAAGTCTCATTTGGTTGGATGAAGTAGCTCTCCACCTCACCAATTCTGCAGAGACTGCGGGGAATACCAGGCAAATGAAGGATAGAAATAGCAATATTTCTGCTATCTCACTGTGCGGATCTCTAAGAGTCCATAATGTAATATAGGGTAATGTAATAAGACTTCATGGGAAACATGTTATACTCCCAGTGTTTACATTTTATCTTTGTGTTCCAGCTTCTTAGTAATGTGTGTGTGGTTAGTTGAGTTTAGAGATTTGTTAAAATTGTAGTGTGTGTGTTCAGTTTGTCATTTGCAGGGTCAGAGTTATATGTACACATATAAGGTGCAACTATAGTTAGCCAAAAGTTTTTCCCGTTGAGGTCACATTCCTTGGGAGACTGAGCCCCAGCTACAGCTGTGAACAGGGGTGTTCTCTAACAATAAATGAATGTGGCAGCAAAGGAGCTAATCGGCCAAACAGTGCTGGTCACAACGGGACACCAGCAACCCTTAATCATCAAGCTGCAGCAAATTAATTACCACAATCATCTACCTACGGCAAATTAATTATCACAATCAATCACCACAAATTAAACTAGGCCTTAAAATAGCCCCACGGTCAACTGGCAATCAGCACCTCTGGCCTGCACCCAGAGCGAGACGAGCACATGCAAGCAAATATTCCTACACACCACAGAAGAGAAACATGGAGGGGTTATAGCAGATGTTTATACATATATGCACATACAAAATCATAAACAGAGACAGATAAATGGACACACATACGCACACATGCACACACACACACGCAGAAACACACACAAAGATCTAATAGGAAAAGAAGGACATGAGACTCATTTAACAGCAAATGTCATCCAGACAGCCCACTTAATTAGTGCTGCAGATCTAAAAGAGGGAGAGGGGAGGGAGGCGTGGAATGTGGATCAAGGGAGAAGACTGGAAAAACAATGTTTAATTGAAAAAATAAAGTAAGAGAAAAGGCCAACAGAGGGGAGTTTAAAAGTGGATGTAGTGAAACCAAGTGATTGAAAATTGAACGATAAATAAAATTTTACCTTTTACCTCTTAATAACTAAAGCTGGAGCAGGCAATGTCTGGAAATCAAGCTCCTAAAGCAACTCAGCTGCACCCTCTCCTCCCTGTATTTGGTTTGTAACTCTGACCTGCTCTTCACCTGGCTCACGTTTTATTTTGTTTGTTGTCGCTCTCTCTTTTAAGGCCAGTTTACACCAAAGACTTATGACAAGACGAAACACTTGCAGAGAAGATTGCAGCAGTGTAAACTGGTTCATTTGAGCTTGACTCAAGCTTGTCAGGTCGCCAGAGGCCACTTTGAGAGCATAAGGCATGTCACTTGTTCCAACAGCCAATCAGCTCATAGCAATGTCACCTTTTGCTAGGAGGCACAGAGTAGAGCAGCCAATAGGAAGACACGCTCTCTGAAAGGGTCCGTGATTGGTAAAAAAGCGCCTATCACAATCTTCATTCTTCTACAGCCTGAATTCAGAGCAGAGGAGAGGTGCAGAAATCTAGTGTTCTTTCAGACCGCCTGAATTACAATATGCTGAAATGCGATTTTCTGCGATCTCTGTGATAGAAAAATGTATGCCTGTTAACAATGTGCAGGCATTTTTTTAAGCAAAGCAGCTTGTTTGTTAGTGTCTCTCAGCAATATGTACAGCTGAGATGGTCAGTTAGAAGTCTACACAGCTAATGAGTGTTTTTTATGGTATTGATGTACTGAGCAATGTACAGCACATAGGAATCAAAAATTAACACACCACTAGTGGATAAGATATACTGCTGCACTGTCTGTGTCATGCTGGTGTATTTGATTTCCTGAGCTGTTGTCTGCTCTTAAGGTATTTTTCATTGAGTTTTCAGGTTCCTTAAAGTTGTTGAAAATGTTGAAGTTGACATTTCTCATCTGGATGTATTTATACATATATGTCCGTCTCAACCTCACCTACTGCATTTCTATCTAGTATTTCCCTGTCTGGTTTACTGGAGCATCATCAATAACAAAGCATTTTTAATTTTTGGATATCTGCTAAAGTATATGAAGCCAGATCTATTTCCAATCTGACCAGCTGCTTTTCAAGTGGGCTGTTAAAATGCCCCATTGTGCTCTGTTACAGTACTTACCTGGAACCATTTTCTTCTGCACAGTATTAAGAGCTGGTGAACCATGAAGTAGCTCAAACAGGTAAATAGCAGCGAGTGGTCTCAATTAATGATATTTACGCTGACAGCTCAAGCTGGCTCAAAAAAAGATGCTCAAAAAAGTATCCCAGCATTGCAGGTCGACTACTTTTCTTAAGTGCTGCGGCTGGTTAAAAACAAATTTGACATTCAGTGTTTTGTTCATGGTAGGGATGAGGAGAGGCCATTCACATTCTTTAAAAATCTTCCTGCACCAGAAATCTTACACTGATATTCACCAACCCTCTTCACTTCCTCTAAGATACTAAAAAAATATTAGAGGAAATCTTAACAGCAACACTGTAATGCAGGTTATCTTTTCTTCATTCTGTTTAGCGGTTCGACTGATTTAAAAATTTTGAAATCAGTCATCTTTAAGTGTACACTTTGCAGTCATATATTGCAAGATTTAAACATGAAAACCTGATAAAGAAATCTGAAATGAAGAAACTGATTGAAATATCAGTGGACTGTATAAAAATAATTTATAACTGTAGCAAGGAACAATAACAGCATAGAGTAAAAAGGAAGCAGTTCACCATCTAGTTTGCCAGAGCCAAAGAAGAAGACACACATGCTGTCTGCTGTTGTTGTTATCATTACCATAGTGCTTGTACACAGTGATACTTCCCTGTAATTAACACAGAATTCTGACATAGCCTAATTTTTAAAAAAAGATAAAAAGTAACATACTGTTTAAGTACTAAATAGCATGTTGGCAAGGAATTTCAGAATCAGCTAGCGGCTGAGTTTAGAGTCACTCTAATAAAAGCTCAAAGATAGTAAAAAATGCTCATAATTTCCAATAACAACTCTCTCTTCCACAACAAGCTAATTAATTGAATGATTTTGCTGACTATGGAGGGTTCAACTTCTTCTGAGTAAACTTAACAGTGGCTATTGCAGGGGACTAGAAGGTTTCAAACGCTGTACATTCCTCAGCTTTGAGATAGATTTTGTGCTTGACCAAGTGTTTGACCAAAAGTTTAAAATGTTGCCCTGGACAGCTTTGCATTTCACATTACAGATTTTGCAAAGAGTGATGCCTGTGTGGATTTTTGAAAAGTCTTGTGACTGCTTTTGGCTTGCGACTGCCCTGACTCACTGTGACTTGAACAAGCTACAGGGCGTATCTTTCTCTTCTTACTCTGAAAATTCTGAATCCGATTCTGAATTTGGCACAATTTGATTTTACGTGAATCGGTACACTAAAGCACTAACGTAATTTGCACAGTTGTGCACAAAACTACTGAGTTCAGTTTCCAACCCTGCATATGATTCAATTAAATTTACTGCCTGATGTGTTGCAGCATATTGAAAGATAAATCATTCTGTGACAAACTGAAGGAACCTTAAATCTATTATTCAGCACAGTCCTCCTCCTCCTTACAATAACAAGAGCTCATATGTACATGAGATCCTCCTCCACTTTGTGCAGTGTCGTCTCCTCTCTTCCTCCTCCTGCTCCTCTGTGCTGTCAACTCCTCTTCCTCCATCCTGTCTAACTTCCCCTCAAGCCGATCTCTTCGTCATGTCTCCACCTGGTTCCCTTTTCTCAGTTTTCCACTGACTCTTTTTCAATAAAACTCCCTTTTTGTGTCTGTCCCTCTTCCTTTTTCTCTGTCAGTCACTTTTTGTCCCTGTCATTCTCTGTATCTTTTGTCACTCTTCTTTTCTTTCTGCTCTCTGTCTTGCTGCGCTGATCTCTTGGAAACTGAGTAGACACTGTTCAGTTCCTGTGGAACCGAGGCTATGCCATATTGTGTGACACCCTGATGGCGCCTTAGCACGCACACACACACACACACACACGCACACACACATTCAAACACGTGAACACGAGAGAACTTGTCTGCAACTCATACCAATGCATGCATTCAAATTAAGCACCTGTGTTAAGTGCAATTTCATTGAAGTTGACTTTCGTGCATTTCTGTGCTTACTTGTATTTTACAATGTAGGCTACAGAACTTTTCGCATGCCTGCATTTGTGTGTGAGTGTCTTGGGCGTTATTGTGTGTGTCGAGGATTAAAGGGAGCACTTCATTGTGTGGGGGATCCCTTGATGGCCTTTAGCCCTCATCGTGGCATGCTCCAATACCGCAGTCTGATTGGTCTCAAACTGTCCTGACAGGAAATCCATCTGTGCGTGAGTGTGCATGCGTGTGTGTGTGTATGTGTGTGTGTGTCTGTTTGTGTGATGCATCTGGATGACAGCTAAATTGAATGCCAAGGCCAACAAGGCCAGAGGATCACAATGAGAGAGATGAGGACAAGACTGCACAGAGAGACACCGGGAGAGAGAGAGGCTGGCATTAAGCCCAGGGATGACATAGAGAGACAGTTGTTTGGAGGCGTGTGTGTGTGTGCGTGTGTGTGTGTCTGTGTGTGTGTGTGTGTGTGTGTGTGTGTGTGTGTGTGTATGTGCA
>JAQLOL010000002.1:15212767-15225089 GCA_029783665.1 Naso thynnoides
TTCTCTCCTCCGTCCTTCCCACTTGCGCCGGTAGGAGGGACAGGCGGAGTGCCTGCGCCGGCTGCGCCAGACTGCGCAGTGCACGAAACTTGCAAATGCGCCTGGACACACCCTGCGCCTGGTCTACGAAACTAGGGCCCTATGTATTTAACTGATGAAATTAAATTTAAATTAAATTTCAGATAGTGGATTGTAATGCTTTTAATATTTTAAAATTCATTTTCAACATGTATGAGCATAACCACAATTAAAACCATAAAACGTGGCTTTAAAAATATTGAAAAAGAAAAATTTTATTGGAGACCCAATATATACATAATGAAATTATAAAAAATATCAATACTGCTCGTCTGAAGTAATCGAAGTGTCCTGAAGCCTCAACACCAAGTTTTTAACCTCACTCTTTACTGTAGCCTGTTGTTGCTGAGATGGGAGCCACAAGAACATGCATCAACCTTGTTATGGTTTTATTATGTAGTTTGTTTTTTTTTACATTTGAGACCTGGTCACCATTCGCTGAAGTTTTTTGGGAAATTACTGCAACACCTTTTCCTGTAAAACTCCAGCAATGTTTCGTGGAAAAAAAAAAAAAAAGATAAAAATAAAATCATCCAACCTTCCATGGGCATGACGGTGAGTAAATAATGACTGAATTTTCATTTTTGGTTAACTATCCCTTTAACAACAACACAAACAAGACCAGGCATACATTAAAGTTTTTGGTGCTTTGTGTTATGAGCACATTTTTGTCAGTAACAAAAAAAAGCATTCAGAATTGATTCCTAAACTAATTCACAGTCACTCAATGAAGAAAGGACAGATAAGAGAAAAACCCTTCTGAAAACAAGCATCCACGAATCACTGAAATAATGAAATTTACTGTTTCACATTATAGCAGTGAGTGATAGACAAACAACAATGAGGAGAGGGTAAAAAAAAGACACAGAGTGAACTTAACTAGAAGACATTAGAGGTAAGCTAACTGAATAAATGAGAACAACTAAAACAAAAATGAAAAAGAAAATGGGCCCAAGTAAGTGTGAGGAATTTCAGCAGAAACAATCAGGTTCTGTGAAATAAGGCAAACAAATGCAGGCTTTTTTGAGTGAGAAAGAGAGACAGTTTATGTGATATATCTGTGGGTGAGGCCCTTGCCTATTAGAGAGTATTAGCCTGTGGCTGATGTATGGAGTGTTGTCAGGGATATGAGGTTTAGATAGGCCATAGTCTGGGTTAGATAGAGTTTATGTAACGGAATCCAGTCCCAACTCTCTCGCCATGGACCAGAGAGGGTGAGGCTAATTCAATTTCCCCCTTCCACACATCAAAAATTGGTCTGAGACTCAGGGGATAAAGAATGGACTCTTTTACAGGTGAGTGCATGAGGATAATCTGACAGTCAATCCAAATGCTGTTTTCATTCGGATAATTTGTGGACCAGTACATCTCAGCAGTAGTCTTAAAAGACACAAAGATCCATTTCCATTGTGAGAAAATCGGGTGACCCAAGATTGACTCAGTTCTGATTCAAATATGGTTGTTGCATTTTATACAGAATTTTACCTCTCTTATTTTAAGTGCCAACAATGGTTTTAACTGAAGGCAAGACAGGGCAAGTTCATTTACATAGCACCATTCAGATACAAGGTAATTCAAAGTGCTTTACAGAGGCATAGGAAAAACATTAGAAATCAAAGAAAAGATTAAGATTAAGATTTAAAGATAATAAAAGCAAATGCACTAAATAAAGGTTAGATAGAACTGAGGTACCTACTTGTACTTCTCGTCAGGGTAAATCACATTCACCCTCAAACAAACCATTCTTTTAAGATGACTACGATTTGGTGGATTGGACAAACCAAAAAATACACAAAAAATTAAGGTGTTTTTTTAATGTACGTACACCTAAAGGGTTTATTCAAAGTCTCAACAGTTTGATTAGAATCACAGCAACTAAGTGGCTCGCTTTACACAGGTTACTCCTCTTGCAGTCCTGTTGCAAATCAATAACTGCACAATATTCTTATATTCTTTTCTAGCTTTGGAGAGACTAACGTATATTGTTAACTGAAAAGACAAGAACTTTGCATGTTCGTGAAGCCCCGACATTTAAATTTTTAAGAAACACAAATTTGAATGATTTGATTCAAAGATGAATGCTTTATGGAAATTCTGCCCTGATGTTTCTTCTTCTTCTAAATGTATTTATTTCAATCTTTTTTTAATACTCTGCCAGGGATGGGATTATATACATAACTCTGGTCACATTATTAATGTTTATGTTTAATTTGTTAAACCCAATAAAAAAATAGATAAAACTATATTCAGAGGGCAAGTGTTGATCTAAAAGAAAGTCAAATTCATTTAGTTACTGTTACATATGCTCTAAGGGCACAGGTACGATTTAACAGATGGAGAGCTTTGAGATTTTATGGTGGACTGAAAATATTTTAGCTTTAGTCTCCAGGGGGAGATACTTGGTACAAGCAGACTCTTCTATGTACTCGTATAAATTTCAGGGGTGTGGACTAGTGATGAGCAAATTAAATATAGACATCTATTTGAGTAACTCTGGCCGCTTCTACTCATGATTTAAAAATGCAGGATTGATTAATTGCTGCAGTCTTTGATTTTCCTCTTTTATATTATTCTTAAAGTTGAAACATGTCAAAAGGCGGGTCCTCATGGTGGAAATAGTGAGAATGGATGATGGAAAGGGAGCATTACTTCTGAATGTTGGATTAGGCTCAGCTAATCTTGATGACAAATAGATTTTAATCGAATAATAAACTGTTACCAGTGAGGCAGCTGCTTAATGGTTATTGTTTTAGGTAGAATTGTGCACTGTAATGGTCAAACTGTTTTTCTGTTTTATTTAAAAGCTTTTTGCTGAATTTCACATAGGCCTACATACATCACACATACCTGAAAGCTACATTGATTATTGTTGTAAAGCTCATCCGAATTGCACTTGTTGAGCGTCAGAACAATTTGGCAGATACATGCCAATGTGGCAGATGGATAGACTGACAAACAGTTGTAGCGTGGGCTTCATTTGGTCAATTCTCTTCCATAATCACACGTTTTTCTGAGAATTGGCACAACACATTTCAGAGAATTATTTCCTGTTAATGTGATGCCAGATGAGGCTCTACAAGGATTTTTATCCCAAGTTCATTCAATTTGTATTTCATAGTACAAGGTTACATTGCATGACTATGCGTATATTAAGAACTGATGCTCCCTACATTTTACACAAAGAACACAGTGGGGAATGGAAACTCCTTTCTGATGCTCAAACAGAATAGAGTAACAAAATAACCCTGAAACATGTAACAGTATCACACATTTTTACATGAGCCTGTTCTGCATCATTCTGAAAAACATTTACATGTCATTTTGAGGAAATGTTTAACATTTTCAGAAGACAATTGTTTATGTTTCACCTAGCAGCACCAGAAAGCTCATTAATTAAAATGCCAAAAACTGGCAGAGACACTCTTTAGTTTAAGTCATTCAAAGGCCAAAATGTAAAAACAAAAAGTTGACTGTTTAGTTGGTTGGTTGCCAGGACAACAAGATATTGTCGGTGTCAGATAAAGACAGGCTAGCTGTTTACCCAAAGCTGTGTCCCAATTCAGGGGCTGCATCTTTTGTAAGCTGTATTTGAATACTGATTGCATTACAGCGACGTGACAAAGGATATTCTATTTCAAAGGCTCCTTCAGGTATGGTGAACAAATGCAGCCTTTGTCTCACATGTGAAGGACTGAACTGGTGGATCCTTTGTGGCCCAATATATTCCTAGAGTCACTGCACATCAGCCTTTTTTTTCAGGTGAACATAACAGATTAAGCAACTTAACAGCAACTGGGAAGTGTGTTTAAATGTGAGTACTGAGATAATCAAATAAAAACTTCTAGCTCCATCTTTCCATGCGCATCAGTTAACTCCAGCTGTCAAGGTTGCTAGGCGACAGGAGAGGTGTGTCATTATGCAAGGGTAAGGAGAGGAACAGTTGATGACAAAAACAGGAAATGCTTCACGGACCAGACCATCTCATTTAACAAGACTTAATTCGGTTCAGCCTTTATAAGGGTTGCAGTCTTTGAGAGATCAGACCCCTGAATTGGGACACACCTTTTGTGCCCAGCCTCTATGCTGACCTAACTCATTGATAACTGTAGACTTATATTTAGCAGACAGATATGACATTGGTCTCAACCTTCTCATTAAACTTTAAGCAAAAAAACTAAATAAGTGCAGTTTCCAAAGAAATTTGGGACAGTTTAAATTAATTTTATCCAGTATTTGTGACTTTAAAAACACTCTTGGAAAAGAAAGTAGATCTTTAAATTTTTTTTAGCAGTCATCAAGTGATTAAAGATTTGTGATCAATGCTATTTTCAATCAAGATGTCCAGCTCTAACCCGAAACAGCACACAATAGAACAAAGGAATCAGTTGTGATACATGCAAGAAAGACTGGAGTCAGTGTTTTGTTTGTCAACACTGACTTGTCTTCCAGCTGCCAACAGTCTAATAATTTGTGAATGAATCAATGACAATGCAAGTTTAGAGAGACTAAATCTATGCCATGTGGGACATCTTCACACTGCTGTGAAAGTTGGAGCAAATCATGCTGAGAGCATTGCTGCAAACAGCATGAGTTGGCATATTTACATAATAGGACATAAAGGTTTTATGTCAGGATGTAGGAAAACAATTCTGAATTTGATTGTTTCTCGGGTTTCTTACTGTAGGCACGAATCACACAGGCATTTGTCTAATAGCTGTCTAGTATTTGCTTGCAGCAAGCTGTGGGGCACCGATTAAAAGCAATAGCAGGGCCAATCTCATATTACTGTAGCAGACGGCATTTATAAGTAATGCACGCCAGGGGAATAGACAAACCTGGCAGAGTATCCCAGCTAGAGAGGCTTTTCACATCGAAAAAAGGGTTGATGTGTACGTGTATTTAATGATGGACACTTCTTCAAGAATCCCAGGTATTGCATTCTGTTTCCAACTGTTCTTAAAGTCTATTGACTTTGGTAGACCAGAGCTGTCTTCTCCTTATTGTCATACTGATCAGTGCCACTGCTTTCTCTTCCCTCACCTAAATATCCCCTGGACACACCGCTCCCTCAACCTTGACCTTCATGCCCATCTTATCCTTAAAAAGTCTTCACCCTTCTCTTGCAATACTTTTTTGAATTTCCTTTATTCCCTTCCTATCATCCTCTAGCCCTCTCTCCTTTTTCCCTCCTCCAATGTCTCATCTGCTTTTTTGCCCTCATCAGCTCAGTAAAGGAGAAATCTGTTTATGATGAGGGCTCAGGGACTATCTGCTTCCAAAATAACTAGACTTTATTGTAACCTCATAAAGCTCTAGGAAAATAGGCTGATGATGATATACAGTGCTGTGCATGTATGTTGCAGCTTGCTCTGCATTTTCCTCCTGACTTATGAATGTGTACATGGAGGATTCTGCATGTGTGGATGCTGTTTGAGTGAAGTTACTGTTGCTGTAATTAAAAAAACAGACAGGCAAGGGTGCAACAGAGTCAGCCTTGGGAAGAAGATGGTGGGTAACCATTAAATACTAATCCTTTCTGCCCAAAGGCTTCACTGTCTACTCTCTTCTCCATCTAATCAATGAAACTCAGAGGAACCATTGGATTCTTAATTCAGCTGTGCATTCAGGGCCCAAATACCCCTGATGGATCACATATCTGGATGGACATGCACACCCACATGTACACACAAATCCAGCTCCTTTAAATGCCATCTGCCTTTGTAGTGGCATATTGGCAGACTGCAGTGTGACAGAGCTCTTCCGACAGCATAAAAGGTATCTGCTTGAACACTTGAACTCCTTTGATGGTCAAACAGCACTGAAAAGTGATCCACTCACACTGAGAGAACAAGTGTCTGGTGGGTGCTCTCCTGTGTATTGTGTAGTGATTCAAGAGAAAGGGCAGCCAGACATCACAGACAGATCTTACAGTGGGTGGCATGTGTCTGTATGTGAGACAGAGGGAGAGACAGACAGACAGATAGACAGAGAGGATGATAATACACATGAAAGAGTGAGCATGCAAGGACGGCATTGCTTCCTTGGCCTGTTTTCCAGAACATAATCTGACAGTATGTCCACTTGAGCTACGTTTTCCTCTGCAGGAGAAAACCAAACAGACTCGAGGAGGTGTGCTGTTCGCAGACAGCAAGTCTCCCTGGATCAGATCCATCAGCTCATTGACTTCAAAGAGGGAGTGAAATATACCTTGGCTACCGTGGGCTCATCTACCAACAAACACACATTCCTCACTGGAGGAGAACAGGTCAAAGCTGCTGATGTTACCACAGGGAACAGAGATACTAATCTGATTGGATGCACAGCAGAGAGATGCTAATTTGATTAGACAGCAGGACAGGGGGTTGCGTGAGAATACTTAGATTCCCTGTAAGCTTTATACATATAACAGACACCGCAACAGAATGAATTTATCACATCATGAATGTGCAAGTGTTAATGTGGGAATAATAAAATAACTGTGCAAAATAGCTGGAGTGCTGAAATGCTTGGTTTTAGGTGTTCTGGTTCAGAAACATTTGCAGTGAATGGATTTAAACGCGAGTCACTGATGTAGTTAATCTGTCCTCTACCAACCCGGCTCGGGGTATTGCACTCATCAGGCTGATTCAGTTTTATAGGGCTGCACCCTAAACGTCGATAATACGAATGAAATCTCATTTTGTCAGACGAATCACTGCAATTTTTCCAAGTGTGCCATTGAACACAGTGCAATGCAGGAATACAGCACTGAAGGCTAAAAGTTAACATTCTGACCCATGTCACACGGTTACCTAACTACAAATCTGGCACAGAAATAGAGGGGGGCAACACAATGCACAGCACTGTGACTCTTTTCTGTTTGTTGCCTCGAATGGACTCTTCAGCTGACAAAAGTGTCACCAGCCCTTTGCCAGAAATACTGTGGTTGGGGAACTGTTAGGATTAGTGTAACCCATTGATCAGTTGATAGGAACTGACCTATGGAGATAAGCAGTGCTTATCAGGCAGGATCTTCGGATTGGGTGGTGACAATGCACTTAAACTTTCAATTGAACCTTAAACTTGAAACACTCATTTAATTCATCTTAATAATGTGGAAATGTCCTGTTGTCAGATCTAGGATTAGGAACAAAGTAATTGAGGTAAAACAGGCACCCATGGTAAAATCCTGGACAGCAAGACTGTTTTCAATCCTGGCATGTCAAACACAGATGTTTTGTTACATCCCTTGGCGTCTCACAGACACAAAAAAGTACCCCACAGGCAGGGTCAGTAAGATATGCACTGAGCTCCCACTGAAGTCTGACCGTGTGTTCAGACCAAAAGCTTCATGAACATCATAAGCAGCCAGCTGCGGTTCATTTTCAATGAACGCTGGTGACGAAGGGTGTCTGGCACCTCAGCAACAGTGGCAAGTGACCAGAGCGTCGATTTGAAGTGGAGAGCAGCTCAACTTTATGCAAATCAACAGCGACAACACCGAAGTAGCAGCCAATTACGGATCGGGATTCCCACAGCAAGAGAAGAAGACGGAGAAGAGGACGAGGAAGAAGAAGACGAAAACAAGGAGAAAAGAAGTAGTAAAAGATGGAGGAAAAACTGATCTTAGCAGTGTCTGCTTTCCCTGAGCTGTTTGATGTGTCTTTGTTTATTTACAGAGAAGTTAAAAATAAAAAAACAGGCGCATGGAAAAAAGTGTCTGAAATTGAGACTCATAGGGGCAATGTAGCTGTGATTTTGAGCATTATTTCAATTTCGTAATGAAAAACATGATGATTAATACATCGTGAAAACATGAAAAATAGTATATTTTGTAAAGTGCACAGCATGCCTGCATGGGCACATCTGCAGCGCAGCTTGAAAACCCCGCCCCAATGTCCACCTCCTGCAAGCGCCCACTAGAAGGCTGGCAGCGCAATGCCAGTGACCAGAATGCCTGCAGGTGATTTTGAAGCTTTTGGTCTGAATTCACAGTGAACCCATCTACATCTTAACTAATTGCTTATAGCAACTTCTCCACATATGCAGTACAAAGAGCTAGAAAGTTTCATTAGGGTGGTAGCTAAGGTAGAGATGGGGATCACATATGCAACAAGAGTTCGGAACCGTTGTGGAACCGAAAGTGAAACTTAACAAGTAATACCAAAGGGCTTTTCCTTAAATGAACCAACCACTTGTAGCTGTTTTCCTAAGTCAAACCCAGTATTCTTTTCCCCATATCTAACCAAGTACTTTTGTTGTCCAAACCTAACTAAACTGTGACACTTTCACATTGTAAATCATGTGTTTAAAAGGAACACAAATCCCATGTTTAGAAGGGCTTTTGTTGCAGGAATGCTTTGAACATCAGATCTCAGCACAAAAAGGTACCTTGAGCATCTGTATGACACACAAAAGAACATGACAATGCGGCAACATCTGATGAGTATGGATGAAAACAGGGTTGGGACAACCAACATAATCTACTAGCTGAGAAACTACTTTCCCAACAAGTTTGGAATGACAAATGGACCATGCTGGTATATGTCTTTAATTTGGATTTGCGGCCACCCTTTGTATGTGTGTGTGTGTGTGTGAGTGTGAGTGAGTTGGTTATGATGGAGCTGACACCCCCTGAAGACAGTGACCTAGCAATTGACTTACAGGCCATTTATACCCCTTTCCTGTCAGAAGCCATTGGTGTGGGTGTCACACAATCAGCAAGGGGTGTGAGTTTGTTGTAAAAGTGTGTGCCATCCTCCGTGAGCAAGGGTGGTGGAGCTGTGGGTCAGAGCGGTGGAGTGTTATAGCTTGGGGGTGGGACACAAATATACACACATTAAGAGATGAACGTCTGTTTTGTGAGACCTGCAACAACCAAACAAGCGCAGTGATTATAAATGTGCAGCTTTTGGGATTTGCAATCTTCTTATCCAGCTGTATCAAAGATATGCTGATTTTAAGTACCTTAAACACATAATATCCCTGGTATGTTTGAATAACCAAAACATTAAGGATAAAGCATCGTATAAAGAGTTCTTTTGGCAGTGTGACTAATGTTAGATTTCTCTAAAAGGTCCAAATCACATCATTTCTCATATTTAATCACTGCCTACATCAGCCATTGGGTATGACCTGTTCATCCATCCCTCATTCCAGTATTAGCAAATGAATGATGGCGAGGACGGACAGGCTTTTAGACAAGGAGGAGATAAACAGAGGTGACTCGGGGTAAATTGTAATTTGAGTGTAATAATCGCAAGCCATGCAGATAAGCTAAGTAGTCTGGTTCTGTTCCTATAAATGGTTTTCAGCTGTGATTACTGGAATTTACTGTGCTTTAACTCTCCTCCCAATTACATAAAAACATATGAGCATTTTAGAGCATTTTGACATACAATCTTTGGAGAACTTTATTAAGATAACCTTTCATTTGGAAGCAGAGAGTAAAATTGCAAAATTGAATGCCAGGATGACAGGCCGCTGCACAGATAAAACATTTCATTTATTTTATGCATATAGTGATCTGTTGGAGAAATATAAAATACAGCATCATATAGCGAAAGGATAAAGATTAATGATGTCTTAAAACGTTTAGTTACTTACTATATTATCCTTTTAATATATAGTTAATTTTAAATCATGTAGGGATCTACTGTATTAAAATGTAAAATAGTGAAATAAATTACTGTGGTGATTCATGTCAGTGTGATTTAAACAATCTGTAGACTTGCTGGGTCTCTGCAGGACTCAGCTCATAGACTTTACAGATATTAAATAAGGTCATGCGAAGCCATGATAAAGGTTTAATGTGTCTGTAGCTTGTAGCATGGATGGCACATGTACAAGCCTTCAAGGCTCATTACTTTTAATTAGCCCTACTAGTTAAGTCATGTAGCAGCAGCTGTACAAACTCTGTCTTTGAGTAAACATTAAACTTTACCGCCCTTAAACCAGAAGCCTCAGTATGAGGCACAGAGTATCCTTGTTTGACTCCAATGAAGCCAGGAGCAAATCAAACATGGCTGTTTCCTGTTTTATCAAAGGACTGAGGATTAAGATCTGAGGTGATTCCTTACAGCTGCAAAATATAAATGGTATATGTATTGAAAATGACCGATCTGTTTGGATGCCACGCAAACTTGCATTTACAGTTCTACAGACAAGGATGAATATGTTAAGATAATGCTTTAGTTTGAAAAGTAATGTGTGCTGTAAGCAAGGATTTGGTAGCTAACCACAGCCAGCATCAGTATCTGTGTTTGGCTGAGACAGACCAGGAGCAAAACTGAGATGGATGGGCTCCAGACAGCCACAGACACACATGAGGGAAGGCAGCACACACACACACACACACACACACACACACACACACACACACACATAGACGGATGTTAATCTGCTCTCTCAGAACCACTCTGTATTGTTCAAAGCACAAATGCCATCTATACAGAGACCATGTGTGGGAAGAGGTAAGACTCCATTTCTTTGTTTTTCCTCTTGCTGGCGAACATGTCAATCCTTAGTTCTGAAGAGAGAGTGTGTATGTATGGTGTGTGTATGTGTGAATGTTAAAACAAGGGTGGGTGTTTAAATGTCAGATCCCATAATTGCATCACTTGCTTACTGTCTCCCTGCGCCCTGAGTGAAGCTAGCTCTGTTTCCACAGAGCCTACGCACTCCAAGTGCAAACATTCACCCACAGTTACTGTGTACATCACAACTAGTGTGATGTTGGCAACTACAGTCCCCATGATCCTGTGTGAAAGAAGAAAGCATTTTGGCAAACTTCTGTTTGTTTCATGTGTCATGTTGGAGAAACAATCCAACATCCAAGATGAAAAGTGACAGTAAAGAGACAAACAGAAATAGAAAAGCAGAGAAAGGTGTTTAAGCATGTGCTAAAAACATGTATGTATGAACAGTATGAACACATGCACTGATTTTCACAAGGCTGCAGCAGCTCGGTGCTGCCTGTATGCCTTATCAGCTCAAGCTTTGTTAACAGCACTCTGAATACTGTTGAACATCTCCGTAATCAGTAGCTTTAGAGAGTACATTTTAAACCATGAAGTTAATTATAACCATTAACTAGGATTTTATCCAGATGTAAGGTTGTGTTGAAAGTCAAAATCCATGCTTGTTCTGCAGCTTGGAAAGGAACCGTTATCTTATGTTAAGCCTCTTCAATCTTGGCATCCTCTGAACAGATGCGTAGTCTCTTAGTTATTCATGTGTTAATGTCTAAGGAGATTTTCCAGAAGTGTGAGGATCACTGTTCTACTTGGATAGGCCAAGCTTCGCTGAGAAGGCTATCTGATCAATAGAAGTCTGAACCAGATGCTTAAACATTCATTAATACTCTCACTTTAACATTGATTTTTTTCCCCCTGAGCTGAGAATGGCCCTGCGGTCACAGACTTGTAGTCTGTACACATTAAGTCAACCACAAAAAGATGATTATTTAAGTATGAAATACCACTGTTTGAGCTCTGGTGTATTATGTGTAGTCCTCCCAGAAGTGGAACAGGTGTCACAGTCTGATTTGTAAGTTAGTCAGAACAGTTGTGATAAGACGATTTATTGCAAACATAAACCACAGCAGATGATTACAGGGGAGGATATGATTTATGCCTCCTTCATTGAGGCAATCAGCATAATTTCCCCTGGTATGACACACAAACACACAACTGAATATTCAGATACACACACACCCCCACATGCACACAAACATGCGTGCCTAAAAGCATGCACATAAGCACATACACAGCTGCACACAGAGCTGTTCTGTAACGATGTCTTACTGTGAGACCTTCTCAGAGATCATATCTCTCTCCACACTCCCTCCCGTGAGGAGCTCTTTAAATATGTAACCACCACCTGAGGCTTGAACAGGTAAACGCCGCACATGGATGCATACGCGTATTCTCTCTCTCTCTGTCTCTCTCTCTGTCTCTCTCTCTGTCTCTCTCTCTCTCTCTCTCACACACACACACACACACACACCCACACACACCCACACACACACACACACACACACACACACACTTAAATGCTTTTGAAGAATATCTGAACAAAACTATTATTCTGATATTTCAAGAATTTGAGGAAATTATTAAATCTGTTGTTAACAATACATCTACTGATGCACAGACTTGGACACATCATCAGTGTTGTATCCTAGACTGACTGGGTGTTTCGGGTCTTGCAACAGACACCCTCCTCTAGGCGACCCGACCGAGGTGATCAAATCTCGGCCTGTGTC
>JAQLOL010000002.1:15230570-15246903 GCA_029783665.1 Naso thynnoides
CTGTCAGGTTTCTGCATACCCCTCAAAACTTTGGTAGTTGCACCCCTGCACAAAGCATTAGTACAGACAGACGAGTGGCGGCTGCAACTTTTTCCATAAGCTGTTAACACTCAGATTGATTGATTGAGTTCCTTTATCCATTTAAGAATTACAGGCAT
The DNA here is from genome assembly GCA_029783665.1 of Naso thynnoides. Taxonomy (NCBI): domain Eukaryota; kingdom Metazoa; phylum Chordata; class Actinopteri; order Acanthuriformes; family Acanthuridae; genus Naso; species Naso thynnoides. The sequence goes on from JAQLOL010000002.1 coordinate 15,230,729, forward strand.
TTGTACGTGATCTCTCCAGTTTCAGACACTCAAAAGAAGCTGGACAAACTAATATAACTGCAGCGTCCTCCTTGGAAATGAGAAGCAAGAACTCCCTCTGTCCCTTGTTACTCATGGTGATAATGCAAATGTCCAAGCCATCATGGCAAGCGATATAGTTCACAGGACAGCAGACAGCAATATGCCATGAGCTTCCCCGTCTTGGAAATGTAGGACAGAATTTTAGTCCAACCAGGGAGACATTATTGGAACAGGTGTGTACATGAACACAGGTTGGAAAAACGATCGGCATAAACCACCCCTCTAGTGTGAATTAAAATTCTTTCAGAATGGGCCTTATCAGATCAGAATTTTCAGAATGACGTGTTTACATGAATCATTTTTATTCTGATCAAGCTTTAATTCCGATTATTTGAGTCCATGCAGACATAGCTACTGTCGCACTTTCATTTGGTTTGGTTCGCTTTCACAATACACTCTGTCAAACGAACCAAACTTTCTAAACAAAGTCACATGGTTGTAACGACTCCTCTTCTGTGGCAGTAATGCACCAATAAACAACCATAGAAGAAGAACCGTAACAACTACAAGAAGAAAACCACTCATCTATTAGACAGAACAGAAAATGGAAATATGTCTCCTGAGAAGAATAAAAGCATTTATTTTGATAGATGAGCCACATGTTTTTCAACGTTGTTAATGAAACAACAATATCAAAAATGATAACATAAATGATCCACATGTTGTTAATTGACTTACGTAGCAACGAGCAAAGCATTCACTGCATGCACGCGTGCTCCCGCAGCGGGGGACACACTTCAGACCAAGGGAAACTTGGCATAACAGTGAAAGCAAGTGTGCTGTTTGTTTTGCCTCCATTATACGCTGTGTTTTGCTCCTCTTCCTACTTTTGGTTTATAACTTGGACCGCTTTACTTTCACACCACAAACGAACCGCACCAGGGTTCACTTGGAAGTGAACCAAGACCCCAGTTTTCAGGTGGACCAGAGTTGATTTGTTTGGTCAGAACCAGAGTTCGAATGAGCTTTCACACCACCCAAAATGTACAAAACTATTCAAGGAAGTCAACCAGGGTTTGTTTAAAGTGGACCAAAGAGCTCTGTTGTGAAAACTATCTTAATTCAGTAGTAGAATAAACACAGGAAGAACACACACACACACACATACATGCACACAGGGCACCTTGCAGCTTGCTGTTGAATAAAAGGTGGGCACATCCTGCTGGGGCTTTTCTGAAATGGGGAATGATGATGCGGCTAAGGCCCATGATTGGTTATCCCATGTAGACCAGAGCCTGTGATTGGTTGTCTTATTGAACTGGCTCCCACCATGCATCACATAGATTCATCTGTTCCTCCAAATCTGCTCGAGTAAAACCAATCCATCTCTCCCTCCATTCTTCCTTCCTCTGCCCCTCCCATTACCAATCTGTCTTTCTCTCTTCATCTTTCCCATCATCTCATTGACCTCGCTGTATCCCCCATCCCTCCCCAGCTTTATGTATCTATCTCATCATCATCCCTTGAGTTGCTTGTACTGTTCGTTCACTCATCTTGCTGCTGTTCACCATCCTCATTTACTAGCTTTTCTCCTCTTCCCTCATCCCCTGCTCTAGATACCTTTTTGATCATCTTTCACCTCATTCCTCATTTCCCTTCATTTCCACTTTTTTCTTCCTCTCTGCCACCTCTTTTCCTTGTCTTGTGCAACTCATTTTTCCTTTGCATGCTGATAAAGTGAGGGAATGATTTTGTGGGACCATTTATCAGGGGTGTGTTTTACCAGCAGCAGAGACCACAGCAGGGATAAAGTGGTTGGAAATACAATTTAGATAGAAATTTTGAAATAAAGGCATAGGAGGTATGGGAGCCATACTGTAGTTCAATGAGTTAAATGTACTTATTTCCTTTCATTTTTATCCTGTGCAAGTGTATATGTGTATGCATGTGAAAGCATCTTACTCTGCATTTACTGTAAGATTTATATTAATTAACAAAAAGGTGTAATCTCTTTTTCTTTTCTTTTTTCTCTTCTTTTCTCTACACTGTTATACAGTGCTTTCATTTCCACTGGGAAACTCAGCTGAGCTTTGAGTTTGTGTTCATGTGTCCATTGCCTCACTCTCTGTCAAGATTTATGTTTCTCTGGCTTCCGCTGCCTGTTTGTGCCCATCAGTCTCCGAGTCAATCAAATATCTAGCGCCTATCCATCTCTTCTCTCCTCATCATTTTTCTCCTATCTGTTTCTCTCCACATCCCTTCCTCCATCTTGTTGCTTCCCCTGTATCTCTCGTCCCAGCGTTGCTTTACAGATGCGCTGTTTGTCTGCATGGCTTTCGTCGCTACTCAGGTTCAGCTATCTCAGAAAGGCAAAGGCACCCCTTCTTCTCAAACCCGTTTCTTTTCCTTCTCTCTCTTTCTTTGTGTTTTCCTTCACTCTCCACCCCACTTTTTTTTCCTTTGTCTCTCTTGGGAGAGCGGTTATCAAAAGCGATAGCTCACTAGCTGAAAATAATAAGCTGCATCTTTTGAAGTCTGCAATGACTGTTTGACGTCTCGGTGGTGTTTCATGCAGATATTGCCTCCATTTGTGACGGGAATAAACAAAAGATTAAACTTATTTTAAGGTCAGTCAGTGTGTGCATGTTTGTGTGTGTGTTTGTGTCTGTGTGTGTGTATTTGTGTGTGTGTGTGTGTGTGTGTGTGTGTTTGTGTGTTGTGGTAAGTCAACCCCTCAGGGTCCACAGTGGCCTCCTGTCACCTTGCCAATCATATCAGTTAGGTGTGTTCTGATAACCTTATCTCTGCCTGAGCTCTGCATAGCCATAGGGCTGCCCCCTCAACAAGCACACATGCACGCACACACTCATTTTTACACATAGCAAATGAAAGAGGCTGGAGAGCAGATAGGGATCGATGCCGCTAAATCAAGGACATGCACTATGCTGCTTCTCTCTGTCTCTCTGGCTCTTATCTATAATGGAAAAGCCATACATTTACAGCTCCCTGCCTACCTTATGGTCACGCTCAATCACAACCTAAAATACTACTGCAGAGTGTTGCAGCTGGAAAAAGCACAGAGAAATAAAGGTTTTCAGTGTTCATCTTGCAAAGAATTGTTCACAGTAGGTGGACTGAGAGAGAGAGTGTGAGAGAGACAAATGGGACGGTGCTACGGTGTAAGATTTCTGTCACCAAACTGTTTCAGAGTAATTGAAAAACAGTATGAAGATCACTGTTATGCAAAGAACGATCGAGCAAACACTCTGCTCAGTGTTTCAAAGACAGAACATTTTTCTCTCCTTGCTATCTCAGTATAGCTAGCTGCAGAGGGATCCTTTGGAACTCAACACAATTGTATTAAGTATTGGAATTTATTTAATTTAAGGGGTGTTGTGGCACTGTCCTTGTTCAGCAATATCATCAATGGATAAACATAAATTTTTGTTCTTGTTTTTATTGTTTTCTAATTCGGCACAAAGATACTCGAAGGGAAAACATCTTTAACAGCTTATTGTTTTTGTTTGGCTTCCCACTCCATTTTTGCCCATTTTATAAAGCCTAATTTCCTTTGTACTGCAGTTTTTATCACTGCTAACTGTATTATTGACCTGAGGTACAGAGTCATGTGCTACCTGCATCACAGTAACATGCTGAAACAGTTGGAAAATCAGTGATGAGTAAAACATTAGTGTGTAAACCCCTACATCACTTTTTGCTTTTTTTTACAAGGTGTTCAGGTAATATCTTACATGTTTAAACATCCATAATATCTTGTGTTTTTTAATGAGACCTATTAATTTTCCAGCTGTTGGTGCAATGGTGTTGTATTCATGAGCTGTGAATTCTTGTGGTACAGTTTCAACATGTTACAGTCTAGAATGTGAAATATTGTCTCTTCAGAGGTAGCCCTCTGAACTGTGTTGTTTGGCCTTTTTTTAACCGCACTACAGCCTGAATTTATTTTACACTAATGGAGTGAAGCCTGCAAGCTAGTTCAGGCAGGCAACTCGAGCTGCGCTGAATCACTCTCTCATCATATCTCACATCACCAACATTCACACCCACTCAATTACGCAGTCTATTTAAGGCGTGCGTCTTACCCATCATCCTCTTTGCTTGACTCAGCATCCCAGCACTATTCTTTTCAGCCCCACCACCGCCCCAGCATCCACCTGTGGGCTCCGGGGGGTAAGGTTGACGCTCATCACTCCCATTTATTTTAATGAATTTCATTCTGGGAGTGATGAAGCCGGAGCCTTGACACCAAACTCAAATGTATAATAAAGCTGCTACAAACATTTTAATCGTGATTTGTCTGACTGAAATTTATTTGGCATACATTGATTATTGTAAGACAAAAGCGCTTTGGCAACTGGCAGAAATAATGATCAATGATTCAAATTTTCCCCCCTTTCTGTCGTCTCCATGACATGTCTGCTGTCCTTTCAGCTCTTTATGTCGCCTCCAGTTCAAAATGGGTGACAACTGTGCTGATAAGAAGTGAGCTGACTAATATCCTGAGTACTATGACTAATTGAGCTATCGGCTGCTCCTTTAGTTAAAGTGGCATGCATGACACCTGCAATGATTTAACAATCATAAAATGTAAAGCATTGCTGCTACTAACTATGAGTCATTAAGTGTTTATTCTCTGGGCGAATAGAAGTGTCAAACAATGTCTGAGCACATATTCCACTTCAAAGCTTTACACAATTCATCACAGTGGTTTCATTTAATATGATTTCAAATGGCTGATGCTCATAAAAATCTTTACCATGTGCTATTGCACTGCGTTGGACAAAGAGTGACTGCATACTGTGTAGAGGAGGTGTTTCAGTGATGAAGATCAAGTCTACAGAGACTTGAAAGTTACCATTGGAGGTCATTCAATTTTGAGGTCTGTTTCTAGCTGACATCCTCCATCAATTTTCTGAAATACCAGAAGCACTGCAGTATTGCCTCTGTCTTTAAAATATTGAAATTAGAGGTGTAGCTTACTTACATCTTACATCTTGTTTTTCCCAAGCTTGCTCCAAATACTGAGGCTCCAGGTACTGTACATATTATTCAGAGCATACGCTTTGAAATGCTGATATTATACGCACATAGATTTAACTTGGAGAATCTCCAGCATTCATTTTGATTCAATCAGCTTTGTAATTTCTCTAGAGAAGAGTAGCCACTCTGTCAGTCTTGTTAAACAACAAAATTAGTTACAGTTACATAGTGATGTTCACTCACTGTCACAAACTGTCTTCGGCACAAAAAAACAACTTACAAAGAACATAACCAACAACCCAAAGTTTATTTTGCTGGTAAGGGGTTATTTATTTTTAACTGATATAATCTGCTGCCAGTACAATTTGTCATTTTTACCAGTAAAACTGTCAGCACTGATATAAAATTGGATGCCATTAACTAAATGATTTGTAAAATGTTATTTGCTGATTAAGAGGAGAGAAAAAAGAGTGAGGAGAAAAGGAGATTCGTTATCATTACAACTTAACCAATGGTGCTATTGTTCAAACAAATCCAAGCAAGGACTCATTTCTAGAACTCACTCAGTGTCCATTTTCAACCTTTTTATCCACTTTTCCTTATAAAATCTTGTGCACAGCCACATTAGTTGTGATGTGCCTGTGTTTGTCTGACTTGTATTTGTGTGATTACTGGGAATGGTGCATCATCCCTCCTAGTAGTAGTCTTAATACTTATGCAGTGGTGATGCATTATTTTCTGATCTTGTAGTCTAATTTTATTTGCAATTGGATAGAAATTTTTCTGCTTAAATCATTCCTGTGAAAACTGAAACATTAATCATGAAAAATAAAAGAAACTTCTTGGTGAAATACAACAAGAGTTAAAGGCTCCCGTGAAGTTTTAGACCGTCTGTAGTGCTGCAAAGCTGTTTATGGGTTAGCAAGACCTTTTAAGTCTGTACACCAAGGTGATTTACACATTTAACAGTGTCACACTACTCCACTGATCAACAAGTAACCAACCAAGATATGTGGCAATGCACTAGTAAAGGCAAGGAAGAATAACATTGCAAGCTTGTGAACTGAATTTTGAGTTTAAAATTTGGTCAGGGAGGGTATGCTTATGTACAGATTCAATATTATCATGATACTTGAAGATATGTATTCTTCAGTGCTACAATTTTGCAAGTAGTGACTCAGTACAATAGTTTCATTTTTGTTTGCTTTGTAAACACAGACTATGGGGAAAAAAGTTTATTTATACCCTTTTAGAGACTGTGTTTAAGTGGCTAGCATATGAGTCTCTCCTCATATGTCAAACTTGAGTAAATTGAATTTGACCTCTCACTTAAAAATCCTGGAGGCAGATTTTGATCCTTAAAAAAATAAACAAACAAACAAACAACAAACCCCAACACAGATGAATGCTTTTTTTTATATGAAAAAAAGTTCTATGATACAACTTTAAACTTAATTAACTGTATGTTCAAATGACCTATTCCAAAAAAAGTAACATACTTTTTAGTAGAGATTTCTGGTTAAGGTTTAAAAAGATTACTAGTATTTGAAGGTTCAGGAAGAATTTGTTTTCTTAGTGAACCACTAAGAAAACCAATGCTGACTGTTGGAAATATGGAGTCAAATGCTTTGTACAACTGTCCCCTTCCTCTCAGATAACACCGGCCTTGACTGTGTGAAAAATGTCATACTAATTATTACTCCTAAAACTCAATAAACTCTTTATATATTTTTTTCATCCATAAAAAAACAGAGGTGTTAAAAACCAGAAGAGTCATTTACTCCGCACACTTGGTTTAAATTGCTTAATGCTGAAGTGCGTGTGAGCTTGCCGGTCTTGTTTGTTACAACAGATTGCTGCTCCACTACCTTAAAGACAAGCTGAAATGCCTTTTTCCACCGCCGTGTTGTGATGTACTTGCCAGTCAAACAATTAAACAACCAATGAACGGGCTGTCGGGGTGGGACATACGTTGGAGGAATTTGATTGGAATGTTGTTGTCAAGTGGGCGGAGTGTAGGCGGCACAGTGACAGTGAGATGAACATGGAGATGAATGCCAATGATGTTAGCCTCCATTCAGTGGTGGAGGACTACTCGCCTCCCTCATCTCCGCTGTTAGGGGAACAGGAGGAGGAGGAGGAGGAGGAGGAGGAGGAACCCCTCCAGCTGCAGGCCAGCCAGCGGGCCCGTATCCCTGGTGATTTTGGGAACCAAAACAATGTCTTGAGTGGGAAACTACCAAACACACACCTTTGCACCATGCTAGCAAAGCTAAGCTAACTAACATTACCTAAACTAGCTAACTAAACTAACACTGTCACTCACTCTCACTAACGTTATCACTATCACTCACACACCCACTCTCTGTCTAAATCTATCTGTCGCTTATCTATTTATCCCTCGCTATCTGTCTCAATCTATCGCTTGATGGTAAACCCACAGAGATCCTGACTGACCCGCCCTCTATATATAGGAACCACAAAATGATTGACAGGTGGATTGGGGCGATATAACCAGTTGAATTCAAGCAGTGATTCAACCAGTAATGGCCCAGGTCAATGATGACATCACGGACTCAGGAGATTTTTTTTTACATGAAAGATGGAAGTGGCAGACTTTCATATAAAAATATGAAATAATATATTTTTTGTAATTTTTTTGTGATACATTTTCAAATTTGACTGCAATAAGAGCAGGGATACAGTCCAAAAGGGTTGAAAATGCATATCTGACTTCAGCTAGACTTTAATGTAAGTCTGTGTTTGACAGTGTAGAAAATCACGTTTGTCTCGCAAGGAAAGGCATAGTGTAGACTGTCAGGGTGCTGCTCTGCCCTCACAGCCGATTTTCCACCTTTTGACATTTGTGAATCTATTCCAATTCGTTTTGACAATTATTCTTTATTTAACCTTAGACCGGGAGATCCCTTGAGATCAGAATCTCCTTTTTGAGCGAGACCTGGCTGAGATAGCACGCCATTTGAAAGTTTTAAAAAATATTTAAAACAGAGTCAATCAGACATGGAACAGTTTCAGCACATTAAAACAGAAGTAACTGACTTAAGTGACATTACTTAGCACAGTTTATCAGATTTCGCTGATGATTTCGCAGCTGCCTCTGAAGGCCTTATACAACTTTTTTATGTTGTATTTGGCAACACATGAATGAATGATTTATAAAATGTGTTGAAATGTAAATATTTAACTTTCACTTCACGATGTAAATACTGTGTGACTAATGTTGCATGCAAGTGGGTGTTCTTGATATGAGCCAAGGCAATGCCACCCATACAGTCATCATCTGATGTGCATAAGAGAAATATTTATGACCTCCATCTAAGAGGAAATTTACCAACAAGAAATATAGTCAAAACACATGGAGCGTTATAAAACATTCAACACAGGGAACTGCAGATGCCCCGTCTTTTAGAAAAGAGTTTAGAAAGACAAACCTTGAATTAAACCCTGTTTCCTTTTTGAAGTTCCTAATTGTCTTAACAACGATGTCGCCTAAAATGGTAGCAATAATAACAGTTGTCTGAATATTAGGAATGTCATCGTTGAAAAGCAAGTAGTTTAAGAAGTCGAAGAAGGAGAGAGAGAGGAAAAAACTTGTCATCCTGCTTCACACAGCAATTTAGTTCCGTGCTCCCATCCACCTTTTGGTTAGATTATATGTTCTGTACATGCTAATGATGCAAACACCAATCTAAATGTCGGTTATTATGCTCTTGATGCCAGAATGTTTGAAGTGCTGCCTTTAATATGGTTAGGAAAGGAAAGGAGGATGATGCAGAGGAGCAGTGTGGGTGGAGGATGAGTAGAGGTTAATGTGTGTGGAGCAACTCAGAGCTTTCTTGACTTGACTCATAGGATGGCTGAGATCAGACAGAATGGTAGATTGCAGGTTTTACCCTCAGCTATTAGGCTTGCTCTGCTCTCTCTCTCTCATCTCTTGCCCTCTTTCTTTTTCTCTCCTTATGCTCTCTCATGCCAACATTGCCTTTCTCTCTGCCCCCCCTCACACACGCATGCAAGGTTTCACTAACACTTTCTTGCTGTCACTAACACCTTGTCTGGTTCTCTCCCTTTTTCCTTTTTTTCTGCCTTGCTCTAGACTTTCCATTACTGCAGCCGGTGAAAAGTCTGTGCTTCAGCAGCGCTCTCCTGCTGCTGCAGACTGTCTTTATATGGCCACATCATATTTAGTGAGACAGGTGGGGCACAGAGAGATGCAGCTAATATCTCTTCCTAAGTCTCTCTCATGGCTCATTCTCTCTATTCTGTTTATTGTGTGTATGAGTGTGTGCATGAGTTTGTGTGTGTGAGAGAGGGAGAATGCATGCATGTGTATGGCTGCCTGAAGCCGCGATGATCCATCAAACACTGCACACTCTTAGGGCATAACCATTTTCCACTATCTCATTGCCTCTAAACTCAGGGAAACATATTTCAAAGATTCTGTCTTGCAGGTGTGCTATTGCTTACTATTTCCGGTTGGATTAAAGTAGATGAAGATGGGAAATTAGATCCGGAGAGGAAGAGGAAACATTTTGCAAGCTTGCTTAAAATATCCAAAAAGGCAGGGGTGCTTTTGCTTTGCAGTAATAACTTGGCTAACAGCACTGAATTAAGTGCATGAAATTTAATAGGTGTAGCCTTCTTTGAGATTACGTCTTAATTACAGTGTCATAGATCTTAAACTGCTTACTGAAAAGCACCCCTTCCATTACAAAGAGCGTTTGTTTATTATATGTACTAACAAAGTTGTGCCAAGATTGCTGCTGACAGACAGCATGATGTGATTTGAGAATGACTGACTGGGATGACTGAGCTAAATTTACAGCTTACTTAAAGTGTATCAGGCATTTGATTTTTACTTATTAATGATTATTTTTACACAGGGGCATCCTCTGCTTTGGCTCTAATGAGCATGGACCATATGTGTGAATATTCAAGTAAGCAGTCTTGTGAATTGTGAGTAGATCTGGCTTATATCAGATGTTTTAAAGTTACGTATTCTTACAATATAATATTTCCACGTTAAAATAGCTAAAAATAACAACATCAATTTTCAAGATGAATTTCCCCCACTGGAACGATACAGTATACCTTAACTTACCATTATATATTGTGTTGTCTACTTACATTACCCCAGATACTTTCAACTTGTTTAAAGGAGAGTTACTATGTTTTACCATCTTTTCTGACCTTTAAATGTTGTTACATTGTCAGATAGTTGTGTTAAGTGATGCCATAGTGTCTCATAATGAGGTAAATGCTTTTGGATGTGAGCCCTGTGGGCTGTGTCAGTTGGCTTTTCACGCTGGTTTTTACAGTGTTTTTTTTAAAGTGTTTTTTCAGTGACGTTAATGCATGCTGCGCATCGTTATGGACATGCCAGCTTTGTGTACAGCACTGTGCCTGCCCCCCCTCACCCCCCACCACCAAAAAAACCCAAAAAACAAAAACAAACAAACAAACAAAAAAACAAAAAAACAAAAAACCCAAAACAAAAAAATACTCTGCCCAGACACTGCTGCACTCTGCTCTCTGCTCCAGGGATTACTGTCAGCACTTAATTCTAGAAGGCTCCAATAAAGTGTTACCTTCAGGTGAATGATGGACAGTTAACTACGTTAAGCTTTCTTAATGAGACAAGCACCAGACAAAAGTTGATGGTGTTCCTGTTTTTTGGGGATTCATTTGATGTGGATCTATTTACTTCCTTAATGAGCACATGAGCTGGATTAATGGCTAAACTGCTGCTAAAGGACCGCTGCGCCCACATTGCTTTGTTGCGTTGAAGAGAGAGAAGCACAAGCTGTAAAAACATTTCATCAGTGTCCTAGCTGTGTTTATTTTGTGTCAGTAATGGGGTTCTGAGTACAGTTGAGTGTGAAAGCACACATGAGGGAAAAGGAGAGGAGAAATTGAGACAGGCCATTCAGAGAGAATACAGAAAAATATAAGGAAGATAGGGAGGGAGTCACAGTTTTCTGAGGATTTTCAGACCTTGTTGTTCGGTCATTTGTGTCTAGCTACTCTATAGGACTCATAAATCAAAATCCCAAAGACCCCCAAATGACTATGTCTTCTTTAAACTTGTTAATAAAGGTAAAGGTGCTTTTTTGTTTTGTTTTCTGTAGCTTACTTCCAGGGTAACATCCGTCAGAGAATGAGGAAGTAAACGTGACTAAATGTGACACGTATAAATCTTTAACACATTACCTCATGCTTCATGTCACATCAGATAGGTTTTCATCTGATGGTTTTTTAACAATGAAATAAACAAATCCATTACCCTTCGCTACTTCACTGCATCATCAAAGAAAGCATTTTGCTTTTGTTGTTTTGACAGTTTGATATGATACAGACTATATATTGTTTGTTATACCTGCTGACTAGGGCTGTTACTTTATTTTAAATTCAAACTTTTGTTCATACATGAGAAAAAAAATGAAGATTTAATTTGCAATAATTTGTTTGAATTTGATTTTAGCCTTTTGAAAACTTTTGACCATGGAAAAAGAAATATTCAAATTAATGACTCATAAACTCCAGTAGTTAAGAATTGCTTCACTTACATGTTGCTGATGTTGTGCATACAAGGTTGTCATTAAGGAGCAAGTTGTGACCTTGTGTTTTTCTGATGCTGCACAGCATGCTACAACCGCACAGTAGACTGCAGTGGCCTGTGTCCCACCGCAGAAACAGCTGAATATGAAAATAGGTGGATCCACTGTTCCCTCATTTTCCCCTTATTGAGTTTACTCCAGAGACAGCACAACTAATTAGCTGTCAGACCAGGACAAAGACATACAGAGGCACACTATAGAGTAATTATATACAGTCAAACATGCTCTTAAACACACGCACGCACACACACACACACACGCAAGCACAGGCACTTGCACTCAAAAGGCTATGTGTTAATGGCGACACTTGACAAGTCAATAAGCCAATGGCTTATCTCCCATACCGCTTCTCTCCCCTGCTCCATTCTTTATTGATTGCTTCCATAATTATTCACTTTATCTAAAGCTGGAATTAGCCACCATACAGCTGCCAGCCATCCAAAAACCCTGATCCAATGCATTTACATGCTCATACTGTTAGACAAACTCACAACCACACATGACACTAGGTCATTGTGTTTATGTGGTATCTTCCCTCACTTTACACTGTAGGCTCACACACAAAAAACCCCACACTCAATAGGAGAAAATAAGTCATTATGCAGTGGGCCACCCCTAAAAGGATTTATACAAACATGGTTCCCCTTTCCCAATTTAGTGGCACCAAGTTGGTTTTCAGACTTTCAAAGTACTACTTTATCCCAAAAGCCTGAGAGTCAATCAGAGAGGGCCAGATTCAAAATTGAACATTTGGTTCACCAGCAGAAAGGCAAACAACAAAAAGTTCAGCACACATGAGATACAGTATAAAGTAAGGCTCAACCTAATGGGATTTTTGTAGCCGATGCCGATATTAGTTGGCAAGACAATTTGGAGACCGGTATTTCAGTCAGGACCACTTGAGTCAAAGAAAACTTTATTATAATTGCTGAATGGTATAATTGGCAGTGTGGCTCTGTTCTGTGACCTGCCTGCCCTCACACACTCACGTGGAAAGCCTAAGACAAGGAGAGCACACCTCCCTGCCCTTCCATGTGCATACATGGAAAGTCTGAGGCAGTGAGCACAGCAGCAAATAAGGCCCGGTGCAGAACAGAAACAACAGACCTTACATTGGTAAGTCAGAACAATAAACAAAGGAGGAGCTGGGGAGGAGATGGATTGCAAAGCGGCTAGCAGAGAAAGCAGCCAACGTAGGTGGGCTAGAGCAGTTTAAATAGGGCACCAAACTGAAAACATAGGAAGGAATTTGCTCAGCTGACATGGGCTGGACTGACCAGACAATCAGCTGATTGTCCGACATCAACCAGCCCACATCAGCTGATGAAGCTGGAACTGTGAGCTGAGCTTGACTACTTGGCCTGCCTGAACTAACGCAGTGCTCAACTATTTATATCTTTATCTGTATCTATATCGGTTGAAAGTGGTTATTAAAAAGTTGTGACAAAATATATAATAGAGGTACGGTATCTCAAATTTTAGCAAACTTTATTCCAAACATCAGTGCACTGAACAGTAAATATTTTACTTATTTATTTACTTAATTATTAAATTACAAACCATCCTCTGCAGGACAAAGTATATAATTAAACCATTTTAAGCTTTAAAGCTTACACCAAGTGCCATTGACATCAAATTTACTGATATTCTAGGATATAACAAAATTATACACTACAATGGCTTAACTCAGGGCTTCCTGTCACAAAAGATATTAGAGATGGAAACAGCTGGATGCAAAAGGCATTCTGAAATATTTAACTCAAAAAGCATGATCCGTAAATTATTGAAGCCCTAGAATCATTCCCAGTTACTTTTTGGATTTTCATGGGTAAAATGTTATATGTTAGATTTATGTCCCAAACCTAAAATATCCTTTATATATATATATATTTTTTTTACCTGTTTGAAAGTGGTCCTTGCAAACTACGTTAATAACAAAACTGGAATTTGCGAGGCCATGAATAAATCAAATAAATATTTGACTATCAGTGATATACTGTATTTTCCTAAATAGCCTAAGAATAAACACTTTAAGCTTAAATTTCAAGATAAGTAATGTGTCATTTATATTCAAAAGAGCAGTTTACCTTGAAATAGTTGCATAAAGTTGCTTCACTAATTTATAATTACCACCCACTGTTGCAAAAATATTTGGAACAAAATCAAATGAAATGTTATGATTTCTGTTTTATCCTTGGCCTCCACTGACAGACTCAGCCCTCCCTTTCAGACTGTAATTGGATTAGGTGAAGAATTAAGTAATTAGAGTGTTTATCTTTCCCTTTGTGAAAGCATCATTTGAAGATGACAGTAGTTTGCAAATCAATTCTGGTTGAAACAAAAAAAAATGTTTTCATCTAAAGCACAAAACACATCTGACATTGTTATTCAAACATATTTATGTGTTTGCCTATACATGCTTGTCGGTCTTTGTGTTTTGCTCTTACCTCCTTTATAAAACAGTTCTTAAAGTGTCTAATCTATCAGCATACTCAATAGGTATCATTCCAACAAACAAGCTCTCTCACGCTTCTTTCAACATGATTGATCCACTTATCAATAGTTGACACTGTGGAGTCAGGATGCTCCCATCCTGTCCATCAATGACTGATCAGTCAATCGGAAACTCTTTAGGCAAATAACCTCTGAGAGCTCTGCATAATGTGCTGGTAATACCAATACACTGTACATAGTAAATACTTAGAGCGGCCTATTAAAACCTGTACACATGCACAAACAGCACACACTAATGCTTATTCCAGAAGATGAATGTGACAGCTTGATGTGTGTTGGGATTTTAGTTTTCTTCTGCTGGTAAACCTGCCAACTCCAATCAATCACTCTAAGGTTATTGATAACCCTGGATAAAGTTTTTTGCATGACAGAGTGTGTGGTCTTTTTAAAGTGGTAACAAGAGCAATGCTAAAGGGCATTATTAATGACAGGGACACACATACAAGCTCACACACTCCCACACCAGAATACAGCAATGTGCACTGCAGCAACTGTTACAAATAGCTTTATGACTATCAACTCGGAACTTATCATCACTCCCTTTCCATATTTGTAGAGGTTTTTTCAGGCCATTCGATCAATTCTTCCCTCCATCGCACATAGAGACACTCATTCCTCGCTCCTCGTGTTTTACCACCCATCCGTCTCTTTTGACTGCTCTCCGCTTTGCTCTGGTGGAGGAAAACACAGAAAATAGTCCTTTAATGTTTCCTTTATGGGCCTTCCTGCTTTTCCTCAATCTGTCATATCAATCTTGTTTCTTAAGAAGTGAAACACTGAGATCTAAAGTTAAATGTAAAGAAATGACTGCAGCATGACCTGCAGTATGTGCTGGAGGATTTATCTCCTCTCAATGCTATCATATCATATTTTTAAAACCAGATTTTAATGAGCATTTCTGTGATCTAATCTTGGTAAGTATAACCCCTGTCATTAATGCAGTGGGAAGATACAGAGATTCAGTAATCAGTGCCTCACAAGGCAGATGACCTGCGAGCAATGTGTCTCACACACGGCAGGAGCAGTTTGGTCTCCTGGCTCTCTGTTAGCAGAGCGATGTGAGAAGCATGCAGAGAGGAGAGGTGAGAAGAGGACATTTCATATAGGATGAACAAAAGATAACTGACACTTCTTTCCTTCACTGAAACACCAATATGAACCTGTCTCACTCTTTGTTGGACTGACAGCACTCCTTTTTCACCTGGCATCCATCAACTAGATAGTGTTAGCTAGCTAACATTGCCAAAAAATGTGAAGGTTTAACTCAGGGAAACAGAATTTTGTGTCAACCATTTTCACTGTAATGCAGATTGGATACCAGCTGTGGTGGTGGGTAAATAAGAAGTGATTTGTAATATTCACAATGCAGATTGAAATCTGCTTATTTTACTCGCACACCTTAAGACCTACTTATGCTTTGTCTCTCAACACATTTGATAAGTGCTGCTCAACAAAATGACATAATTTCAACAGAAGAATGTGTCACTTGATGCTTTCATTTTATGTTACGTATTTGGAGAGTGTTGTTATGTCGTAGACATCGTCATATTTTGTCGCATAATGTGACTGGGTAATGTTAATGTTTCCTTGAGGATAGTTTTTGACTGAACTTCCTTGTTGATATTCCATTGTGTGTCAAATATGATTGTCATGGAGACGACTGAAACCTTTCACCAAAGCATAAATTAAAAATGCTGTGCTACTTTTTCTGTCGAGATACACTTCAAATGTGTCGAGAGACGAAGCATAAATTGGCCTTAAATGAGGAGCAGTGTTTGGTGGCTCTCTCCACTAACTACACAAATGGTCCTGCGTCCCTCTTGTGTCAAAACATGGGCTAATGTTTACAACCTTATAAAAAGAGAATAAAGCAAACACCATGAGAGTGGGAACAGCAGTCGGATAACCTTGTGTTCTCTCCTCACCAAGTTTGATGTCAGCAAATACCAGTAAAGTTAAGTTTATGTCCAAACTTATCTGTCTCTAGTCACATGACTGGGC
>JAQLOL010000002.1:15262426-15277269 GCA_029783665.1 Naso thynnoides
AACAGACAGACAGACAGACAGACAGACAAACAAACCCTGGTGAAAACATTACCTCCTTGGCGGAGTTAATAAATACATTTTAAAAAGAAAATTATATATATATATATGTGTGTGTGTGTGTGTGTGTGTGTGTTTATATATGTATTTTTTAAAGATCGTTGATAAACCTTAAAGCAACACTATGTCACTTTGACTCGGACCCACTGCTTCAAAAAACGAAAATGCCCGCTGGTTTTCACTCTAATGTCTGACTACTGCTCTGTCTGTTTGCAGCCTTTCATTTTTGCGGAGCTGTCACCAGCAATGACCCGGTGCTGCAATTGCAGCTTCAGTCTGCAGGAAGCCTTCATGTTTCGTTCAGGAACCTTCATGAATCACAGAGTTGAGGCAGAGCAGTCGTAGGACACTATTTCCATAAAATATGACCCGGTTTTACTCAAATTGTTGTTTTGTGTGACATATGAACGTGCATCGTTAAGTTTTTTTTTTAAAGCAGTGGGTCTTGGTCAAAGTTACATGGTGTTGCTTTAATGAACAAAAGGTTAACATTATCCTTAAAAATTACAATTAATCCTCAGGTTCCCTACAGATGAAGTAGTTGTAGAGGTTAATCCAAAATAAAAATACAGAGTAAGCTGCTTCACTCATCCATCTTTGAGGTATCACCTAAATGTTTGTCAGCCTTTAAATTCTTAATAACAAAATTATAAAATATTCAATATCGGAAGGAGAGAAAATTGCTGTTTGCCAACTTATTAGCAATTCAAACCAACAGTCCTTGCAACAACAAAACCAAATTATTTATTGATTGTAGGTCTATTGCCACTTTTAAAACTCATTGGCTACAACCATTTTATGGCTGTGGAAACATTTCTCCGGGGAGAGCAGCATTTAGACCTTCTAGTAGGGGCTTAGCTTCTTAAATCTATACCTTAGATGAAACCCATGTTTGAAAATTATTACCTTTCTAAGGCAACAACATGCTGCCAGTTTATCCCCTGTGTTAAATCTGTGAGTGTGTGGGTTTGTGTATGTCTTTGGCAGCTGTGTGTTCTCTTACAGTTCTTCATTAGTAACAGAAAGTATGATGGCTCACTTGTGTTTTTAATTAACTTCAAGGTAGATCGTGTGAAATTTAATATGGGAAATTAAAAGATGTTAATTTCCTGCTTTAGAGCCAGAGTGCTAGCCTGAAGAAACTACAATAAATCAGAGTGCCTGTTCTTAGAGCTTAAAGCTCTTGACTTATGAATTCATGTCTGGTTATGCAAACACAGTTCTCATGAAAGGCTGAAGGTGGGAGGTAAAAAAATGGAGTATACAATCAGCAATTACTACTGTTTGTTTTATGTTTGTGTGATTGGCTCCACTGGCAGCTTTCTATCTTTATAAAAGGAATATAAATTGAAACTGAATTATTAAAACAGTTGTGGATAAAGGAAGGAAATTTAAATTACTGAAAATACATCTCCTACCTTTCATGCACGTATTTTTGGTTCTGTGTAATTGTAAATTATTTTTTCTGTATATCATCTCTTTGAGATCTTGCAAGAGACGTTTTTCTTAGACATTATACAGAATTTGTTCCCATATACTGACAACTTCAAACATGTATTCAATTACTGTTTATACAACTGTAATTTCACATCCTAACACTTTCTAATAAAAGGCTAAAAACACTGGCTGTTCCATCATTGAAATGTGTTCTGCATGGTGGCTTTACACTTAATTGGCTGAGCTTGAAAAATTACACATTTAAGTGTCTACCTACTGAACATCGCCGTTGATATCGCATTATGTGTGAAATATGAAATACAGGCAATTGAAAATTTCCCTATTACACTTCCATTAGGAACTTCTCCATGGTTGACTTTACAGTGTTGCTATCTGATAAGCCAGCCTCAACGCTGCCCTAATTTCTCTAATTGGATGCCGGTAAAACAACAATCGAGAGAAATGGTCTGTAATATGCACTTGCCAAGCCCAGTGCATATTATGGACTGTCCTCTGAGACTTTATTAGGGATCCAATATATGCTGTCACTGTGGGAGTTGCCTTCTGATAGTAAAGGATGGATTCTAATCAACTAATAGTCATTTGTAAGGAACTGATTTGGCGCAGGATTCCACAATCTTGTGTGCTTACACCTCTCTCTCTCTCTCTCAAGGTAATGAACATACTTTATCAGCTGCAGGAAATGATCCAGACAGAGTTATGTGAAGTATATATTGTGTGAGTGTGAATGTGTGTGAGTTTGTGTGTGTTTCTTTATGTGCTGTGCATGTATGTTTTCGACACTGCTGTTCAATATATATGGTGGACCTTGGAGCCAATGCTAATATGCACCTCTGACAGATGAACATGTCTTCTCTTCAGAGGTCGATCTGTCCCATGACAGCCCTACTGAAGCCAGCAACACTGTACTTGCGTTGTGGTCTGTTCTCACATGTGTCTAAGTCAATGTGTACATGACATGGGATTGATGGCCAAAAGGAAAAAAAAACATGACACAGTGACACAAAATGTCAACCGTAGGCCTGCTACTGTATATGAAAGGTTTAGTGTCATGTCAGTTACTGCTCCTCAACAGTATGTAAGCTCTCTGCCCATCCATCTCCTATATTACGATGACAGGATATACCTCATACTCAGAACAGCTGTCTGCAGACACTGTACCTGATAGATCGGAGCAACAAAGGAGTGACAGTGACGCAGAGATTGACAGATCATCCCCATAAAAATGATGTAGCTGCTGACATAAATACACATAAACAAAGATGGAGACAATTTGATCTATTTTGCATTTTTTCCATGTATCCTGCTGTGTATTCTGTGTGAATTTATATGTTGTACTTGCCTTTCCCATTTGTGTTAATACATGCTTGTTCACCAGTTCTGCTGTGTGTGGTGTGGTTTCCCCTAGAGGGATTTTGCCCTGCTTTTGTCCCCACCAATGGAGGCCCTTCCCAGGGGAGCACTACATTCACAGCACTGGTCCCTGCTTATGAATGGAGTCCCAAAAGAGAGAAAAAGACTCAGAATTTAGGAGAGTAGACACCCCCCCAGTTCATAGGCATTTCATCACTAACACTTACACTGCACCAGAGTTAGACTGATATGTAAATGGACCAGGTGGTTTATCAGCCTACATCAGCTACTGTAGTTGTATCTATGTCGGTGTAAATGATAACTAACATATAATTACTGTCAAGCAAGTGTTCACAGCTATTCCTTGAACTCAAATTTTTTATGCCTACATGCTGGCCAGACCTTTGGCTGAGGTAATATGTTCTTGGGTTTTTGGTGCATCCCATTCTCATCAAAGCAATATCTTAGAGATGACTTAGAGACTTTCTTCAAAACTGGCTCAAAGATGCCAAGGATGCACTGATAAATTTTTGTTAGCCAAAGGCCAAGGTCACTGCGACTTCACCTTTATTCCAACTTCTGTCCCATTCGCGTAAATGCAATATCTCAAAAATGCTCAAGGGGAATTTTTTTCCAGTTTAGCACAAATGTTTCCTTGGATTCAAGGATGAGCTGATAAAGGACAAAGTTCACTGTGTTCTCACAAAGCATGCTTAATCATATTCTTGCCAGTGTACTGCTGTCGGTCCAGGGAAAGGCCAGCTTGGCAGAGGAGTGTTTTGATGGTAGGGCAATGAAGTAGAGAGGATGGGATTGGAGAATAATCAGATTTTGTAGAATGGGTAAACTTTGAGTTATGGCCTTTTTGGCCTCTGGGATGGCAAGACGATCAACAAACATGCAGGGTATTTTCCACTGGTGTGCTACATTAAAGGCCCGCATTTTCTGAATAAATTAATATATTGAGGGCAGGACGGGAAGTGGGAAAAACATCGAAGGGATCCGCAAGAATCAGGCAGGTTGTGCTCTACATTGGTGTTTATGACAAAGGCTTACAGCAAGGTTGACTTTTTTCCATGTACAGAGTTGTACATTATTTCAAGCATGTGTCTGTTTGTGTGCATAAAAATGATGGAGAGAATTAAAAAGCATGCACACATGTATGTATAATATGCAGTATGAAAATGTGTGTTTATATGCTTATAAATCAAGACACACAATTAATGTGAGGTCAAGCCCTAATACTTGCTCTTTTGGGAACCATCTCTGTGTAATTTCACATTCATTAAGTATTCCCCTCCAACCATTTCTGCAAAATAGTACCATAATTTTATGAATTGCCCTGCAAGCAGACATGATATAATGCATCTATTCCCACATTCCCTGCTCTGTGCTGTGCATTTACTGGCCTTTTATTTCAGTTGTGAAACATACTTCAAGTGTAGTCTTCAAATTAACTCAAGGTGTTATGCACTCCACTCAATTGTGCCTGAATATCTCCCTTAAAAACATCTGAAAAACCAATCTAACTTGTTCTCCTGTGCCCAAGCCCATCTCACTGCACCACTGTGCATTTTAATAAACTCTAACTACTGTATATTTCTTTCCACATTCATTTATGCATTTTGATTTTTGGTTGGAATAAAGTCTCACACACCCACAGGGTATGCTGCCTCTGTGTTTTCTCTGTTGCCAAGCAATCCTGGGCCATATTTCACCTGGTGTACCTGGAAAGTTTGTTTACATCAAACTCTCATTTACACCAGTTACTGGAAGGCATGGTGGCTGGGGAAAAGATGTGTGCTGAATGAGGCCATCTAAATGATTTAGCAGACAAGGTGTAAGCCATGATAGTGTGAAGGTTAAAGCAGTAGTTTACTGTAGGTAGAACATCGATTGTCAGACACTCTCTTGCTGAAATGAAAAAGACATGGTTCGATACGGTTTTGTCTCAAGCGGTTTTCCAAGGTGCAGCTTTGTTTGTTTGGCCTTCAACAGGTACCTGATCCAAGTGTTCACCTGTGGTGCACTTTTTTTGTTTAAGGTCCCAACCCTTGACAAAACTATAAAATAGGGTTGTTTCATTTGCTACTGACCCTGAGGAGTTTTAGAAAGCCACAGAGTTCCAATTATTTTTAGGACAATTCTTCCACTACCTCTGACGTGGTTTTAAAATGAAATTACAAACCATTCTCTTGAGAACCTGTTAATGCTTTACTCTGTATGTTTAAAAGCATAATATGCCATATTTTTTTTCTTTAAAAGCAGTGTATGGACTTGTGCAAAAGTGATCCTCTCTGTCATCAATTATGACCCACCAGATGTGTGTGGTGTTGTATGTGTCTGCAAAGACCCTGCTTTCGACTTGTATTTCCCTTCTTTTTAAATTTTTTTTTGCTGCATTCTGGGTGTTTGGGGGCATCAGTGTTTGGGCAATGGCCAGCAAATAACAGCATGAGAGCACCTTCATGTAGTGTTGTGTGCAGAGGTATTTATTTGGGCTTTTGAACATAACTACTGCTAAGCAATCATAAAAATATAAAGTATTTATTCTCTGGTTCTATGCAACTCTTTCTCTCTGCTCTCTTAATCTAGTTCAAATGGAAGGAGAAGTTTTACCATTGTTCTGGCAAATGGTAATGTACAGTTTGTGCATAATATCTTGTAAGAGTCTAAAACAGTTTGACTTCAAGTTAAATTGGAATAAATTTGTGTAAAAGTTTGCTGATGATTAAATTAACCTGCATCTTTCATAATCTTGGTTTTATATTGATACGGGATTTTTGTGGCTGATGCCTAAACCATTATTGTGAAGCAAAAAAATTCAGATTCTGGATAGCCTTTATCATATAGTATCAACTGAATGGGGTTATGAAATACTCCTCACAAAAAGATAATGTAGTCCTGGCAAACATCAGTGTACGGAACAGGACACACTTGACTTTTAATAATGGACCTCCCACTGCTGGACAAACTACATAATTACGCAATCTAATCACTGTCCATTTTTTCTGGCCTTAAAAAACTGTTTGAATATCAGTACATATTGTAAAAGATATACGCCAATACTAATTTATCTGGATAATAATGACAAACTTATATATCGGTCAGGTCCTAGTTTGTATGCGTGGTGGGGATTAGGGAAACCATTGCATAATGTTCATATATTGATGATTATGACTTAGCACGTTGCTAACCTTGGTCTCTGAGGCTGCACTTTATGTTTTTTTTTTTTTAATAAAGTTACTAAGCAGTCCTAATCACAACAGCATTTGTTCTTCCTTAAAATGCTGCAGAGAGGCAGAGACACTCAGTTTTATGGCTGCTAAAATCAT
The DNA here is from genome assembly GCA_029783665.1 of Naso thynnoides. Lineage (NCBI taxonomy): Eukaryota > Metazoa > Chordata > Actinopteri > Acanthuriformes > Acanthuridae > Naso > Naso thynnoides. The sequence continues at coordinate 15,268,630 of JAQLOL010000002.1, forward strand.
CCAAATAATCAATGAAAAGACAATAAAATCAGAATGACTAGATTTGACATTGACTTGAAATGCTGGTGATTAGATCATGCTGAAAGAAATAAGTCTATTGTTTATCACCACAATGACAAAAAGATAAACATTTCAGTAAACAGAGAAAGCAGCAAAAGAGCATTGAAAACTGTGTGCTGAGAATAGGAAACATATTCATATCCAGTATTAAAGGTTAAAAGAAGCTTATTGCCTCTGATAAAAAAAAAAAGAAAGAAAAAAAGATCAGTCCTGGCATTGAGTGGAATGACTCAGTATAAGCCATTAGTGAGATTCTTACTCTGCTACAATATTTACAAAACAGTTTGAACCTGAAAACCACTGATGATTTGTTTTCGCTATTGTTGTATTCTTAATGTTGTAATCTTAATGTTGTAATGGTTTCATCAAATCATCTATCAGTCAGTACAGAACAACACTGCACCTTAGGAGCCTGTTAGGAAAGAAACAGTCAGTATTGGATATCTATTTTGTATTAGCAGCATTCGACTTTTACTGACAAGAATCACTGACTAGGGCAGCCATTCAATAATGTAACACAAGGTGTTCTAATGAAAGGTCTATTGCAAATGTTTGATGGAAACCAAGGAAAAACAAGAAGCAGCAAGAGGCTGAATATAGCAAAAGTGCTTCAGACAGCTCTACAAAGCTGAGGTCGGAGCCTTCAGAGGTTCTCCTGAGTGGAAAAGCAAAAGGAGAAAGGAAGTGTTTTTATGGTATGTGTGTATAGGTGTGTCCATAAGCCTGTATGGATTTTTGTGTGTGAGTATGTGTGCAGTATCTGATAAGGGCTTGCAGAGATAAAAGTTCAGGTTTCCTCAAGCCAACACATTTTACCAATCCCCTCTGTTAGCCTATAAATGGACACAAGGTGCATTTGTACTGAATGGGCTTTTGATGAAGGAGGCCTGTGAGAAATAGACCTTGCACCCTCAATGGAAGGTTGATAGCCAAGGGAGGTTTGGTGATGGATGAATGACAGGAGGAGAGGGGATTTTAAAATATGTAGTTGGTAGGAAAGGTAAGGGAAGGAATAGGGTGGAAAAATAGAGAAGGGAGACAGTGCAGTGAAGAATAGAGAAGGCTTGTCGAGTCGATATCCAGTCTCCCCCATGGCTAAAGTACTTCTCTAAGCCTCTCACCCTGGTCTGGCCTCTCTCTTGCTTTCTTTGTTTATCTTTCTCTGTCTCATCTTCTCACTCTTCTTCTCTGCACTAACAGAAAAAGAAATGTTACTGCTGTGAGATTTGCTGACGAAAGTGACACAGAGAACCCGGTGAACAGGAAAAGCAAACAAATGATAATAATTGACTGTATTAAGGCAAACACTGTTAATTTATATGACCCATTAATCCAACAAGTATTTGACAGACATTTATTCTATAATCATTTCATCTATAAAACAAATAAATAAAAGAGAAAAAGTCTTCCAGTTTTTTGTCTGACTAACCATCAAAACTTCAACATAATCTACTAAACACTATGTTAAATGATGCAAAATAAAAAGCATATCTTTACATTGGTGCAAAGACAGAGAATGGCTGGCATTTTTCTTGATAAAAAGACTAAAACAATTAATCATTCATGAAAGCATATAATATTTTTTGCTAGTGACCAATTGATTTTTTCTGGTTTCTGTTCTAGATTATTATAAAGACAATGTTTAATTGGGAATTTTTTTTTTGTTTTTTACTTTACATTTACCCCATTTTTGCCAGTGCAGTAACAAAGTCATGATCCCTCAGTGGCTTCCCAGCTGTTCATGATGCCAATTATCTTCAATGTTGATTTCTTCCCTCCTGCACTCTGGCACAACTAAAGTAACAGGTTTCATATTTGTATAGGTACTTGTTGGTAGTACCATCACCAGGCTACCAAGGTGGGGATTACAATAATAACAGCTGTGATAAAAGTCTATAGAATCATGTTAATGGTTTAAAAGCCAGTAACACTGTATAAATTCTATTAAATTATTATCATTATAAACTCTTGTTAGTGTGAAAGTGCTTAAAAGCTTCTTCAGACACCAATTTTTAAAAATTTTCTAAAACCAACAAACTAAAAGTTACGTTCGCTTTGGCCAGATGGTGCAAAAAGGTACAGGTACAAAATGATGAGCAGAACTTTGAGCACTTTGCCCAGCTAAGTTCTCTAACAGGTGTGTTTATTTTTAGCTGCACAGTTCTGATTTAAGTTGGTAGTGAGATTATGATGAGTGCCCTCAAACAGATAGAAAGAAAGCAAACAAAAGTGGGATCAAGATCTCAGCATTGGCAAAGACAGAAATGAGACGCACAGCAAGCAGTTAATACACAGGAAATGAAGCCAAATGTGTGTTTCCTATAAATGCAATATTTTGTTTATTACAGTTGGCTCAGTGATCTCCTAATGTCTTTTTCCACATTGTACACATCGCATTTAAAATGAAGTATGTACAATTTTTTGATGTGGTTGACAATGCATGGTCCAAACGTTGCCTAAGAGAGCATACTTAAGCATAACTATTATACCAACAGGAAGCACAGATACATGTAATAGGACATTGACGCACCGAGACAAGTTGTCACTTCAGCCGTTCTGTTGTTTACGCCTGTCTCTGCCTTTCACTCAGTCTCATGTTTAGATTTATACACACACTAATGCACATGGGTATGTGCATACTTACCATCTTTTTCTGTTGTGAGGAGATATAATCTGTAGAGGAGTTATAAAAGGTCAGTCTGCACTCCTGTGAGAGGTACTGGCTTGCATACATAAACAAAATGTCTGAACCTTGTCAGATGCAGCAGCAAGAAACTCTTTTTTCCCCCCTGTAGAACAATAAAGGCTCTCCTTACCGTTAAAGAAACAGAGGAAGCAGCAGATTTAGCATCTAGTTCTTTAAAAACAACCTCAGTTAGAAATTGCGTCATTTAATAAATATAAAAACAATATAATCTTTAAAGTTTTGTTAGAATAAAATATGGCAAGAGGGGTTGTAAGTGTACGAATAAAACTGAACTGGGGATTGATGTTTAGACATTAGATGTAACTTAAATCATTCAATGAAAATAAGAAGATATAGAGGTGTGATTGAAGAAGAAAGAATGAAACAATTTGAATACTGCAACGTAAACTAGGTGAATTTTTTTGTAAATCCTTTTTTCCTGTCTTATATATTGTGATTTATGACAAATATTTGGCAAGTATTACAACCCGAATGCATATAGTAGAAAAATGTAATATATCATAGATACATTTTCTAGACTATATTCTATATGGATCAGAGACTATTTGTTTATGAACTAGATCAAATAATGTTTGGAACTAATGAATGCACTAAATGCACTAATACATGCAAATGTGGTGTTTGTGTTGTTTGGATTCATATATTATGTCTTTTGCTTGGAGGGCTGTGTTTGTGTTTCAAAGTATTTGTTTTATTTTCATTGTGGGATAACTCCTGCAGCATTATTTGTAGGAGGTTTAATGTTTCTGTTTATGTTTGGATGTTGTTGATAGAGAGTACCGTTACCTAATGGTAGGTCAACATGGTGGAATGTTTGGTTTGTTGTTGCTGTCATTAACATGTCTGAATAATTCCATGAGGGATGGCTCATGTCAGGAAAAAGAAAGAAATACTGAATTTTATATCTTTATTCTCAGCTAAAATGGCCCACATAAAGCTGCAACACGTCTTCAAGGAGATTTGATTAAACGAGGATATAACTCTACACTTTTTATGACAGACAGAGCTTGTGGCTTTTTTTTCTAGAATCCAACACATTTGCTCATTGTGACAGTCTCTAAAAAGTACTAGACTATGTGGACACAATGTATTTTTATGGTACCATCTATGCTTAGCCTACATCATGTGCGTGGACGTCTTTGCTGTTACAGCTGTGTCATCAGGATAAAGTTTGTGCTGCTGACTCTTTTCAATTAACCACTGAGAAGTTAAAGCTCTCCTTTAATTCATTCCAAACACTCTCATTAACCTTAAATTGGCACTTAATGCAAATAAAATCAATGCCTGCTGATACTGAGATCCAGTGAGTGTTCATTACAGTAATTTACATACCACTACTGTGACTCCTTTTGATACTGTGATGGTCACGGAATATGAATCTCTGAATCACATATCTTGGCAAGTGGCTTGATGAAAGATTTGCCAAAATTTTGTTCAAAACTTTCATTTAAAATTTTTGTTTAAACGATTGTGGATGTAACTTACAGTCACGTATATCTCAAAAAAGTGGCCGCTTATGTGTCATGGAGAGCTCATATCATCCAGCACTCGGGAGATAAATCCTCACTCACTATGTGTACATGCACAGCTGAGTCAAGCTGTGGTTATAGCTTGATTTAACTGGACTATTCTTCTTGTCCCAAGGGAGAATTGGTTTATTGATGGAAAGTATGTCTGACCCTGTTACAGTAGGTGGCGATGCAACTTTTTTCCAGTTGACCTAGCAAGCTACAAACAAGTTAGCAAGCGGCTAGCGGATTTCATGTTGAATAGTGAAAACACGGCTAACTTTACAGCGCTGCACACTTCGTACCTACACTTCACTTTTGGTATGAATTAGATGCACACTACCCCTCACGCTTACAGGATTCTTGTTTTCTTTCTGGCTTTCTTCTACAAATTTTTGCTTTTCAAGTTCCGGGTCAAAGACCACCATGGGGTCTATGGATCATTTGCAGAATACCTAGGCCAGTCAGGGATGAGGCATATACATGCAAAAGTAAATTGATCCACATCAGCATTATCTAGGTGTGTTGGTCTGACTTTGAAAAACTCAACTTAGAATCCTAGTCAGACCAACACTATTACATGTATCTAAAAAGTCCAGTTTTAGTCAAAGAACAAATGAATTGACTTTTTCTAAGATTAACACACCAAGTGTCTTTTCTCTTCTGTCTAGCTACAGAAATAGAGCTCCTGGACAACTAGTCTATCATCAACAAACTTGTAGTTACCGTTGCATTTTTTTTAAAAAAAATGAAGTTGTAAATGTTTCATTTAATGGCATAACTGTGGGGTCATATCAGCACGAGCCAGAATATACAGCGGAAAAAACAGCTGTCAGATGGGTAGAGCAAGAGAAAGAAAGGGGAGCTAGGAGCCACTGAGACAAAATTTATTACACCTAGAGAAATAGTTCCTTACAGGCACTGCCTTCCTAGTTTGAATATTAGCATGAAGACAGATTTTGACACAGACATTATATTTAACTAACATTACTTTTTCGGTTGTCTAAATATAAGTTTAAATATAAACATTAATTGTAGACAAAATATTAACGGAGAGCTTTTATGCTTTTCTGTCTTTTCTGACCTATAAATGTTGTTACAATGTTGATACAATGTTAGATACTTGTGTTAAACGATACCATAGGTCACATACTGAGGTACATGCCTTTGGAAGTAAGCCCTGCAGGCTGTTTCAGTTGGCTTTGCACGCTGTCATTTGCAGTCCTTTTTTTTTACAGTGTTTTTACAGTGACATTAATGCATGCTGGACTTCCTTACATGGGCGTTTCAGCGCATGCACTTGCACTGCTCAGACACCACTGCATTCTGCTCTCTGCTTCAGGGATTATGGTTAGCACCTTGTTCAAGATGACTCCAATAAAGTGTTTTTTTTCTGGTGAATGAAGGACAGTCAACTTTGTTAAACTCTCCTAAAGAGACAAGCACAAGACAGAAGATGATAGTGTTCCTATTTCTTCTGGATTTATTCCATGTGGACGTTTTTGCTTCCTCAATGAGGACATAAGCTAATGGCTAAACTGCTGCTAAGGACCACACGTTGCTTTGTCTTGTTGAAGAGGGAGAAGCGTAAGCTGTAAGTTACATTTCATCTGTCCTAACTGTTTTTATTTGGTGTTAGTAAAGGGGTGGTAAGTACAGCTGAGTGCAGAGGCATGCATGAGGGAAGAGGGAGGAGTAGGCTTACACATACCGTTTTGAGAAAATGCAGAAAATAGAAAGGGAGGGCGCGAGTCACAGTTTTCTGAAGATCTACTGACTTTACGGTTTAGTCAGTTGTGTTTAGCTGCTCTACAGGAGTCCAAAATCAAAATGAAAGACTCGAAAATGAGTGAAATAGCTCTCCTTTAATATGGACAAAATGTAAACAAAAAAGGCATTTCATAGATAAAGTGATGTTAGAGAAAATGAGTGGGGTTTATGTAACCTATGTGGCAAAGTTGACAAAGGAAAATGACATGTAGTAAGACTGATATGGTCCTGTAGGACTATTAGATTTCAAATACAGCTTGAAGTACAATTACTAGGGCATTAGTTGTTTATGTGCTTTTGTTGTTTTTTATTTATTTCCTCGACATAGCTGCTGCTGATAGTTACAATATAATGCGTAGCTTGTCACCACACAATTATATTTTTCTAAGCAAGGGCACTGCAGACACATGCTGTGAAAATTGCTCCTGGATTCAGGGATTGCAAGGAAAACCCATTAAATTCTGCCTCACTTTAAGGCATCCATTGTAATTTCCACCTTGTGCTAACGGATTGTGTTTGAGCTCTAACTAAGCTCTTAAGTGAAAATTGTTGTGTGAGAACTGCTTACTAATACTCACCACTGCATTCTATATTAAGATAGATTTTTACCTTGCTGGGAGTCTTATTTATTGTAGGTATATTCAGTGTCTATCAGAAAATGGTCATCTAACATCACATCTTTGCTTTTCTGGAACCCTGGTCAGCAATGAACTATCAGAATCAGAAATATTTCTTAATAACCACACGATAGAGGTCGAAGAATTTGCTTTCAGTACAGCAAGGTAGGTGAGTTTAATTCAACAGTGTCAATATCCACTTACCACAGCTGGAGGAACCTTGCCGGTAGTGACTTCAGGAACCTGCATTTATTTATTTATTTATTGCTTTGTTTCTTTTATGTTCTTTCTTGAAACATTGTTTCATTATCAGTGTAAATGTGAATGCTGCTTTTGTCGTAGAGGGTTCCCCATCCTGTATGAGTAAATGCAGAAATATCTTTTAAGATTTAAGGTTTTTGTGTTAGATGTAATACCCCTGTGTGGCACCATTATTTGCCATTGCAATGAAGAACGAAAAATGGCTCCAATTTTCTTTCTGGAATATCTACAAAACATTTGAGATTCCAGTGGGGGTTAAACACAATCGGCTTGATTTTGATAAATTCTTAGAATTGGCCAAAATAAGAGGTTTTTTAAAGCAAAAACAAAAACAAAAGAAAGAAAGAAAGAAAGAAAGAAAAAGAAAATGCTGTCAAGTAATCAGGAAAATGCCTGTATCATAAAATAAAACACAATTGTACTGTTGCTTTGAAAAAGTGGGCAATTCTCTTTCATAGGGAGCCTATGTTCTCTCTGCCCTCTAGAGAAAATTACACAACTCCTTTGTTCTGACTTGATTAAATACTTTTCTTCTAGCAGTACCATGTTCTTTCTTCTTTGCACTATGTTTAATGTTTTCACCACAGTCAAACACACACATTCAAAAATACAGTGGCACACACACTCTGCCAGAAGAGCTGAACAGTCAAAGTAAAACTCAAGGCTTAACCACCGATCCAGCTTGCTGAACTTTCTGCTCTATCGACACTTCTGCTGAGATTAAATAAAGCCCGGCTCCTTCCTCTCCTCTCACTCCATACTATTCCTGCTTTCTTCCCGTCTCTTTTTTCTCCATTCCCTCTGCTCTTCCCATGCACCTATTTTCCATACTACTGCTCGCGTGCCCTTTCATATGCATTTAGGATTATCATCAAACTGTGATTCTATTTGTGTGTGTATGTGTATGCATGAGATTGCGCATGTGTACTTATTCATGTGCTTGCATGTGTGGGAATGCCTACTGAGATTACAATTTATCTCTCTGCTGATCACATCCGTGCCAAGGAATCCAGCAGAGGCATAAGAGAGGTGGTACAAAAAAATTATGCCAGCAGTGACTACATGAGCTTCCTCATTCCTCACTTTATTGCTTCTCTTTTCTCCATCACAGGCGTCTCATGGCTCTGAGCAACTAAGAAGAAAGACGATTGTTGTGTTACAAAGGATTGCTGACTCTCCATCTCAGTATCTGTTGGCTTCTTAGATGGCTTCTCACACAAAGTATGGTACTGTGCTAGATTGCTCACAATATCTGAAGATTTATCACGCAAACAAGGCATTTATTAGATAGATGAGATGATTGCTGTGGGGAAATTAAGTAATTACACCATTAAGTAACGGCAGTTCAAAACAAAGTGCTGGGATTAGAGATTGTATAAATCAGGCAGCACATGTTTATTTGTTGGCTCAACGACATTTTTGTATTTTGTATTCCACAACCCAGAACTCTACCTGTAGAAACAATGAACTGCAGGAGTTTTTAACGGATGAGTGTGTAGGATTTCGTGGCACCAAGCAACAAACTGAATACACCTCGTCTCACCAAGCATATTGGAGAAACTTCTCTTAAGTGTTTGGTTTGTCCATTCTAGGCTACTAGAGAAACACAACAGGCAACATGACAGACTCTTGGAAGAGTGTTTGTTGTCTCTGTTAATATAAAGTGCTCATTCTGAGGAAGCAAAAACACAACAGCCTATTTGCAAATAATTAAACT
>JAQLOL010000002.1:15301088-15322613 GCA_029783665.1 Naso thynnoides
ACACACACACACACACACACACACACACACACACACACACACACACACACACACACACACACACATACACACACACTTACACACACTTACACACACACACACACACATAAATGTGCCTCTTTATGAAGTCTTATGTTAAAGCCTTGGAAAATTAAATTCCACAGACACCTTATGGTGTATAGTCTTTGTTTTTTTCCTGATCACTCTGCTTTGCTGTTAGAAAAAGAAGGAGATGACTCTTCATTGTCCAGTGCAATAATTGGCAACACAAGTGGTGACTTTTGTTCTCTGCATTTAATCCAAGGGGCAGTGAGGAGCCACCTGGCAGCATCAGAGGACCATCTCTAGTGCCAAAAAAATCTCTTTTAAAACAAACCAAACTGAATTCTTTGATTTTATACAACCTTGCAAAGTTTAATTTCATAGTTCAGTTTAGCCAGTAGGTATATAAATAGTGTCAGTCCTTAGTATAAGGCTTAGTAGGCAAAGTTTTGCACTGGCAATCATCGACAGTCAGGTCACATGACTACAAGGGTTTGAGTGTGATGTAAATGACTCATCTGGTAATATCAAAGACCTAAATGTTCACGCAAAGGATGCTTTGATTTTCTGAAGTTATACTTGATGCAACAAAACAAATCTAAACCATAAAATCACAGGTTTATAAAGTAACTTTTGGGTTTGTGAATAAATAAACTACAGGAGATAAACTTGTCTGCTTCTCAATTAAATCAGTGTTTCCTATATTAAAAATGAAACATTATAATTTTCACTGAAAATATTTAGAATTGCTTTGCTGCATCTTTTTGTTCTTAGAGCTGCAGCTAAAAGTAATAAAGATGCGGTTTCACCCCCTTTTAATATAATCCATATTGCAATTGTCTGAAAATTACAAATCTAAATAACTAATAACTTTTAACAACAATAACAATCAGGAATATTTTGTACTTTAAACGTAGTATGCTAGACAAGTATAGGCAGGTGACAAATCTACAATTAGTGATATTAAAAACAATGATAATGTAGTGACCTCAGCAGGAAACATCAGATCACTACTCACTAAAAGACCCCTATTAACATTATTAAAGTCAAACAAGATGGAATTCCTCAAGCTAGTTTTACCATCTGAAGTCAGTTAACAGTGACTATCCACTGATGTAAGAGGTGATTAGCACACCTGAGCTAAACTCTGATACTGTTTGGTTTTTCCAAGAGGTTTGTCAGTTTTGTCAGTCACATAACTGGGTGGGAAAACTCATGAATAATACACCCGAACAAGGTCATTCACAACACAAATCTATTGTGACACATAGTTGATTTGTGTACCAACATATTTATAACAACAACACATCTGGAACAAGTTGTCAGGGTTAATATTCATGCTGTTTCACACACATACACCGAAACACACATGCAATTGTGCGGGGCGTCCCACAGGTAGCTAATGCAGAATAACATTGTTTCCAGCACGCTGGGCTATTAATCATGGATGAACTCCTGCATCACTGACAAATCAGCCTAATCTCACAGGGGAGAGTGTGAGTGTATATACACAGCCCAACACATACACACTAAAACAGACACACAGGCAGACATGCATGCACACAAAGGAGTGTGTGCGGAAGGGCACACGCTCATACACACATGCATTTTATCAGTCTAATCTCGTAGGAAAGAGCATGCTCTGACTGGCAAACAGAGACTTAATGCAGAGCAGGGGGCTCTCCTCCCCTCTCCTTCCTCCAGTCTCAATCTTTACTTATCTGTCTCTCTCATGTCCTTCTCCTCCCCTCTTGTCTTCCTCTCTATTTTTCTATTTTGTTTCTTTTTGTGGAAAACAACAAAACAATATGTGCACGCAGTCTGGTGAAACATGGCCAGCAGACTGATGGTCTCAGTGACAGATATTTTCCTGAATTTTTGCCAACTGACACACACCTTTTACATCTAGTGTAATAATTATCCAAAAAACAGATGTTGGAACACATGAATACACACATGCACTCACATTTAGTGACTAGGCTGACGAATGGCCTTAGGAACACACTGGAGGAGAGGTTACGCTGTAGCAAAACAGTCCAATATCCACTATGCAGATGTCTGTCCAAACAAGTTTGTGTGTGTGTGTGTGTGTGTGTGTGTGTGTGTGTGTTTGAGCCCATGTTTGCCTAAATAAATAGCATGTTGCAGGGTGCACAAATCTGTTTAGAGTGAGGCGGGAGCAAGCGGAAAAAGGTTTGGTATACGAGGCTGATGCAAAGTGCTGTAGTGTGAACTTGTTTACATTCATGTGGGTCATGATACAGTATATGCACAAGTTGTATTTTGTTGTGGATGGAAACATTTGCACACCTATTCCTCCATATATTCATTCATGAATCACAATCAGCTCTTTGACTTCTAAAGCCTCCTTCAGCTGTGTCTCAAACACTTGCATATCTCACAGCCGTGTTGAAGCACACAATGATATCCTGTCCCCTTAACGCCCACTTCTGTTCCTTTCCCTTTTCCCCTGGACCTCTGACTGGCTGCTTTGTTCCCTGAAAGATATACAGCTCCTGGCTGCCCTACAGGGCTCTGGGGAAATGAGATACAAATGCCACAGTATCTGCGGTATCACTGCTCAAAACCAGTGCTGTTGCCCCTGGCAATAAAGCAGCAGTCAGGCCACCAAAACCACAATGGTTGGGAGAAAAAACAATAAACCAAGATGATTCTAAATATGCAGCAGCATTGATTGTCATGCATGTACTCTGATTCTCTTGCTGGTAAATTGTATTTAATTTAATTCCTCTCGCCTTGAGGCTAATCTGCAAGTTTTTTTTTTTTTACATCATGCAATTAAGGGGTTAAGCTTCAAAGTGTTGTATGAGTCATTATGAATGCAGGGCATGTTTTCTTTTTTACTGCTTGTCATGTGAGGTAAATACGCTTTTAATCTCTGATCCAAACATGGAAGATACACAAATGTTCTTACATCACTGTATATCTAACACAGTGTATCTATGTGTCCTTTAATTTGCCTGGCTAATGCAGCACTCTAGCATAGTGATAAGAGAGTGTAATCTTCTTAGGTGTGGCGAAAGCTTAATCAATATTAACATATTCCTCAGCTCCCTCGCCATTGAATAATTGATATCCCCACACAGTCTTGCTGAGAATGAAATAAGATGTAGGAGTATTAAAATAACTTCCCCGAGATAAAAGAAAATTGATTAAAAAAAGATGGCTGAAAATTAAAGAGAAGGAAAGGGAGCCTAAGGGATTGGACTTTGCATACAAATGAAGAAAAGAGGTTGGGGGGAGGTGGAGAAAAAAGGAACTTTAGGGAAGTTATGAGCCCATTTATCTAACTCCAGTCACAGCACACTCGGCCGGCTGGGTTTTTACTGAACCAATCAAAGCGGTTAATCTGAGGGATCCACTGTAGTCTTACCAATCCCTGACCTCCTTGTAAAACATGTAGCTATTAATCAATGGTTGCTCATCTGTAATTTTCACATGATTAACTCTTCATTAAAACTTTCAGTGGCAACATCTCAGAGTTCACCTGACAGGCTTCTTCTCTGCCCTCAAATCTAACATCTTACTCATTCTTCAGGCCTAACAGATCGCGCCAGCAGGCTCTGGCCAGCAAGGACAATAATTTCCCAGCAAGAATGATAATTAGAATTAACTGCAGTTTTTAAAGCTTATTTGTACATGGTCCTCTGGTTCAACAGCTGTATTTAAAGTTTAAAGTTTTGCCAGCTAACCACAAATTGCTGTATTACTTAAGAGTAAAAAAATTAAAAATACAATGCATTTAAGTCCCTGGCCCAGGGGACTGTAAGCTCATCCTGCTGCAGCTGCAGGGATGACACAGGGACGGATTTTAAAGATGGATGCAGTGAGAGGATCAGGGTTAAGAGGAATCATGCATTTGGACCACCTCAGTGTTATCGGATCAGTGCTGACACTTCACCTACCACCCCATGGGCTTTAGCACAGATCACAAGTCGAGAGGCAGGAGGCAGACAGATGCTTGCGTGTTTGTGTTTGTATGCGGACGTGACTCTCTGTGTGTGCATGTTTGTGAGAGAGGCGGAGAGAGGGACAGAAAACTTCTCCAGTTGACAATAAAAGGGGAGCTAATTCAGCCCATCTCAAGGTTGCCGCTCTCACATTGGCGACATACGAAGGACACGAATTTGTGAGGTGTTGAGTGGCACGTCTGACAGCTGTGTTCAATCAGCGAGAGAAAAACTGATGGGTGAAAATGAGATGTCAACAAGATGAGGATAAGGCCAATATGGAACAAAAATAAAAGCAGCAACCACATGCGTAAACAGAAGTATATGATATCAATACACCAGAGGTAAACAGCACCACTCAATGTGTCCTCTGTGGAAAATAATTACTTGTTGGACATTATGACTTTAGAATGAAATGAAATGGGTAGAGCTGACCATCCGTCGCTTGTGCATGTGCGTGTGTGTGTTAAACTGGTCTCATTCATTCAGCATCGTATCTTAGACTCTCCATCTCCATTTGACTGGCAGCTGACGTTCAATGAGCTGAGATAGCTGCTCCAATCAATGTCTTCGATCTACACACACTGTGAGTAACTAACACACTTGTGCACCTATCCTTCATGATTAACTGTTGTTTTTTTGCATGAAAAAATATTATAATTAAACTTGCACTGTCAATTTCTCCCCTCCTATTTTAAGCTCATTCAACCATCTGTCACAATTAATGTTTGGAGTATTCACTTTAAACACATCCTTTAATTCTCGAAAAAGCTATGGCAGGTAGCCATAATGATAATTTATGACAACACAATTAAAAAGGACTAAAATCTTTTTCATAGCCTGTTTTATTGTTATTCTTTTAATAGCAGACATTAAGATGTTGAATTCATGGGAAGAAAATGGCAAATTACAGCCGTTTGTGTCTTCATCTCATGCTTCTGACTAATCAAACTCAAGCCCGTTAAGTGTCTGTTCTAATTACACTGCATCAATGCACAGACTGACTTTACTATCTGCCTGTCTGAGTGTCTGGTTGTGCTCTGTTATGAGGAAGGACCTACAATAGGGAGTGGAATTGACCATTTTTTATGTCAACCCCCCTTTGCATGAAGTGTGGGTAAATGTTTGAATTTTGTGTCTGATGTGAGTGACATCCCTGTCCTTTTCTCATTCCCTCTCTGTCCTCTATCTTTTCACTCTGTGTTCTATTTTCTTTCTCCTTATTTCTCTCTGTCCTGGCTGCCCGGGGCCCCTGTCAGCTGAAACAAATAGCTGTGTCTCAAACAACCAGGGCACTGGGCAGGTGTCAGTCAGGCTGCAGAGTGCAGAGATTGATCATGGCAGGGTACAAAGTCAATACAAAATAAAATAATATGCTCTTTTCACCAGCAACGCAAACATGTTATGTTCATGCGTTGGTGGTTCACTTCTCTATCTATTAGTTTATCTATTCAGTATAATAGTGATTTCAAATTAAATAATGCTGAGTAAAAGTATCCATACCTTATAAACAATTTTCTATCTGTCATCCCAGTTCAGTAATTTTTCACTGTCTTTTTGACACACTGGCCATTTAAGATTTACAAGGCAACATTCTTGATCATGTAGCTGTGTTACCTACATATTGAATAAATGAGGGCACAACTTTTGTGCTGTAATTTAAAGCCAGAGTTATGATTACTGCAAGAAGCTACTGGGAGACCTGTTGTACATGCCTATTGTGTAGGTTTATGATTTATGGTTCAGGGTCTGAATTCTCCTGTTGATGTTGATAGTATCACTGCAGCACCAAATGGTTGTATTGCACATGATAAGGCCATATCTTGCCATAACACTGAAGCATCGTCCTCCTATCATGACAAACATCAATGAAACAGATCCAGAAATACACAACTCAACAGTTAATTACTTTGCTGTGTTTTTTAGGGAATAGTGGAGGAGTGACCATGGGTACAAATGACAGATCACTGTAACCACAGATTTATGACTTTCAAAGGCATAAAGACACAAAAAAGAACTTAAACTGATATATTACACTTCATTTGTCTGTCGAGATAATCATCTTGTTTGAAGAGTTGCTGTCAAATGTATATCCGTGTTTCCTTGGTAACTGCAGACAACTTGCCCTCGCAAGGTTGTGCGGCTACAGCCCACAAGAGCTGATGTGTGCTAATGCTGTTCCAGCTGTGCGTGAATCAGACCGCATTTACAGCTAAAGTCCGGTCTGACTCGCTCTGCCTTCTGGCCCCACACGTAAAGTTTCAACTTCTCACTATCTCAAAGCTCTTTGTGTTTTGTGCTGCTTGAAAGAAGAGTACAGTGTAAATGATTGAAGAGTTTTCCTCATTATGATGTGATTTAATATTGGGATGCAACTTGGGATCATTTTCATTGATATTCAGATACTTTTTTCCATTATTTGTTGTGTATTTATGTACAAAGTATTGAAAGGTATTCATTCCAGAGGAAGAATAAACACTTTGCACATATACAATAAAACATGTACAGCATAACAAGCAAGATAAATTAATGGTTTCATTATCGTTTGATGAAATGCTTCCCTGACATTCACACACTAATCTGATAGCATAAAGTTGAATCAAAACCAAATTAAATACTGAATACAAAAACAGAGAGTTAAGTCTGTGTCAACCATGTGGCAGGTGATCAAGGAAATTTTATGTGACGGCACAGAGAGTGACAGCATAACAGCCACAGCAACCATAAATGTAAAGAGCTGCAGTGGATAAACTGCTACTGTGGATAAACAAGCTAATAACAAGTAGCACCCACCCATCCCTCTCACTGAAACCATGACATCAACATCATAAATGAAGGATTTTAACTAATAAATGTGCACACAAGGTGTGACCTCCATGACTATAAACCTTCCACTGCTGAATTATAAGGATTTAGACAGAGAGGATTAAAGAATTTAAATTTGCATTAAAGTTAATTAATATCAAGATATTGAGATGAAAAAATATATATACTGTATATTAAAAGTCTCATGATTCCCTGCCTCACAGTAATTCTATTGTTGGCCATCAAATCATTATGTCATTAGGACAACTTGTCTCTCAGCAACAGCTGCTACACGCATGCACACACAGGGTCCAAATATAGGCTAAGTGAGTTAAAATGTTAAAACAAGGTGAGTTAAAATGCAAATGTAGAAGACAGCACAGGAACACTGGTTGTCTGTCTGGTTCTTTCTTGTCTTGCAGATGTCTAACCCACGTTGCAGCTATTTTTGACAGTCTGTTTTCTGCTCTTTTAAGTTGACATGCATTGGAGCTGACTTCTTCCATTTACATTCAGGAAAACATGGAAAAAAAGCTCATCAATGCCATCTGATGGAGAAAAAGGAAGAGAGAGAGACGGGACGACAGATGGAGCATGCGATGTTTGAAAGTACAGGAAACACCACTAAAAACTATTTCCATCGTTAGACCCCACACCATCATCACCAACGTCACTCACTGCCCTCCCCACGCACACACTAAAACATTTATACCGCCATGCCTATCTACTGATGGTTCTGCCTGTGAATTATTTACCAGTGGAAATGTAGGAACAATCTAATTGAAGAGAAGCGAACTCTATTGGAGATGAAGCTCGGCTTTTCTCCTTAAAAAATAAATGCTTTATAGTTGAAGTGATCAAATTCTGTTGCCGTTGTCGGTTTCATTTTGTATTCTCAAAGCTCACTGTCTGCAGCTGTCTGCAATTACCACAACTTTAATGAATTCTCCTCTGTGAGTAACATAACCTATCAGAAAGCTATCCTTAAATATGTAGTTGCAGTTAGCTTGTGTCTGTTTCATAGGCTGTCTGT
Organism: Naso thynnoides; assembly: GCA_029783665.1. Classification (NCBI taxonomy): domain Eukaryota; kingdom Metazoa; phylum Chordata; class Actinopteri; order Acanthuriformes; family Acanthuridae; genus Naso; species Naso thynnoides. The sequence goes on from JAQLOL010000002.1 coordinate 15,308,940, forward strand.
ATCACTAACACAGTCTGAAGCAGTATGAGGAAAATGTGTCTAACTCAAAGTTAACATCTGGCCAATTAACACTGGTGTAAGTTTTTTAGAAAAGGAGATGTATTGATTTTCATACCTCAGTAGATGACTTCAAAGGCTTGATTTTTGAAGTAAAAAGTAAGAAAGATTTCAGATTTTAGTATCCTTGTTGTTATGACAGATGGAGACAAAACTGACTTTTCTTGAAGAACTGTGTAACTTAAACACTGAGAGGCATCTTTTTGTTTCTGCTTATTATCTGTTGACTTATCATTTTACATAATTATATAGCAAAAAAAGTTATTGCTGCAAACATCTCACATTACCAGTGCCATTACCAAAAGTTCCACCCAAGCACAGAGACTACAACCAAAAGCCAGCTAGCACATATGTTCAGCACCTCTGTAGGAAATAACCCTCCAGACTAGCAGGCGGAAGTAGTCAGCATTCTTCTCTGAAAAAGGTAATGAGATGACCTGTGAAGAATGCCAATATACAAACTGTTGCTATTACAAAGCAGCTTTTGCTTACCACTTTCATAACAATCTAATTCTGAAATTTAACTCAGTCTAATTTAATCAAGAACATGGTCTGATTAATAGCTCGAACTGAGAGCGGCATTGTTAGCCCTCAATCACTGGTTTTTGAAAGAGGAAATGGAGAGGTGGAGTAGAAAAAGAAGAAGGGAAACTGCACTTGGGTGAAATCATGAATACTACAGCAACAAGCTCAAGGGGCTTACATTGTTTCAAGTGCGGGTGCTGCTACATCATACTTTCTCCCCCATCTTGGAGCTAAAAAAAAACAGAAATATTGTTTGAAAATTAAACCAAATGATATGCACATAGAGAATAACTGATGCATTTAAGTAGGATGCTGCAGAGATGCAGGTGATTGGTTGCATTTGTTAATTTGATTTGTGTTTAACTTAAAATTTGCAATGATAAAAATATTTGTATAGAGATATATACCCACTGCGGTTGCTCACAAATACACAGGCAAACATCCCCACAAGACATCGCATTTTTGAGCAAAAACCCAAGTTGCTTACAGCACGTTCCAGATTATTAAAAAAAGAAAAACAGTTTGCACACGCTGCAAGATAAATATTGGCTGGGGACATCACTGATGTGTGCCTGATGATTAGATTCCCTGCACATGGAAAAAAAAAAGTCTCACTTTCACTGTATTGCATGTGTACACACTCCCACACTTACACACACACGTGCAGCTGTCTCTCCTTTGAAGTGCTGCATCACTAGACTGTAATGGAATTCTATAGCTGACTGCTGACTGCGGGCTTTGGAGGGGGATGGATGGAGAAATGGATGGATGGAGGGAGAAATAAAAGGAGAGGTAGGTGGAAAGCTGGGAAAAATTGATTCAAGAAAAAATGGTGGACTGTTTTTGTGTTTGTGCATTTGAAGAATTGTGCCCCCTGCTTCCACAGGGTATCACATGCCTGGGTGTGTGTGTGGGGATGTGAGTGCTACGGTGGCTTTGCAAAGCTAGACCTATCTCCACACTTCACCCATTATTATTGTGGTACAGGGCAAAGCAATAAGAAGACAAAGAAGAAGAAGAAGAAATTTTATTTGAATAGCACATTTCATATCATAAAAAACAGCTCAAAGTGCTTTACAGTAAAAACTTGAGAAAGAATGAAAACCAATACAAGTAAAACAATAAAACAAGTAAAAACAAAAGAATAAAATAAAATAGCTTTAAGATTAAAGAAGTTAAAAGGAATAAAAATGCATGCCTACCTATAGAAGGCACAAAACAATATAAGAGGCATTTTTTTTAAAGTGTAAAGAGACAGGGTTTTTTAAATACTGAGGTGGAATAATTTAAAAGCACAAGCTTAAAAATGGTATTGACATTTCTTGTCTTATCTGAAAGCAGAGTTTTATCCAAATGGTCCATAAAAACTGAGAGCTGCTTTGCCGTACTTCTTGTAGTTTGTTGTCTGGATTTTAAACCAGCTAGCATTAGAGGACTGAAGAGAAGGGTTTGGGACATACTCAGATAAATAATTGCAGAGATATGAGGGTGCCTTATAGACAAGTACAATCATTTTAAAATCAGTCTTCAATGTTACAGGAAGATGTTGCAGGGATGCAAAAACGGGTGTTTTGTTTTTTTCAACCTGTTTTTTTTTGTTTGTTTGTTTTTTCTAACTGCTGAACAAGTTGCAACCTATCAGTGTCTTTTTTAGGTCCAGTAAAAAGTGCATTACAATAATTTAGCCGAGAGAACACAAATGCGAGTCAGTTTTTTGGCATCTTCCAGTGAGTATTGTCTGACTCAGTATTTCTTAAATGAAAATAGGCAGTCTTAGTAACATTGTTGATGTGTGATTCAAAATTCACCCCAGAGTCAAGGATAACACTCAGGTTTTTTACTTCAGTCCTTTTCTGTACAGCCAGTTTATTTGAGATCATACCTCTTTATTCATTTGTGTCAGTAACGAGAATCTTTGCTTTATCTTCAGTCAGTTTTCACTCATCCACCATTTAATGAATGAAAAAATTCTTTAGCTTGTTTGTATTACTTTGAAACAATTAAAATCGATTTGGGTGATGCTAAGCCCACAATGGAACAGTTGCCCCGCAAATGATGTCATGGGGCAGCAAGCCCTGGTATTTAAAGAGAACCAATCAGGACTGTCTTATTGTACAACCCAAATTTTGTCAAAAGTTGCCAATTTTAACGCATAGGTATCTCGCCCAGAGGTTGTTGTCGTTTCACATAAGGATAGGCTATTTGAACAGTAACACAACAAAAGAGGAGGAAAATGCTGCCTGAAATGATCGCCCAATGTTAGGCTGATACCACTTGCCTATTTCCTGAGTCAGACTAGTCCTAGGATGATGCCATAGATATTATGTGTGACCTGCTGAGGTACAAAGGTTCATTTTCTTCAAATGCCTGCTTTAAAAACCCACCTTGCACACAACTTCAAAAAAGCTCCCTGGAGTGAGGATGTAAGTGTATGCAACACCCCCCCCCCCCAACCCACATCCTTCCTCCTTTTCAACCTACGCTTTGGCTGGGGACAAGAGGGTACTGTAAATTACCTTTTGATTCATCCCCTTTAATTATGCAAATAGACTTCATTATCTTCAGTGCCTCTAAAGTGTTGTGGAATGTATTCATTAGTGTGTGTGTGTAGCCATGAGAGTGTTCATCGAGGGGTACTTAAGATCGTACAAGTTTTGCAGGCTCCTTTTTTTTGTAGATGCAACAATATGTTTAACAAGCTGTGTGTATATGTGTTTGTGTCCATGTGTTCACCTGTCTATGTACAATGGAAAGTTCTTGGTTACATTTGTTGGAGCATTTTCAGGTTCACTGATGCATTTGTGTTTACAAAGTAAATTAATCATTTGTGTGGGGTATCATTATGGTACAACACAGAGCTGTATGGAGAGATATTGTGCTGTGGAGGAGTAGCTGTCCACCCAGCTACTGCATCTCTCAGCTGTGTTGATTAATAAGGAAGAGGTGGGGCAAACCACATTTTTAAAAAGTTTTTGGCATGTTTTTTGCCATTGTCGGGCAGAAATAGACAGAACACAGGGGAGAGGGAGAGAGGGTTATGACATGCAACAAAGGTCACTGGCTAAAACCAAACTAACAACATTGCAAAGGCCATGTGACCATGTGACATGTGCTTAACCTTCAGCTAACAAGGCACAGAGACAGTTTTACTTGAGATCTAAAGACACTTGTGACCCATGCTATCACTCTGCTAACTAATGTGACTACGACAATGTTATGCGTCTGAAACATGTTGGTACCATTTACAGATGTTGCATCTCCACATGGTGTCTTAGCAGATGTTTCACTTTAGAGAATGTGTATGTAATCACTGTGTAAACTATGGCATGAACAGGCTATACGCATATGCAGTAACCTCAATAAACACATGTACAAATGCATGCGTGAACAGTCTGCATCCTTATTTATTTCACATATTATAATTCTCAGTGTGACAAACACAGTCATGTTCTTTGGTTGAGCCTATTTTTAGAACGGAAACTCTCCTGAGTTTTGGTTCAGCACAAACTGTATGTGACTGTAATTATGCAAAATAGGTCATTAACTTAATAAACAGTGTCTGTAAACAACAGCACAAAGACACTGTTTCCTTGCTTCCCTCCTTTCTTTCTTTCTGTCTTTTTCAGTTTGCTCTCTGTCTCTTTATCTCTTACTTCTCTTCCCTTTATCCCCCTCCAAATTTAACACAGGGGTCTTTCAGTCTCAGCAATGAGAGTCTGAATTTGAGAGAAGCATCATAAGTTGAGAGAAGAAAACATCCGCACTATCTCAGTAGCTGAGTGAATAAACAGCTGATGGAGCAGCAAGAGAGCTAAATGGGTTTAATGGGCAGACTATGGCAGCGTGACCCAGATCTAGTTTCTAGACTGTCACTAAGCTGCCTACAAAAGCCAAACTGACAATAACAATCATTAACAACAATTCCCATTAAATTCAGTGGCAACAGTCATGGTCTCAATTCTCAAAATCGACCCAAGCAAACTGCAGTGTCTGTGTGTCTATGATATCTCTCAATCAGTGTCCCTGTCTTCCCCTAATCTCTCTTACTTTTCCTCATCCCCCTATCTCTTCCATGTTCTGTAATGCACTTATTTAGCTTGGCATCATCCCACCCTCACATCCTCAGTGCTCCACGCTAAATGTCAACAACTGAATATTCATCACAATGCTGACACCCCTCCCCTCTTTCTAACTGAATCTCTTCCCAGACAGAAAATTTTTTTTGTCTCTTTCCCTCCACAGACTGATTAGCAGCAGATCTGAATATTTCCAATTACCAATATTACAATAGTAATTTCCTGTAATATTCAGCTTCTCCACCCTAGTGTTTCAAAGAGCTCACAGCTTTTTCTCTCTGTTTACATAATTTTAATGCATGCTCCATTTTTCTACCAATTTTGTTTAATTGCTTTGTCTCAGTAGTTTCAAAATGTAAAACTGCAAGTACATTCTTACTGTGCATTTAGACACAAAAGACATACAAAGTGCAGGGTTCTGAATTGCACATTTTCAAAGAGTGAGCAACAACACGAGTAGGAGGAAAATGGTGAATTAAATAATACACAAATGTGACGTATTAAATGTGTTAACTATTTAACAAACTGAAAAGATGTTTTATAACCTTAACTAAGCAGCTTTGGTTCAAGCTGACCCTAGACTGGTCCTGAACCCTGGATTCAGGTGTCAGAGTCGTGCACTTGATAGATAGACATCCACATCAAGCACCTCTCAACAACTCCAGTGTGGTTCCTAAATGTAGTGTTTCACTCAGTTAAGTGAATGCTTTGCAGGCAATAAAGACAGTCATGCTCAAGTATTACAGAAAATGTTAAAAATTTGTCTCCATGAACAAATCTTCTACATTCAGTTTCATCATTCTGTCAAGAAAAGCTGTGATCTTGTGGAGTAATTTATCACATAAGCTGACAGAGCAAATCAACGGCCAGCAGGACATTCAAGTGTCAACTGCTTTCATTTCCTGAGTACGGTGAGTCTGCCTGACTCAATGAGAGAAGGCAACAGACACAGAGGCAACCGATTTATTACCAGCAGGCCATTTGTGACCTGACACAGTCACTGAAACCTTATGGTTATGTTATAACTAAAAACTCGTTTCTCGCAACTGCTTGTAAATTTAGATAAAAGTTTGAATGGTTGGTGTCACACTCAGAAAAGGATTCTTCTTTGTCCGTTTACAAAGATTGTTGTCATTCCCAAAAAGAAGACAGAGCAGGAACTGTGACAAAGAACTTTAATGTCAGGAGACATTCCAGTGTGCTATTAATTAATGAGCGAAAAGTCACAGTGCCTTAATTGGCATCAAGCATAAGTTACCTCTCAATCAAGGCACCCTGAGGCGATATTTCTTCAGTATCTAACTGCCGTGTGGTTATTTATTTTCAAGCGAAACGGCTTCAAACAAGATGTAGAGGCGGAACATAACTTTGGGAGGAATTTGATGGCGAAAACACGAACGCACGCCACTTCACTATCCTGTTGCTAGCAAAGCTAACGCTAACACGTTACACCGAATCAAATAATACCATTCAGCAGAATTCATTTAACATGGTTAAAAAAAATGACACTTTAAGAATGCACATTATGACCAGGGGTTAGGATTCAAAAGGGTTAAATATGCATTTTTGACTTTATGGAGACCAGAAACTACATTTCAGATCTGGTCCGAGATATGAATACTTTAGATACAGCAAGGTTATACGGGGATGATGTGTAATTGCAGGATGTATTGTATAAAACAATTAGTTCATTATGTGAATCTCATGAGATTAGGTTTTTGTACATGATATTTATCAAGAATGTGTTCAGTGAGAATCACATGAACTCTGCAGGTGGAGGTAAACCAATCTGAAATCTGAATGTCATGCAATGAATCAACTAGTGTATTTTACCTGAGTGAGTTGGCACCTGATTCAGCAGCTGCATGGCCTACTTCTCATCTCATTATTATTCAAGAACAAAATCTGTGGATAAAAACATGTCACCGTGTTGATTAATTCCCAGTCAGAGGTGCATTCTGCAGGTATAGGCAGGGTTCACACTAATATCTTTATTGCACAGAACAGGTGACAGTTGCATGTCTCTTGAAAAAGCCTCTTGAGCCCAGCCTGACCGCAGTAAACAAATGTGTGGGTTGGCTGTGCAGGTCTGTGTTGGTGTCTCTGTGGACAGAATGTGTCAACAGCTGGCCAGTGCGTCTAGATGTCATGGACACACACACATTATTTTGCAAGTATAGATCAGAGGTCATCCTATCTGTGTGAGTCATCAGCACAACCTTAATCACTGTGACTCATATTTAGCAGTCATTCAGGAGCAACTCAGAGGGATTGAAAGGGATGCATGCACCTTCTTTAAAGCTTCCCCTGATGTGAATGACACGATCAGGGTTTGGGTTATCTGCCTTTGTGTGTGTGTGTGTGTGTGTGTGTGTGTGCGTGCGTGTGTGTGTGTGTCAGGGAGTGTGTTTGACCAAAGTGACAGGTTCAAAACGCCATGTAAAGAACCCTTTGGGCCTGTGCTGCTTATCAGTCCCACACACACACTCTTTCTTTCTTGCATGCTACCCACCTTGCACACACAAAGGCACACACACACTCAGCTGAATTATATGTCACGTTGATCTGTTGAATTCATTTGTAACCTGCTCAGATCCCATTCTCCAATTCTCACAGCAGAAGCCATATTACTTTTAGGCCATCACGTTGTGCCAGTCTTCCCACTTCCCTTGTTCTTTCTTCATCTTTTCATGTCTTTTTAAGTGTCAGAATCAGATAAATCAGACAAGAGAAGGGTAAGCTGCATGCCCACATATCACATAATCTGGATGCTGCCTTGAGTTACAGTGAACATGAGATTCATGTCAGGAATTCTTTATTTGTTTTAAGGAAAGAGGGCACGTAGTCTTGTGGGGAACATCTTGACTTCCTGGTTTAGGCCTCAATTGTTTTGTTCCATCCAAAAAAGAGATGTGTAGGTGCCAAAAGAAAAACAAAGTGCAGCTACCATTTCTGTCTTGCCTAACATAGCATAGAGAGGTAAATGTGTAAGGTAAACTGGGGTTTTGTATTTACAGACACAGAGACCAGCTTACTTTACACCCTTAGCAGGTACCACACAGGGCTAGTCATGGCTTTGGCTCTGGAGGATTGCTTGGATGGTGATTTGATTCCCAGCTTCTTCGATCCACATGTCAGAATGTTTGCCTTGGGCAAAACACCAAATCCCAAATGATCCAGATGGTCAGACCACTGCCTTGCAAGTTTTCCTGCTGCCATCAGTGTGAGAACGGGAAAATTGAGTCATATTGTAAAGCACTTTTGGGAAAAAGGCCCTTATCATGCAGTAACATTTAATGCCATTTGCAGTGACAGCTGTTGGTAAACTGTAGCCAAAATGCAACCAAAATACTGTAACAGTCTGTCCAAACATCAAAAATGTGCTTTCTGATAATTAAGAGATTCTAATAAAGAGACTATTACAAAAAAGAAATTAGGATGGATCCCTCCGTAGAAATGAATGGTGTGATTCAAATTATAATAAATTCCTACAATGGAATAAAAAATTTAAATCGTATCAGCCTTATACCAAAAATTGATGATGAATAAACACCCAACTAAGTATTTAAAAGAAAAATGGGAATCTGAATTTAATGGGAAAATCTTGGATGAGGATTGGCCAGATATGTGGAAAACTCATCAGACATTCACTAATTCACGGATATGGAGGGAATTTTCCCTGAAAAAATATGATCCGTTTTTTTTATTACACCCAACATCAAGACTAAATATAAGGGTACAGACTTGTCATGTTGGAGGAAATGTGGAGTAGTGGATGCAGACCACTCACACATATTTTGAAAATGCCATAAAGTACTGAAGTTTTGGAGAATTATACATGGAACTATACAAAAAATACTGGAGTATGATATTCCTATGAGCTACACGGTACTATACCTCTGCAATTTTAGTTCTATTAGAGAGATAATAAGAGTAAGGGATAAGTATTTGATCAAAATACTGTTGATAGCCAGTAAGGAAGCTATTACGAGGAAATGGGGTAAAGAGGATCCTCCTAGTCAGGATCAGTGGATTAGGATAGTAGAAGAAATATACACAATGGAAAAACTACATACAAACACCTGAGACTACAACAAACATAGCTGGAAGAAAATTGGGAGAAATGACATTATTCAAAACCAAAACAGCAACGAAGACTTCAGACAAAACCAATTGATCTAGATGAAGACACTATGACAAAGGATGAACTACTAAAGATGTAACTCCCAGACAAATATTATTTACGTAATATTATAAATATTATTATTTTTGTATTGTTTTGATTGTGGGTTGTTTATGTACGTCTTGATTGTGGGTTGTTCATGTACGTCTTGTATGTATGTAGATGTGGAATTTATCAATAAAAAAGTAAGTGATTAAAAAAAAAGACAAGTGCTCTCTGAAAACATTTAGTATAATACTGGAAAGCTCATTTTTAAGTTTTACTGTTATTTGTTGTGTTTTTTTTACCAGTTATTTTTATTGGTAACTGACATAATCAACCAGTCTGCTCACTCTCGTACTCACAAATAATACTGAACACAATTAAAGGCCAATTATTTAAATCATTAAAGTAATCATCATGTGACAAAGCTGTTGCAGGGGCTACGATTAATTGACTGATGTTGTGAAATCAAGCTCTGTACTTGTAAACCTAATCCCTGTCACTGGTGATGTCATCATGCTTAACTATTAATACTACATTTTTATGTACTGTTTCTGGGTCTGGGTCTTTCTGGGCTAACAGTGAGATGGCACCTAACTTTCTTTGACTTTTTAACTTGACCTTAACTTTTAACTTCTTGCTCCTCTGTACTGCGTCATCAACAATATGCATACAGTACATTGCACATTTGATTAATGTATTGATTCTGATATTACATAAGAATTATATGTTAATTATATTTAGCATTAATAATCTGAATCTACAAATAAGCTGTCAAATAAATTGGTGCAAGGTATAATTTTTGTCTTAAAAGCTAAGTAGAGTAGAAGTTGAAAGTTCCAGAGATTGAAAATACTCAAGTAAAGTACAGCACTTTAGCACTTATTTATTTTCCACCACTGCTCAGCTGTGTCATCTGGCACTGTACATTGTGAATACAGACACTGCTGGCACATGATGCTTCTCACTGGAAATAAACTGAGCTTAATAACTACGCTTTTCAATCATTTAAAGTTTTGAACATATTTCTTTTTCAGTTAACGACATGTCAGTCCTTTCATTTGTCTTCTAATAATGCAGTTTTTTTTTAATTATAATTAGTAAAACTACAATAACTAAAAATTGACCAGTATCATAGGTTTTTGTCTATTAGTCACCTTAACTGGCCCTCAGCAGCAACAGGCTCATTAGTTGACACATAGCGGAAGTCCTATGAATAAAAGGTCGATAGAAAAGTAAAAAATTAGTTCTTAAAATCATGAAAACAAGAGATGCTTGGGGTGGGGAAATAAGCTGTTTGACCGGTCAGCCTGAGTGGAGCTGCAAGCCAAGTTCTCCCAAACAACCAAAGAGGAGAGAAACATAGATTTCTGAAAGCACAGAGAACCCAACTTGTTTGAAACTGAGAATCCAATAGGTTTATCAAAATTGCATAAATATGAAAGGATGGTTGGGGTCCCTCTGTCTCAGGGCTAAAAAAATTACATGAGGTAAATGGAACACATGCAAATAATCGCTGAAAGAGAGAATTTTCTAATGAATAAAAGAGCCTAAATGCAGCTTTTAAAGTAACAACTTTTGCTTTCACAGAATAAAAATAAAGGCTGCTGCAAAAGTTAAAAAAGCAACACTGACTTCCGTCAGCCTGGAGAAAACCTGGTTGTTTTTTGTAGGACAAATAGATGTTTTGTTATTGTTTTGTCTATTTAAAGTGTACCCATTTTTGTAAACAGTATCATTTCAATGTTGGTTAACACCTGCTGGACAACTGACTCGTCTAAACAATCTCACTGAACTGATAATTAAGGCAGTTATACAGAGCCAAGGACGTGATGACACATCCTTTTTCGACTACACTTCTCTGTTATTCATTGCAATATTCCATACAGTATTTCTTCCATCTGAAAAAAGACACATGCTCCTGAGTCTGACTCTCTCAACACTGTGAGACAAAAACATCATGCATGATGGTGTTCACAGTTTGAAATCAAAACTTTTGGGATTTTAACAGATGAGCAAAAAAAAAAAAAAAGTTTGTTGTCCTAGTAGAGACGGATCAGCAGTCTGTCTCATCGTTCGGACGGCTGTAGCATCTGCTGCTGCATCTGTTGTTAGCGGCAACCACTTCATCACCACCACTAACCATTAGAGCACTAATCTCTGCATCGTCTGGATATTTGGAGTATGGTCACAAAGGATGAGATTAATGTTCAGCGGCAGCGATGATGATCTGAACTGTCAGGCAGATAGGAGAAGACTGTTGGAGCTGCACCTGATACCTCAAATCAACACCAGCGCTATTTTTTTTGTGTGTGTGTGTAACTCTGACAGAGCGGTTTGGTATTATGAGGCTGTGGAAGAATTTCAACAAGACTCACATGGCTGCCTCTTGATTGGATTCACACGCAGCTTGAGAAACACCTTGCGAGCGGTTAACAAGAATACTCACAAAAATATTCATCTTGTGATGTGAAAACCCATTTACACATTTCTCTCTCTCTAATTATAGCAGCCTGTCCCATGCTCAGTTCCTATTTCTCTCCTCTTGTGTGCGAATGTGTGAGAATATGTGTGTGTTTATTCTCTGTAATCTTTTAATGACATGCACTAACGACGCGTTGAGGCTCACAGCGAGCCCCGGCCATGAAACACACACGCTCACACACACACACACAGACTAACTGGAGCTCAGTGGAGGGCCGCAGTTCCTGAGAGGATCCACTGGGAGATTAGCCAAATCAGAAAAGCGTTTTAGAAAAAGGCAGCTTTAATGCAACACAACACAGATAGTGTATGTGTGTGTGTGTGTGTGTGTGTGTTTGTGTGTGTGTGTCATGGAGGGTTGAGTCAGATGTCCACAACTTCAAATCTAATATTTTGTTCGCACTTTTTTCAGTCCAAGCCCTGTTGTTTCATCTCCTTCATCATCAGGTTTACGACACAGCTGTCCTGCCACTCAGCATCAGCATCTATCACTGTGCTGGATGCTTACAGTACAATACATCCTGTTCTGATTATTCTATACACTACAGTATAATGTACTATTTTTGAATGGTTCTATATTTAAACCTACATCAACCTCTTCTACAGCAATACCTAATATGACAGTGCTTGGCTCTCCTGGGTTCTGACTAAGTAGAGTTTCTCATTTACTTGTCAAAGCTGATTGCTAACACATATATTAAGAATGACAAATGATGAATATGGATATAAAGCATACACATAACCTGACTGGAGAGCAGATGTACGGGGACAGTATATAATGCATTTGTCTCAGTGCTTCATAGTAGGCGCTTATCATGTTCCTGTGATCATTTGATGTCAGTCCATCATACTGCTGTCAGTGACTGAGAACTGTGGCACAGCCATAGCTTTGCATCAGGTGCATACCATCAGGAACCATAGTTACCTGATGTAATATGACTGAATTGAAGATCTCATGAGGGTGTCTTATTCCACTTCTCACAAGTACAAAAAACCTGGTCTTTTTTCTCAATCTATATAACGGTATGTATTTAAAACTCAACGATGCTTCATTTTTGAGAGGCTTATCCAATTCCAATTACTGAAAGTAGTTTTTTTTTTTAAATGGCACTAATAAAGAGAGGTCTGATGCAGTTTTTCTTCTAACATAAACAAATAAATCAAACTTGACACTTTCTTAAAACGGATGTTTAAGAATTGTGACCAAGATATTCACCGAGAGCTTGACATGACATCAGTCATTGATTAATGGAGTATCATGTCAAAGCCTGAAAATTGTCATTACATTTGTCGTCATCTTGTTTATTTGGAGCCAGAAGTGAACCTGCTTCAATGAGAGGATGGAGCTGGGGACAAGCAAGTTAGGGTCACACTTAGAAACCAAGGACACGCCTGGTTGGTACAGTAGCTACTCGTCAGTCACAAGTTAGCCACACCCTAAAGCATATCCATCTGCATTGCCTATTTAACTTTCAATGGGACCATAAATTACAAAATGAAAATCATGTTGCATTAAATTGATACCATAAACTCATCAGGAAATCAATTGACAAGTTACTTTCTTATTAGCTTCCATACAGTCAGAATTTTCTTTCGGTTAAGAATAATGCAGGTATAAAGTAATTACGCTCTGGCTTCACTTTACAGGCCAGGATGTGACATCCACTTCTTTTGAAGTGCTTAAAGCTTACAAATAAAGCTGTTAGCAATTTTTGGTGGATGAATTATACAGGGTGTCTCTCAGAGATTCATAGCAGAAGCTCCATGTTTTGCCAAAAATAAAGATTGCCATTGTGAGATGAAAGCATTAAGTTTTATAAATAAAATGTATGGTTACAATCTCCACCAAATCAGTTTTGTGAAGGAAACTGCTTTAGTACTCTATAGGTGTGTTCAGACCGAAAGTGATGAACACGATGAACGCCACAAGATTACATACAAAGTCAATGGATAGATGAGATTCAACTCAACTTCACTTCAGGCGACGCAAATCTTGCAAAATATGGGATGCAAATCATGGGATTTGGCCTCCATCGCCCCCAGTGCCTTCAACGCCTCCTCACTCGAAGTTTAAAATATTGAACTTTTCAGGTGACAACATCACATGACGCTGTGCCACAAAAACCAAACAGGGTTGAGATTCTCCCAAAGTTAATGACATCCCAACAGCACGAACACTGTTGGAATTTACCAAACAGACAATGAATGAGACATAGCGGTCAAAACAGCTGTTGGCATGTGTGAATACCACAGCGCTCTTGGGGCCAGATCTACTAAGATCCCAATTTGTGTGTACTAATTTGCGTGCGCAATCTATAATTTTGCGTGTGGGGTGGAACTGCGGTTTGCGGGTGATTTACTAAGAGT
>JAQLOL010000002.1:15322713-15333419 GCA_029783665.1 Naso thynnoides
AACGTGTTTGAGTAGAACTAGTGTACAGTGAATGTCCACTGAATAGTTAGTTGTAGATAGAAGACTGAGACTAATTTAGACTGAGACTAAGGTGAATCCTCCACAGTCACAATGATGTTTGTGCTCCGTGCTCATGCTCGTGCACATGCAGTCATACGTACTGAAGTCCACCTCCTCCAACCATGCCAGGGATGACAAAGTGTGCTTGAGTACAGAATGGAGCACTCACACTAGTCAAACAAACTGGACTTCAGCGGTCAACTCAGGCACAGTACGGATTGCCCCGTGTGAGTGCACCCTAAAAGAAAAAAGGTTATAAATGTGTCATGCAAACAAGGACAATCAATCGAAGACAGAGACAACCAACAGTGCTGTCTGTCGTTGTGGTCTACATTAATGTATAGTGAATATATGATTTTTTACACTGTATTACTATTTTAATTTACTCTTTTACTAGTTTCCTTTTGTACCATTAAAGTTACTCTGTGCATATTGCAAACTTTCTCTTCATTTTTGAGTCTGAACTGATGCAGTGCCCTTATTTTTGTTTGAATAGAATTTTGGTTAATACCCTAAAAATATGAACAACTGGATAAAGGAAACATGAAAAAACACGCTTTTCTCTAGTGCTGTTTGAGGTCGTTATGGAGCTTAGTTGATGCTGGCAGACAAAGTTAAGAGTTTTAAGATTTGTATGAATTCATTTTGATTGCAATAATTGCAAAAGGAACTGTTTTGTAAATGTTACTCAGAAAAATGTGTGTTACCAATTATCAATGTCAATGTTTTATGTAATGTACAATTCCAAAGATTTGTATAAATAATTTCCATATTTCAAAAAAAAAAAATATATATATATATATATACAATGTATCATATTTATTGCTGAACCTTGCCAGTAATTGGCTAAAGTTTAGAATGTTGCCTCAAGTAAACCTAGCCAACAACATGAGCAACAAAATTAATGAGAAAAGAAAAAGGAATACAAAACAGACAAAAACTTGGCAGAAAAAGACAAAAAAAAACCTGCTGTAAGGAGCTGTGAGAGATAACTAAAAAGAAAAAAGGAGGAAAAGAGTGAGAACGAGTGAGTGATGCATGATAAGGTTGATGGACTCTCCCCTAGTTATGAATATAGTTTGATTTGGTGATTTATTCAGGTTGTCGATTTATTCAGCTGCGGTGCAAAACATCCAACCCTCCAACTGCTTCTCTATCAATAATACAATGCTTCTGGAGGTGTGTGTGTGTGTGTGTGTGTGTGTGTGTGTGTGTGTGTCTGTTTGCATGTGCATGCACAAAAAAGCGGCCCATCATACATAAACCAGTCAAATAAGATCAGCTATCCTGAAACCACCCAGAGAGGTACTTTTTATTGACAAGTAACAACTGGGACTTACTCTAGCCTCCAGTGTTTGTTTCTTCTTAAAAAAAAAAAAGATCAAGTTTTTCAGTGAAAAACTCAACAGATTTATTTTTTTCTGTATAGGATCAGATCCCTCCTTCCGTCTTGAGATGCTGAAGCTCACACTCTCAGAAACCACTTAAAAATGACATTTGGAATTATATTTACAAGTCTCACATTTCATTTTATTTTTTAAAACCACTGAGTCCCATTTTTCGAATGTCTTCTTAGATGTAGATATTACTGAATATAATAACTTGCGCTCCAATTTATGAACTTATATGTTACATTTGGTTTTGAATGTCAAACTCTAACAGATTTAATAATAGTAAGTATGTGCAAAATGGAGTGTAAATACACATTTGGTGGTGGATGTGTTACAAAAAAAGTGATGAAAAAACTGCTTTGAAAGATGTGGACATTAAACACATTTTGTGTGAAAGCAATGAAAAGGTCCACTGAAGCCCACATTTACTTGTGTTGTGCTGACAGTGTGAAATATAAATGATTTCATCTCAGGAAACAGAAATTTATTCTTTGCTCAGTTAATTGTGTTTCCCACTGTACAGTTTACAATGAGAACTTCCGAATTCCCTTGAACATGTTTTATCAGGATAATGATCCCTGTTTAATGACAAAAAAGGAAGACTTTTATTTGACACGTCTTGGCTTTTGCACATATGAAATCAAATCACAATCACAAATCAGTATTATTTATATCAGCAATTTTTTTTATTATTATTATTTGGATGGTATGCAATAATGTATGAGAAACTTCCTCTCATACTTCTTCTCTCTTTTTTTGGTCTAAAAAGCATTCTATATAATGCCTTTTCCAGGAGGCATGTTAACTTTATTTAAAGTTATTTGGATGGTCCACTAACAGATAGTTCTTAGAGTATTAGTAACATTTCAACAACATATCGTTTGGTTATATAATTTGGTCAACTAATTGTTGAATATTAGTATATTTGTAATATTAGTTAAGGGTTAGGGTTGGGTTAGGGTTATGAAATGGTTAATCAGTAATGGTTACTGTTAGAGTTTGGTGAAACAGTTACGTTGATGATTGTCATTTCAAATGTTGAAATGTTACAAATGCTCTGTAATGCTCTCAGCCGTTATTAATCTAACATAGTTTGCGTTATTAATCTAACAACGCATGCGCACGCACACACACACACACACACACACACACAGTTTGTTGAATTTTATTTTTCTGGCCCCCTGGTGTCTGTTGAACACTGGGTTTTTGAATATCTATTTAATAAATAATATATGTGACAGATCTTTGCATGCACGACAGAAAATATAAAACTCAGTCTGATTTTTGATTTGACTGTGAGATTGAAATACTATGTTATGACTGACTATGCTATGATTGACTTGACACATCTCTCTCTTTCCATTAAAATATGCTTAAAGCAACCAGCAACTAGTTGCTCTGCCAACATTCTTCCCCATTATTATTATTACTATTACTATTATACTTAGCAATTGAATAAGTATGTTTTGAAGGCATCCAGAAATGTCAGTATGGTTATTACCTTCAAAGAAACATCATGCAGTCAAACTTCACTCCTGTCAGCTTTGATCACATTGCTGTGTGTGCGTTCCTCTTCACGTAAGAGAGGAAGAGAGTGATGGGATTACTCTTGTTAGGTGGGATCAGATGTGCTCTGTTTGTCTGCCATGTGTCAGTGGGAGAGACTGGTCCCAGTCAAAATGTGGGATCAGTGTCGGGATCAGTCAGAGTCTCTGGCAGCTATAACCCACACGGCATCGGATATGGCCGATTTCCCACTCAATTCTTTGTGTGCAGTTTGTTGATGTTTGCCCTGGTGAATATGTAGTTATTTGTCTGTCTATGAATCTCTTTAAGCTTTTCTCTTTGCAATTTGCAACTGTGTTCCCTTGAGTTTGTCTACACAGGATATCTCTCCTTTGTGGGAATAAATTTGTCACTGCCTGTTGTCATGAAAGGTCCATTGTGCAGAATTTAAAGAGGGAGCAAGGCCTTTTCCACAGAGTTCTCCATGTTGCACCACCACGTACAGTACTCTACAGTTGCCCAGAGTGGACAAACCAGACACTGACTGTGGAGGGGGCATTTGCATTTTTCACGAGTTTCATGGCATCCCTAATTCCTACTACACTCTTGAGGTTGAGGGTGAGTACACTATTATTTGATTGTAGTGTGCAACTTCATCTAAAGATGCCACTTAATAGTTCACGTTGGACCTTTATGTCTGTGCGTTTGTGTTCTAGTCATAGTGAAACTCTTTGTATGTATGTATATATGTATGTGCATGAGTGAAAGAGAGAGAGGGAGAAGGATTTTGATTGTAAAATGGACTAAAGATGAAATGAAATTTATCAGTGTGTATTTTCTCTTTGCAGAAAAATGTGGACCAAAGATAAAAAGTGGAAAAGAAAAATGCTATCCTAAGCCCTGAAACCAACCCTGCAGCTAGCTGAAAACTTGACCCAGTCTGGAGCACTGAATAAACAGATGTTGTATGGATTCTGTCTGCGAACAGAACAGATAGCTATCCCCTGTGATCAATCAAGGTTCTGTAGATACCAGTGTATAGCTATGGCCCCATGTACAATCCTCTACTGGGGGTCATCCATCTGCTTGGGGCTTTGTCGAGGGACTGCCAACACTGACCACGACGCCGACCCCAGCGACCAGCTTCAAGTGTGACCCCCACGCTTTCCTAACTTAGTCACTTCTGTCAGACGGCTGAAGTATTTCTACCGCTGTGTGGTAAAAAGCATAATGACGTACCGCATCTCAGTCTGGCATGGAAATTGCTCAATAGTGGACAAAGCGACACTGCAGAGGGTCATAAAAACCTTAGAAAAGATGCTTAGTCTCCTACTGCCAGCCTTTGTGGACATTTACACATGTTGTTGCCGCAGCCTGCAGCATAATCAAGGACAGCACTCACCCCTTTCGTGACTTTTTTGCACTGCCACCATCTGGAAGACACTACAGCGCCTTAACGACTTGCACAGTTTAGAACGAGATATTGCTCAACAGCCAGCTATGAACTGGAATTCCACACCGTTCTCCCTATCTCTTGAAAGTCTCAAATGATAAGGAATGATACTGCAGCAACAACATGCATGAGTAAATTTAATCTGGTTTGATTATAGCTTTAAGTAGATTTTAAACAAGGTTTTAAATAATATATGTCATCAATGTAAACGATTTATAATAGCTGATATCTCATATATAATTTCTGTCAATGTGCATATCACTTTTGCCTGCTTCTCTGGCCTGCTAGGATGTTGTGGAGTGTGTAGGGGAAATAGGTTTCTGGATACTTTTGCACTCGTTATGAATTTAGGGCACCACCTTCTTTCATTTTGAAGGAAATTTATCATTAACTCATTAATAATTCAGTAGATCAGTTATTAATTTATTATCACATTTATCCGTTATGAATTAATCTCATTACCTGGGTTATGAATTCTCCATACAGTGATCCTTGTTCCTACAACAATAATATCCACAGACAATGACTTAGCGATAAATGGGAATATATTTATGATTAGAACAAACAGGTTAATAAAAGAAAAATCAATGGTATAAGTGGAGAATAAGGCAAATCAAATATGTTTATAAATCTTAAGGCAAGGAATTCAAATGGTGGATGAGTTTGGTGATGAGTTTGTCCATTTGTTCCTTAGGAGGAAAGAAATTCAAAAAGGCTGTTGTTCTCCTACATGCGTCATGAGGCTGCTTTGGCAACATGTGCATTATGACATTCACTTTGTAGGTAGGAGAAAACCTATAGTTATAAAAAGTCTATTCGAGACATAGTCATCAATTATCCATAACCATTTATCCTTTGCAGGGTCTCCGGGGGTGCTGGAGCCAATCCCGGCTGACACTGGGTGAGGACAGGATACACCCTGGACAAGTCGCCAGTTCATCACATGGCTGACATATAGAGACAAACAACCATTCACGTTCACATTCACACCTACAGGCAATTCAGAGTCACCGATTGATCTAACCTGCATGTCTTTGGACTGTGGGAGGAAGACAGAGTACGTGTAGGGAACCCATGCTGACATGGGGAGAGCACGCAAACTCTGCACAGAAAGGCTCTGCCCAAGCCGGGGATCGAACCGGGACCCTCTTGCTATCAGGCAAAAGGATCAAGATTTAAACCCATCTGTGAGGCAACAGGGCTAACCACATATAGGGGCTGCCACTATATGAGCCAGATGAGTTCTGAAAAATAAGGACTCAATATCCTTAAAAGATTAAAGATGAAGTTGTAGGAATGAAAAAATGCAGAGATTCTCTTTTCTTTTGAAAGTTTTTATTCATTTCATATAATACTGACACATGTACTCAATAGCGGTTAACAGGCGTTTAAAAACACAGATATTAAAACCATTAGAGCGTCAATTTATTTTTAGCCTCGTTGATTCCATGGACCATTTTTTACACGTTTACATGTTTCAATATACCATAACATCTACTTGGTATTAGTCTAACCTCACCCCTGAAAGGATTTTTGTCCTTTGTCAATAAACAAAAGAAAAAAGTCAACTGACAAACTTTCTCCCCATTTTAAAAAATGGCATGTGGTAGGCCACAAACTATTCAAGGTAAATAATTCTTATGGAGGTGGAATCTGAAAATAAGAAAAGGTTCGACTTCAGATCTGAGAAACATTTTGACAGCATGTGTCATATGTGGCACAGTTAAAATGTAAATGTGTGATCCAGACTACATGGCGGCTATTTTGGATCCACTCCTCTTTTTTCTCCTCTTTTTTTGTATTAGAAGAGCTGTCTAAAGGGCAGATCGCATTTATTCCCAGTATGTGTATGAAACACAACCTAGTCATAGAACAGAGATGAAGAATACAGACTGTTCTAAAATTGCTGTTTTTTTTGTCATCTAATCTGGTGCTGTTCCCATCGTAGTTCACTTTTTTGAAGTTGCTGTTTGAAGTAGCTGTAAAGGATTGTGGGTGATGCAGTCTTCTATAGTAAAGGACCAAGGACACTCAGTTGTGTTTAAGGTGATGGAAGACAGTGTCAGAGTCCTTGCTCTTCAGCCACCATAACCTCAGAATAATGAAACAATTACTGGTTCCTTATAGAAGTCCATCTGAGTGCGTTTCCTCACCACTGTTAGGTCCATTGTGCTGTGAAAGTACCTTGCGTTTAGTTTTGCTCCTTGAGATGGGCAGGACTATCGGGTCACCTGAAAAAGGGAGAAAAGAGTTGAGTGAATAAAAAAGTTGTGCAAAAGATCCATTGTAGTCTAAAATTGTAAAGGTCATAACATCAAGATATCTGTTAAAACAAGTCCATAACATTAAGTTTTTAAATGATGCAGCCATGTGCAGCACAATCCACTACTTGACAATAATGGGAGGTGATTGCTGTTGGTGGAACACTGACAACGTGGCTAGCACGGCCTCTGTGTCTTCTGGCTGGAGCCTAAACAAGACACAGCTTGAGCTATGGCTGGCAGCCCACAATGCTTCACTCTCACTTCCTGGCACACTGCCATGTCATTTCGTCTGTTTGTCAAGACGGCTGCTCTGATCACATGGTCACTTTATCTCGGCCATCCATCTTTCCATTTTCTTTGCTCTTGTACTCTCTTTTTTTATTTTAAGCTATTAGGAGACATTTTCAATCAGGCAACCACCAAACGGGTACAAATTGCTGTGTTACTGCCAGTGCTTGGTCATTACAGTTATAGACCGGACTCTGCAAGACTATTTTTCTGTTTATCTGCATGTTTCTCGTTGTGTTTTCCAAAGGCTTCCCCTCTTAGCTGCAACACATGCTGTCCCCCTTGTGTTTCCTCTTCAGGGAGTCAGTCTTTTGTCCAAACCAGGTGCCAGCTAACAAAGTGTGAAGGCCATCCATCACTGAGAGAGCTCAGAGAAGCGTTTCCCTCAAGCTGGCAGCTGAAACTGTTCTACTGTATTTGCTCTTGATGGCTCCAGGCCACCCTTCTTGGGCCCGTTCCCATTGCCTTCAGGCATCTACTCCTGTGCCTGATCAAAGAGTCTGCAGGCGTTTGTTGTCACGCCAGTTCACTATACATGCACACTGCTGCATCTCTGTGCCTGCTATGCTTTATGGCATTTCAAAGCACCTTTAGGTGTTCATCCCCTTGCCTGTTTCAATATGCCTTTAGGAGGCAGTTTCTGTTCCCCATTAGAAAGCGGATTTTGGTAGTTAGATCTCAGATTTACAAAGAACACAATTAGTGCTCAATTGTCATCTCAATGGGCCTCTGAGTGCCACATTTTCTATTGCTTATTGCACAAGCTTTAACTGTCTACACTCGTGGCTGCTCAGATGGCCACAAGGCAGATGTCCCTTTCACTCCTTCATTATACACAGTCTTTATGACAGACTTAGCCACACAAGAATTGAAACTATGAAGAGCCATTATTTAAAATGTGGGATCTTGATTTGTTTTTTCTTATTCTGAAGTAATCTAAAGCTGCATCAAATCGTATTACAAAGGCCTCGAATCACCGTTTGTATTTTATAAAAGAGGAAAGTGCTTTCAGAATATTTTGCCTGAAGATGTTGATGGTGCTTGCAGTCAGTCTGCCTCCTCTGTTTACTGTTGATGTGGGGAAGCTATATGAAAAGTGAAACATACTGTACATGCGCTGCTGACACCTTGTCATTTGTTTGTCCAAGTGTGTATATAGCTGCCTGTGCATCTACACAAATGTGCCTTGCAGTCTACGACAGCTAAGTTGCTTGGCAGCCCGGCTGTGTCTGTCTGCTCATCCATATGATATTATTTGGCATTGATCGAGCTGTCTTCTATCCCCTCCCTCTCTCCTCCCTCTGCCCTCCTCCTCTCCTCCTTTGCGCTGCTCCCAGCCGGGGATGGATGGAGGAAGAGATGGGGTGTGCCAAACCCTTTCTTGCGTTCTTGCCCGCTCTGTATACTCAGACACAAGCATAAGCTCCTTGTCAACTTACCAGTTCCAGTACTCTTGTTTTCAAGTGTTTTCCTCGTTCTTTTATCTACCTATCACCTCTGCCTTCAGCCTTTCCTCTCCACTTTCCACTTGTTATCTTTTCTATCTTATCCATCTAACCTTCTTTCTTATTCTATGCTGTTTTCCATGTCTCTCTCTCTCTCTCTCTCTCTCTCTCTCTCTCTCTCTATCCCCCTCCCTCTTTCTCTCGCTCCATCGTCAATTTCAATTTACGAGCGGGTCTTAATGGGACTATAAGAGAGCGCTCGATGCTATTGATCTGGATGCCTGCGCATCTTGACCTCGGCATACCACACCAGAGGAAAAAGAAATCACTCTTTTCATCATCAGGCAAACACATCAGCTAACACCCTCACATATTGTGTGCTCACACACAAACGCAAACTCACACAAATCATTGATCAAAGACCTGAATGCAAGAGACAGAAAATATTTGTGCACTTTCCAACTACGACAGAGTCAGTGATAAAGCGTTGCCTGGCTCAAACTGCTTTACTTTGATCTGGTGCAGGAAATTATAAATGCATACTCTGGGGTTGATAAAACTAAATGCATGAGATCAGATATATGAAGCAACAGCGGAACAGCACTCACATATTCAGAAATTGCATCATCGTCATATCTGATAAACCCTTATGTGTGTCTCTCTTCAATTACAACCGTTAAAACACTCCAAGACCAGTCGGTCATTTTCTATATTTCTCTCTGTGTGTCTTTATCTCTCTGTGATGTGAACAGTAAGTTTGAAAAGTTCTGTTACACTTATGACCAGCCTAACACAAATATGAGCTCCAGCCAGCACAACAGATAACTATTTCAGAGCATAAGAGAAGGGACTGTTGAGAAGGAAGAATTGTAACTTGAAGGGTCCAGATCCACTTAGTGAGGTGAGAGGTGAGCAGAGGAAAAAGTACGGAGAGAATTTTCAATCAGCCTGGCATATGGGAGAATGTCTCCATGTGTGTGTCCCTCTCTTTCAGCCAAGCAGATGCTCTCTCCTTCCTCTAACCACGCCTTCAATCAATTATTTAGGCAGAAAACAAGGACTGCACCCAGCCATGAATAATGGAAGGTGAGAAGTCAGAGAGAAGGATGGAGGTTACAAACAGAGGTATACTGTGACAGAAGGTGAGTCTCGCACAAATCCCCTCATATGACAGACAGCTAAGAGCCTGCACAGGTCAAGCCAGTAAAGAGAAGCTAACAGGTGCCAATGGAGGCTCAGCAGAGAGACGCATCACGTACTTAGTACATACACATACATACATACACACATATAGATGAATGGAAAATCAAAGAAATCCTGTACAAGGAAAAGAACACAGATAGGCACAAACTGCAAATACTGTATTATGGGCAAATCGGAGCATAAAAACTATCTGAGGACAGCTACCACTCTAGTGTATCCAATGTGGTGAGTTGTTTTTGCATCGAGTCAGATGGCATGCCAGTCAGACGCAGGGAAGCAGGGCAAGTGAGAGTGAAGGGAATAGTGATGTTCTCTGTCCCTCTGTGTGTGTGTGTGTGTGTATTATTTGCCCTGTTCCTGTTGGCCTTGTTTTTCTTCAGAGACTGTTTGATGTTAGATCCAAGATGGGCGGGAGGAGAGAGTAAAGAGAGAAAAATTGGATGAGAAAAAGAATGATGTGCAGGGGAAAGAGAGAAAGAAATGGAGAAATGAGACAAATAAAACAGGAAGGAGGGAGATAATTCATGGTGATGGTGGAAATGGGTCATTGGTGTTGGGTCCTACCATGTGTGCATTCATGTTTAAAGTTTGTGTGAGAGAGAGGGCACTAAAGATTTTCAAAAACAGAAAGTGTGTGCACACCAACCTTTGTGGTCTTGACTTTGTTGCCTGTGCTGCAGCTCCATCCTGTAAGATCTGGCAGAACCTTACACTCCTCACCTTCCATACATGGCTGCATCTGACACCACCACTTCTGGGCTACAATGGAGGCTGGAGGAAGAGAGAAGAGTGCAGCAGATAAGACATAAGAAATGAGTTTGCGAGTGTGAATGTGGTTTCCTCTGGTGTTTTCATGTGCTTCATGACCATGTTCTTGTGAATTTTGAAACTGAGTTTTTCTTAGTGAAGCCTCCATCCAAATTCTCAAATTCTCAAATTATCAAAGCTCAAATATTTTTTAAAAAATCCAGAAAATTGGCAATAGAATATCTGAATATGCTTTTCTATCCACTTGAGATAAACATCTGATAGCCCTAATTCTCCAGTGGGTGCCATAAAACCACTGCAGAACAAGATGTAATGATGTTAGATGACA
>JAQLOL010000002.1:15354316-15367559 GCA_029783665.1 Naso thynnoides
AATGAAAATGTCTGTTTCTATGCAGTGATAAAGAGGTAAACACTGGTAAAGTCTGATACACTGAACTACACAAACATTCAGTACAAGGCCTCTGTTCAATCTTCATGGAGTGCAAATGCTGACTGAAAATCTCTCGTTCTCTGGGTTCTTCCCTGCCATTAAGCATCATTATCTGAAGAGACGCTGCTGAAGTGACACACGCGTTGGAACATCTAAGAATGATCTGGAGTATGGTTTACAATTATTTAACATTATAAATGCAAAAAATATATCCACATAACAACGTTTTACGTGCTAAATACAAGGCACTAATTCTTAATATCAATACAATCGATTTTTGCTTTAAAAAAATATTTTAGATCAATACAAGTCAAACTAGAAGAACGATTTGCCATTTAGGTTTAGGGTTAGGTTACATCTATCGATGTAGTTGTAACGTAGAAGTATATAAATCGATGCATCGATACATCGATGTATCATCACACCCTTATTCCAAAGCCTTCATTGGCCATTGAACCTTGACAGCCAATCTGATGAGATCTGTGATTGGTGCGTTATGCCCTTCTCCTCTTAAAGCCTCTCTTCCATTGTGTCAGCACTTTTTAACTGCATTCATCAGGACAGATCATTACATCCTTCCACTCCTCCCCTCTCTTGCCTCCCTCTGTCTCTTATTCCATCCCTCACAACCAAATGAAAGGGATACCCTGGTGTGTCTGAGGCTGGCTGGCAGCAGAGCCAGAAGTGGAAAGATGAGAGAAGAAAGGGAGGGGTGACAAAGGAAACGAGAAGAAATGAGAAAAGGTGGGTGAGACGAGGAAGAGCACAGCCTGCTCTGACTGTAAATGGTGTGGGAGAAGAGTAGAGTTTGTGTTGTAGCAATGATTGGTCTCTGTTAAGAGTCTGTGGGAAGTAAACTGAAGAACATAACTGAGTTTTTTGTAAGTGCTATTTTTTGTACAGATCAGCGCAACATCTGTGTTCTGCGTATTGCATGTTAAGCATTTGAATAAAAAAATTGTATTTCTCTGAACCCACCTTTTTTTTTACATTTAACAACATCACACCTGGTTACAATGCCACAAGTTTCTTTTTGTTTGTTTGTTTTTGTTTTTGTTTTTTAACATTATTAGGGAGTCATTGTCACAAAGAGAAGTGAAAAAATTGCTGCCGCTGGTAATTATGTTGTAACTGTCCAAAAGCATGTGCACTGAATAACAGATGTTTTCTCTTACTTTGCTTATATAGACCTCGTCTAAAGGTGAAGACACTTGATGAAACACTTGATGTCTCTTGCTGAAATGTCTGCCATGAAAAGGGTCTTTTCAGGGAGACAGCTTATACTTTTGCTATTCTTATTAGTAGGCTACATAAATTTTGGTGGCATAACATAACTCCTGGTGTAGCTCCCACCAACTTTGACCTAACTCAAGATCTAATTAACCTGGGTAATTGAAAACACCTATGTGGGTGTGCAAAGCTTTGAAAGGCCCTACAGGCCCACTGAACATTGCCACTTCTTTACTTACCTTTGCCTAATTAGATATCCACTGACTGTGTGGGTACATACATACTGTGTTTGATTGACACCTTCCTGACTCTTCTGTTGCACCTAAGGAGGGACAACTTTGTAATTCCAGCATAGCTCCACTCAACATGAACCTGAGCAGGGAGCTAATCAGCAGACTGATTTAAAACACGTGTGGGTGGCCTGTAAAAAAGGCAGCACATAGCTTAAGTGGTCTTCTTTTTTGTGTATACCTTTGGCTCTCCAAGCCTCACAACAATGTAGAAATTATTTTGTGTTTTACTTAAAGGAAATCACACCAAAGTTGTTGCAGCACAGTGAATATTCATAGTTGCTTGAGGCAGCTTGTATAATTCACTTCAGACACACCAGGGGAGATATTAAAGAACTCAATGGCAATTTTTATTTTCACAAGAATATACAGAGAAACACTCATTTATTTGATATACCTCTCAAAGTTTATTCAGTTTTCTTAAAAACGGCATTTATTTGTCGGGAAGGTACAATCGGCAAAGGATGGATTCAGAGGATCCATGCTGTGGGCTGCAGTGCGTACACATTTATCTGCCTGTACGCAAGCAACTGTATGTTTATAGTTACTCTTGCCCAAGCCACATTTTATTTGCTATACACATACAACAGTGCTGCGAGATCTCAAAATTTTGGTTCTTATTATTTGGCAAATGAAACAGATCTTGTTGCCTAATCATTTAAAGTGATATTCGTGAATTCAATTCTGCAAGAGTGATTCGCTGAAGAGCCAACTTGCCTCTTAATAATCCAGGGGGCATTTCCTGATTAATTAGGTTACCTTGCACTTCACGTGTTCTTCAAATACGTTCATACCTAGTTGGCATACGAGCTAATAAGAGCCCAAATGTTGCTGAGTCAACAAGACATTCACCCTGCTTTGGTACTTTTCAGTATGGTCTTTGCCTGGCTAGTAGGAGTTAGGACATATTGGTAGAGGCTGAGAAAAAGGCCCATGTGCAACGTCATTAGCATGCATGCAGAAGAGGAGATTAAGGAGTCATTTAAGGTCAGCTGACAATCTTAAAGTTGGACTGAGGCAAAATGACTGCTTTTTAAACACACATAAAAAAGAATCATAATACTTAATAATACATTGTTCAATTTAAAGCAGCCACAAAATCCTTAAAAGACCAGCATATACATTATCATGATATTTGTAAGATATGATATTTTAAAGAAATTCTCATACTGGTCATCTCAGATTCATTTCTATGACTGTCTGTCTCAAGCAAGCAAAGCCCTTTATTGATTCTCACAGCGGGTGCTGTATGTGCTGGCTAAGGCACACTTTAGTGAAAAATTCAGTACAATACAAAAAGACACATACATACATTAAAACACAAATGCATGTACACACACACATAGAGTCACTAAGAAAATTTGAGAAGTCCAAAAGGAAGCCCAGTTATTGCTGGGACATCTCTCACAGATGAAAAATAGAGGAATTTCTATTAATATGAACCAAAATAAGTATAAAAACACTCAGAGAGGGATTGAGTGATTTGTGCTTTAATGCAGCCCACAGAGTATTTACAGTGGTGTTCTGCTAGGATTAGTTGTTGGAGAGGATCAGTGAAGCTGCATTACTGCTGTTTTATTTTACTCACAACAGCAAAAGACTAAAAATAAAAGCCTCTTAACCACATTTAGGCAACATGAGAGGCCAGGCTGGACGGTTAGACAAACATGCTTGTGTCCCCCTGAAAGACCTGTGCTGGAAATGGCTGTGCATAAACACACACACACTTTCTCTACTTAATCTATTAATCTAGTAATCCGTTAAAAGTTACCCTGCGCAGCATATGCTAGCCAAGAAAACACTGTGTCATATCTGTTAAGGCGATGATGCTGGTGAGAGTGCAGCATATGCAGATACTGGCAGGATCAACAGAGTGGGAAATTCACAGAGAGGAGAGGATTAATGCAAAAAGACTGAGTGAGAGAGGAAGATGGTGAGAGACAGGGTATGAGAGAGAAAGATTTGCAGACGCAGCATATTACCTCTCTCTCCCTCCCTTTCTCTCTGTCTCTCTCTCTCTCCCACACTCTATTTCCTTGCATCAGCATTGATCACAGTGCATCAGTAAAGTAAAGAGCACCCCATCCATCAGTGCACGGCTCTGGAGCTGCTGTAAAGAATACTAAAGCTGCTCTTCACAGGGCACGCACACAGAAGCACAATCATATGCGTGCTGTTCATTAGCATTAAAACGACCAAAATAGAGGCGCTGCTAATCCATCAAAATTGTGCTACATATGAGGCTGCACGCTGGGATTGTTCACAGTGCTCAACCAAATGGCAAAAAAAAAATCCCCATTAAATTTTCATATCTTTATTGAAGCAAACAAAACTGATGCAATGGTTACATTGAGCTGTGAATTCAGTTGGGTTCTGTTATGATCATTGGTCCCATTTTGCTAACAGTAGTGGTCCATTGTCATTCCATGAACCTAATGGAAACACTTCTGATGGTCTGCTTTTGACTACTGTTTGTTTTGGAAGATGAAAGTATGAATTTACAACCCATTCTCTTTCCCAACTTATCGCATATGGCAGCACTGCACTCCTCAGTATCCCTTTTGAAAACAGTGGGTACCTCTTTAGTGTCTGTTAGCAGTACATGCTTTTAAATTTACTACATTGTGAATTCATTCAGTTTTGGACCCTCATGGCTACAGTTCCACCCGACAAAGTACAAAGAGCGAAAAATTCCCAATCACACAGAGGACTTTCAGCCAGGAAATCTGGGTTTAAATCCCAGCAAAAACAAAAAAATATGAACAGAATAGCTACATTTTCCCTGCCCACATTTACTAAGCTCCTGTGTGGGATAAGTATGTTCCATTCATTATTCACATAGCTTCAAGTGTGCCAGCTCCACTGGGAAAACTCTGGAAAGAGGCTAGTCTTCTTTACATCCAGCCAACGGAAGACAAGCAACACTTGGGAACCACAAACATGCAACCAAAGAAGCAATTGGTAAAGAACATTATCGTGTTGCTGGGTTATGATACACAATGTACTGTAACAGCACTAATCCATCCAAATCATTCTCTGGTACAAATATACACATGGCCTGGAAAACAAAAGCTTTGGATAGATTCCTGCCTCTCCGTCTCAAATATCTAAACGGTTCAAAAAGGTAACAACCAGCCACGTGTTTCCCTGCCAAACATCTGGTCATTTGTAGAATCTCTTGAGGCTATGAATCAGAAACTGTGTAGGTCTACATGGGAAATGAAAGGGAGGGAAACGGGGGCAAATGGGCCCAAAGGAGGCAAATCAAGACACTTTGATATGCTTAGACCTTGAGCTTAATTACACAATGACGTTCTAAGAGTCACATTTTTCAGTGTTATTTATAAACCACACAAATAATAAAAGGTAACTTACTAGACAAAAATTTACACCTCTACAAATCTCTTTGTAAAACCCTCTCTTTTATTCCTCAATGTCCACAATTATGCAGATTAGTTAAACCTCGATATAAAATCTGCCTGTATGTGTGAATGTGAGCATAAATTTTTTAATTTGTGTGTCCTGCCTCTTGCACTGTACAAATTGTTAAAAGCTATTAAGCTGTATGCTCATAATGGGATAGGCTCCAGGAAGATATATGTCTTGTGAAAAATGGGTCCAGTATGTATCTTGGTGTTGATGGAGCAGAAGAACTGGTCATCACGTTCATTTCTCCTGTGAGAACGAATGGACTAAAGACTGCTTTTAGTCTCCTAAAGGGGCAGAGCCATGGCGAAACCCATGTGACGCTGATACAGGAAATGAACTCAGTGAGAGGTCTTGCTCTTTATTAACCAGAGCACTGATGTTTCAAGCAAAGTTTGTTAGAATGCAAGATATCCTGCCTTTGTTACATATCTTTGTCACAAGTGTTTGGTAATATTTATATGAATTTACTATATTTAGTTTATATTGGTCTGGCCCTTTAAGACATTTTTATGACAAAAGCAGGATCTGATTATTCCACACTTAGTTTTCTTTTTCTTCTCTGTCTTTTTCTTCATCTAGTGTAGTATTATCCTTCTCATGTCTGCACATTCAGCAAAAAAAGCACAGAAATTTGACATAGCCCTGCCTTGGTTAGTTAGGAAGAGTGATTCCCATCTCAATGAGACTTTCATGTAAAATAAAACCAACAGAGCAGTAGACACAGAATTGGAAATTCAAATGTGTGTATCTGTTCAACTGTGTTTCTATGAATACCAAAGGCGAGTATTGTACAAACACATAAGAACAAAACCAGCATGCCACCCACCAGGCAAATACTTCTGGAGGACAAATTGGAAATTGAATCATAAACTATAAAGAGCCAAGGTTGAGTTCAGCTGCGGAAGAAAAGACAGACGAGATGGAGGTGGAGAGAAGAAAAGAAAGAACGGCTGCATTAAATAAAAGTTCACTCTTTCTCTCCTGCCCCTGCAGAAATTCACGCTGTGCTACCTGATTGAAATTTCCTGGTTTAATAGCTGTGAAATAAAGTAAAAGTTGGGAAGGGGAGGAAAGGGAGAATATAAAACAGAGGGCAAAAGAGAGGATTGGAGTGACAGTGAAATGGGGGGGAAGGAGACAGACACTGAAAGACCAAAAGATACATGGGATAAAATAGAAGGTGAATTATTTAATGACTTGTAAAAACTGCAATCAAGGATAATCATTAATGCTTTAAAAGTGTCTCCCTGTAGATCTCTTGCCAAAATGTTAATCCACAGTACTGTTGTTACCATCCCAGTTCCACACAGAGGCTTAACCAAAGACAGAGAGTCAATAGAGGCTTTAATTTTGCTCAAGGAACCACAGAGATGTACCAGGCTGGGTCTATGTGGGGTTGGCTGGTGAGCTAACAGGTAACGATTAGAACTAATGAATGCAATGAGGGGGCCCCAATAAGGTAATCTCACTATGCAGCCAGAGGAAACTTTCCATTTAAACCAATTAGTGCAAATACACAGTCAGACAGTGGCCAGAGCACCCAGACACATGTTGTAAATGCTTTCACTGAGGGTTAAATTTTTTGAGTGGGTGCATAGCATGGATCCCTTCCACTGCATCTTCCTGAGGATTTCTCTCAGGTTCCCTGTTGTTGTTGTTGTTTGTCAATGAAATATTGCACTGGCGAGCTTCTGAGTGGGATCCCTTGTGTATAGTCTGACCTAAAGGTAGCTTTACAGAAATACCTGTCTCTCAGGATGTTTATACAGCAGTGCCCAAGGCTGTCTTTAGGTAACAGTGCATCGCAGTTTGTTTTACATTTCTTCAACGGGAGCATTTCATTTGACAACAACAATGCTGTTGGCTTTACTCTGGGGACATCTGTCTGTCAGTCTGATGGTCCACCACTGTGCTCCAAACTAAAATAGGCTATCTCAACTGATGGAATTCCCTGACTTTTCCTCTCATTCTACCATTACTTTGATATTAGCATTTTACTGTTAAATGAACTGTTTAGTTTGGTAGTCTGGCATTATAATAATTTCATCCTTTAACTCTTTATCAAGCAACACATCAGACACTTTTACTAATCCTATGAAGTATATCAGCAGAAAGATTGCAATGAAGTGACACCCAGGGTTCCCAAATGATGAATCATTCTATCTTTGGTGAGCCTCTTTTTTTTTCTTCCAGTGCCATCATCAACTCCAAATTGTCCAGTAATTTGGTTCATGACCATACATCTGCAAAACTACAGACTGTCCCATCAAGCTCCTTGGTAAGTTGTCTTTTTATGCTAATCGGCAATGTTAGCATGCACTCAACCAAGATGGTAAATGTAGGAAACTCAACTGCTGATGCTGTGTTATTTGTTACTGCACTGTTTCTTTTTTGCTTTGACCTGCCAAGGGACTACAAATGTGAATTAGCTTGTGGCTATAAAATAAGATAAAATGAATACATATATACATAATCTTTTTTCAACTGTTGTATGTGGATTTACAAGAAATTTTACATTTCCATCACATTAATTAATTCTTACATTTTTGAAATTGTAGTATTTTTGAGAACCCTTTACCTAAGATGGTGAAACACACCATGAATGGCAAATGCACCAGACACATTTCCATACAGTAGATATATTCTAAGCACATGTCTGGTCCTTGGTAACCCAATCACAACCTCACAATCCGTTGTTGTTTATCTGTCGACCTGGCTCTTCAGGCATTGGCCATGAATCACTCTGACTCCCAGCAGAGTGCATCTTGCTCCCTGGCATCACCTTTCTACTTTCATAGATATTCATTTCCAGCACTTGGTGGGAAATAACAGCTATAAACACACCTTTCCCCTGGCAAAAAAAGTCATTTTGGCTGCATTGTGACCCTCTTGTTCAATATTTTAGCAAACTGGCAGTCTGCTTGACAGACATTAAAAAATGTATTTCTCATCTCCACATCCCCTGAATATGCAGTGGAATCATGTCTGAGTGGGAATAAACACGCAAGATTATCCTGTAATGGACTTCAAAAGGCCAGAGTGCCTGTAGCCAGTTATCAAATATACTCCTGGCACCTTAAGTGAATACATCATGGTTAAAACAACACATGCATTACCAAGGACACGCTGATTGACGAAGGTTAGGATATGCAAATTTAGTTCCTGGGAATTTGTCAACACCAATTGAAGTGGAGCGAGGTAGAGAGGGAGAAAAGAAAGAGAGCCAGGGGCTATGTAACACCATAATGATGAACAAATGGATGGATCATAATTAACAGGTATCTTGGTTGCTGTAAGGCAATGGGACAAAGATCATGACGTCAGTGGAAACTAGTAGAACAAGATGTTATGTAATTGTAATTTGATAATGAGAAACATTTTGCTATAAGCAAAACAGTAATTTTTGAACAAACCATGAGCTGCTTAGACTATGAAAGGTATGAAACTTCCTGAAAATCTACCTTAAGTGTACAATATATCAGATTTTCTTTAAAAAATTGTGGCAGTTGAAAAGGACACATCATCCTTTACTTACTTTAAATATCTGTACAAATAGCGTATCGCCTTGAATACATGGGCACTGTCTTGGAACATGAATGGGTCCATGTGCTCCATGGTTTTGTTCCATTCTCCACGCAATATCATATCCCACCAGGAGAAATTCAGAGGTGTCGTGCCTTTCTTTATTTTGACTTTAGTACTTCTACCATGGCTGAGTTTGCAAAACGGTTAAATTGTGCCTTTTTTTGTCTGTTTTTATGTTTGTTGTACCTACATTATGCTACATGAACATAAGATGTGTTGCTGTGGCTTAGTTACAAACATTCTTATCATAATAATTACAGAAAAACAACCATAAGTCTAGTAAATCACAAGTATTAAGTGGACTAAATTGCAGTATAGTCCATTATGATTTATCTGGTACAGTATGAACGTCTGGTCAAGGTGGTCAAATATCTTCTGACCTGCTCCTGACTTCTGGTCTGGTACCACAAGTTGTGACATTGATGTAGTCAAGCAAAACACAATCTGCACAGGGTGTTTTATTTTAAAAATTGACCTGATTATCTGACATTCCTGTGTTTGACTTCCCGCATGACATGATCTGCTCTGTCCAACTTTACACATGGGATCACGAGCACTGACTACTAGAAGACGGCACACACGCACTTGATGTAATCTAGCTATAAAAAATACTATTGCTTTCAAAAAAGCTTACTACTTAGGTAAAAGTATAAAAGTATAACAAGTACAATGAACATAAAAAGTTAAAGTACTCATTCTGCAAGAAAGTCACTTGTGATTAGTATACGTAATATATAATATTATTCAATGTAGCATGTAATGTTTTACTGTTGCAGTTGGTCAACATAGATCTAATTTAAGCTTCTTTTTATATAATACAACTTTATTGTATCTCTATAAACAGACAACATTAATATTCAGCAAACCCACAGATTAGGATTTGTGCAATATAAACAAAATCTATGAATGATAATATTTTCAACATATTGCTCAGTCCACCCCATTGGCTTATTGTTAATAAAAAGGTAACCATTAATTTAACTGGAGTTGCCTGAATTAAAGTTGGACATGCTCAAAATGAGAAGGAATGCTGAGAAGTTTGTCAGCATAAAAAAAAAAAAAAAAATCACATATTTAATTTCAAGCTTGAATTTTTCACTAGCCATATGGAGCCATGTGTTAGGCAAGCATGGAGTGCAGCTTAACTGCGGAACAGCCTCTAAGGAGGGCAGACAGCCTGTCTCTGCACATCACATTAGAGCTTCCTTGAGAGCGCATGCATATAGGTGTGTGTGCGTGTGTTTGTATGCGTCTTGGCCTGTGTGTGTGCCTGGTTGCACACTCATGTCCCTCTGAGTTGGTGTGAGAGTAGTTTAGCACATGCATCTTACCATTCCTATACATCTTTGTCCTTACATCTCTGTTATGCCTTCCTAGCAGACAGAATGCCTTTCAGTGCAAGTTAAATTCTTAGTAGCCTAATCAGTGACGATGTATGGAGATTGCAGCCTATAGACTGAGAATCAATGACTCGACAGTGTGTGGTGGAGGGATCAGCATAATCACTGTTCCGCTTTACTTCAAAACCAAAGCCAAGCTGTTTTTCCAAGACTATTGGCAAAGTCACTGAGACATTTAACCAAGGCTTAAACTGTCTACAAATAATATCTCTTCATTGAGGGAGATCTGTAGTCAGCTATGAGCATTAGAGCTCTTTGGTCTGTGTATAAAACCTGTAACTTTGACAACATACTGTGGTGACGTTTATAATAAAGCATGTGAATAAGAGGAAGAGACAAAAGGATAGATAGTTTAAAAGATGGAGAGGCACTGCTGGCGAAGAGAGGCATCTTTTTCTGGCCTGGGAGATAACAGAAAATAAAAAGGTGAGCAGAAGCAAGGCACACACACACACACAGGCACACAAATGCTGACACTTTTGCCACCACTTATTAGCCCTTCCACCTTCCTCCTGACATCACCACAGCTGTGTCGTCAGCATATGCTTTCTGAGCTCTTGGCAAGAACATGAATACACACACACACAGAAGGATAAAAAATGCAAACAATTTTTGATTTTAATCATATGCCGTCCTGTAAAAAGCTAGAAAACAAAAACATAAATGACATATCATATTTCTTTGCTCTTCATGCACAAGACAGAAAGAACAATAACAGATCTGCACCACCTGCAAGACTTAAAAAAATACGTGTTTTACCACACAGCTTTGGTACGTCAGTACCAGATGCTTCAACTTAGATGAGCGTGAACATTCACTTTAATTGTCAGTTTCTCCACAGAAAGTTTAAGAGTCTGTGCACTAATTAATTTGTTCCTGCTGTTTGTGCCACTTGACAAGACATTGGACTGATGACTTGAGCTTGAGTCAAAGCTGCACATGTTTGCGTTGACCCCCACGGCTTCACCTCTTGTTATAAGGGATAACACTTGGTCAACTAACACAAATAAACTCTGGTCGGTGTCTTTTTTTCAGTATTTTCCTGTTGTTGATTTAACTCTTAAATTCACTTCAAGATGGCCTTTGCTAACTAGACACCTGCAATTCAGACAGTCCCATAAACAACAGCAGGTGCACGTTACTCGTCATGTCACATTGTAAAGGACTGTAATGACTCAAGACAGCTCACGTAGGCAACTTTCATCTACATTACTTTTTTATTAAAATGAACATTTTTGGGCAAGTTATGATAACTAAATTTTAACAGGTAGAATTAGGTCTTGATGGATATATCGGTTTGCTGTTTTTATCTGCGGATATTGTCCTACTGCAGATATGTCAGTTTTAGTGTATATGTTCTCCAGTATGCGCAGATATTAAAACTGTTCTTAGGGTGAGAAAAAATGCTTGGCTTAGACATTTAAAACTGTATAATTACCTAGTTTGTCCAGCAGAGGGCGGTCCCTTATGTAATAACTAATAAGTGAAGCATTTACTGTTCAGTGCACTGATGTTTGGAATAAAGTTTGTTAACAGACAGACATAAGATATCCAGCCTTCATTGTATCTTTGTCACAAGTATTTGATAACCACATTCAGCCGATATTAAATATGAAATATAGAATAATGGGCTGATATACAAGATTTCCAAATTTTCTTGCTCACTAATATCAGTATTGGCATCAGCCCCATTAATTCCCTTTTGGTCAGATCATAGTCATCATATTACCACCTTTGCTAAAAGAAAAAAATAGAATTAATTGAATATATTTAAAATATTGAACTGCCTTAACATACCTACTCATAGCTTTGGTGACAAATTGAGTTAAGTTAAGTGAGCGAAAGTAGGGGATACAGTGGGATACAATGATGACTTCGGTCATGTTCTCAGCCCAATTATATTACAATCAGATTTTCTTTACATGCTAGCATGGAGTATGTGTGTGTGCCTGTAAAA
The DNA here is from genome assembly GCA_029783665.1 of Naso thynnoides. Classification (NCBI taxonomy): domain Eukaryota; kingdom Metazoa; phylum Chordata; class Actinopteri; order Acanthuriformes; family Acanthuridae; genus Naso; species Naso thynnoides. The sequence continues at coordinate 15,366,268 of JAQLOL010000002.1, forward strand.
TGTGCTTGTGTTCAGAAAAGAAACAGTGTGTGTAATGTATGTGTCAGAGCATCAACCTTGAAATGACCTGAGGGATTGTATCCAGTCATTATCTGATTACTCGTCTGTTTTTCCCCACTCAGACAACCTGCAACTGGATAACGCTGTAACTCCCTGATTACAACTTACTCCTCAATCAATCACCCATTAACAGGTGCACACAGACGGTGCACATGCTCCTTGCTCACACACACATCCACACTCATACGAATGTGTCTAAAATACCAACATCAACATTACTGTCACTATTAAGAGGATACATAAAAATGACCATGACTGATTCTTCAACTACACAAACCCTATAGCCACAAAACTTTCATCTCCTATCTTGTGAAATTGCTCTTCATCGCTCTCTCTCCGTCTCTCTCTCTCTCTCTCTCTCTCTCTCTCTCTGTTTTCAGCATCTTCATTGCTTTATGCAGACCTCAGCACTTCACTGAAAGCCCAGTAATGCTCCACAATAAGAGAGTATCTCCGTCTTTTTTCCATGTCTTTTCATCATTCTTCCATTTATGAACATGTTTGTCCTTGCCTTGTCAAGAATGGCTGGCAGCCAGAGAAGAGCAGTGTCAATCTTCCATTCAAACATCATGAGAATCTTTGATTGCTGTGTTTATTTTAAAGAATTCAAGAAAAGACTCAAACCCATCAATCACTTTCCCTTTCCGTTGTCCACTAAGGGAAGATCTTTACGAGACAGATGTTTGTGACACACAATACACTAAGTGCAGTATATATATCTTTGTATCGGTGAGTTTAAACACACAGTAACAACAATGACAAAGACAACCAGTTCAGTTGAAGGGCAGCTGCTGCACGCCACTTTTCACGACATAAAAGCCAAAGGCAGAGCTTAACATTTTCAAGCCATCACTGCCTATCATACTGTATGTAGTCAAGCCAATGACAAAATCCACTACATAACTTCTTGGTTTTATCCTGAGATGATTTTGTCAGTTATTTATTTTGGTCGGATATGTTTTTATAACATGTTAGTCACATCTATGGTTTGGTCATCTTGAAGCTCCACAATTCTGCAGTCTTAAAGTGATACACGCACGGATTTACATTGTAGGCTTTTTCTCTTCATGGACATTAGTTAAACGTTGGGGCAAAGATAAAATTACATTGGTTGCAGCTTGACCGAGGTGGGCCATTTTCGTGGTTTTCCAGCGGATGACACTTCCTACAAAGTATTATCAGGGTCTCTACACATAGAAACCAGGGTAGAAAACATTGTTGGTGCACACAGA
>JAQLOL010000002.1:15367582-15380360 GCA_029783665.1 Naso thynnoides
AAGCTTCAAGAGCTATCCACATTTATTCTCTACTGAATTTGCGTCACTCGAAGTGCCCTGTGCTCCGCCATAGGAAGCCACCTGGCTCGAAAACTACGAAAATGGCCAATCTCGGTCAAGCTGCGACCAACGTAATTTTATCTTTGCCCTAACGTTTGTCTAATGTCCATGAAGAGAAAAAGCCTACAATCTAAATCCGCGCATGTATCACTTTAAATTAAAATGTGTTATCTTAACAATCACGTCTTTGACACTTCATTCAACCTCTCAGACTGGCAGAGTTACATCTCGATTAAATCTCAGCTAATTTTCTGGTGCGTTTAGGAGCAGCTTGGAAAAATCCTGCTTGTTATACCCTTAAGTTTAATAGTCTTTAGTTTATATTTATATAGCTTAAGGTTCAGTTGGCTTTGTACAGAAAAGGCCAGCAGAAATGTCTTCAGAGGAGACATTTCACCTTATGTTTTGAGTATGTTTCAGAGCGTGTATATTACTTTTGCTTGAGTAAAGAAGTTGAGTCAGTACTTCTACTTTTACCTGTCCTTTTTTTTACAAAAGTATCTGTACTTCTACCTCAGTAAAAATGTATGTACTTTTGCCCCCTCTGGTAAGAAAATAACTCATGAATGTTTTATGAACATGTTAATAGAACAGTATAAGTTTATAACTAATGTTATGCGATATTTGTTCACCATTCTGCTTTTTGTATTGGGCTGAACCACACACCATAGCTGTGACATGATCTGAACATACTGCAGCTTGGAATGAGCAATTGCTATAATATAATATCAACACTGTGACCTCAGCGCTAGAACTTATGATTTAATTAACACCTCTATGACAGCGTGAACAAAAACAGAAAAACTGAATTAGCATGTACAGTAACTAATGAACTGGATGCTGAGTACAAGCTAAATGAGGGTAGCATTTATTCCAGCTTTAATGTGTTATAAAATAGCAAGTAACTACTACAGGTAATAAAATCACTGAGTTTCACATCTGACGGGTTTTCAAGGAAATCTAAACATTGAAATAAGGATATCCAGCAGTGGTTACATTCATATTTCCACTCTGAGAGTGCAGGTTGAGAACAGCATGACCTTAGGCACATAGAAAAGCTATTATTCGTGCACAGGTACAGCAGCAGGTATGATGTGCTCTCAATTAAAGTTTTTCATTGTGAACTTCATAGGTGAAGATATCTAACCTTCACATAAGAAATGTACTGTAATGTAGTAAAAGGCCTCAGGGCGCAATTATGCCAGTGACTCAGCCACTTTGCCCACATGGGAGGGGCACCATGCATCCAGGGATTTCTGATCCATAAGGCTTACTGCTTGCTGTCTGCACTGTAACCTACAGGCATTCTGGAGAACCAGTCCACTCGGATGGGACTGCAAAGAAGTGAAAGCCTCTGAACTGAGAAGACCTTTTTTGTTGGATTACTCCTGTTCCCCCTCCTTTTATTAAGGAACTTTTTGTGTGTTCTTCTTGGCAACCAGCTGCTTTGGTCTCCTTTTTCATTGTGAATCCAACCTCAGCATTCCCTCGGGTAGCACACGGCCTATTCACTCCAACTTTACAACATGTGAAAAGAAATTGGCTGCAAAGGCTGCCCGCAGTGGAAATCCACAATAAATCCAATACCATAAAAGATGTACACAGACACTGACCTGGTGACGGGAGTATGTACTGTGTAAACATACACACATACACACACACACACACACACACACACACACACACACACAAACATACATAAACACATACATCTACCTACCCGTGTGGCTCCTGTGTGCATGTGTGAGGGAGGCCAGACAGAGGGACAGCAGCAGACTCCACACACCTACTCCACAAATGCAAGGACCCCGCTCCCGCATTCTGTTAGAGAATACACAAAAAGAAAGGGATTAAAATATGCAGTCCATTACATATGGCAACAGTGGTACTTAAATACAGATATATTCTGTCTTAATGTCTTTTTAGCCATGTTAGCAGCAGGATGACAATGTTTCTTTGTTTGTCTGTCAAGCCATCCCTTAGATCCGCACCCAAATATCTCAAAAACTATTAGATGGATTGCAAATGAATTTTCATACAGCTATACTCTTTAATAGATTGCCAATAATTTTGGACATTCCTGTTCCCTTTAGACTACAATAACTTTGGTAATCACTAAATTTTCAAATAGCGCCATCATCTGATCAAAACTTTGGTTGTCTGCTTTACATCATCTCATTAGTATTGTCATTAATAAGTATGTTAGCACTAGCATGGCGGTACTCTTGGAGCCATATCTTCCATCTGCTACAAAGGTGGTGCACAGTGCAGCACAAGGCTTTTAAAGGGGATGAGAGACAACACACTGACTGGTTCGATCGTTGTTATGCCCAAAACACACCTATGGTTAATTTAAGGAGTAAATTCAACCCCTTTGCCGCCTTGCACCTCGCTTTGTGCCAAGATCAGTGGACTTGGACACACCCAAACTGAACTAGAACCATGTACTCTAGGCTATGTGCTGTCAATTGTCAAACTAGGGCCCTTGAATTTTTCACAAGTGTTTTGGGCACAAGCATATCTTGTGCTAATGCATAAACTGAGAAAAATTTTCAAGGTAACTTAAACAAAGAGACACAACCAGCATTCACACACAGCCTACAGAACCACTATGCCTTGCCAGAGAATATAATATTTACACAGGGAAAATTACTGCTTATGTTCAAACAAAAAGGGAGATGGTGAGTGACACAGCGAGACAGTGAGAAAAGAGAAGAGAGAAACAAAAGGGATGAAAGGCAAAAGTTTGGAGACTCTCACAACTTGTTGATTTGGAAACTCTTTAATTATGTGTCCTGGCAGCCAACAAGAAAACTTTCTCAAAAACAGTATTGAGCCAAGTTCTGTTAATACATCCAACATTACTGCAATTCAGTGATTAACTGTTTGTAAATTTAGATGTTTGCAAAGAGATGACATATCACCCCTCCCTTTTAGATGACATCTGTTGTTGCTGAGTGAAGAGTGTTATAATCCAAACCAAAGCAGTGCTTACCTTTAACAGTCTAAAATTGTTTCAGAGATGTCTGTTCACAGCATGCACACACAAACTCGCAAACAAGGCATTAATTATTTGGATAAAAACAATAACGTAAGCTTTCTATTGAACAAAACTAACATAAAAACAATAAAACAGAAAAAATAAAAAAAACCTAGATTTGTTTTTATTAGCCAGCAATATAATTTTGTATCATATATCATATTTTGTATTTTTTATGATATTATTCAGGGCAGGGTACAAACAATGATAAATAACTCCCCTAAAACTTTCTCTCACTAGTACACACACACACCACACATACTCAAAAACAATAATAAGGAACATTGTGTTTGCATTTAAATGGTGAGTGGATACATAACATTAAAGTCCTTCTGAGCACAGAGCAGCACAGAAACTTCCACTACAGGCAAACAAGCTATTTCTCCACCAGGAAAACTGTGTTTTGTTGAGAGGCTTTCATACATGCCTCTCAATATGTGAAAAAATAATTGTAGAAGGCAAGAAAAGCAAATGTAAATGAACCATAAGACTGTGATACATCATTAACAAAAATTAACAACACAGTTTACCTCTATAACACCATGTTGATAGAAAAATAACCAGGAAGTGTGTGTATCTGAGTCTGAACATTTGCTCCAAACACTTAAACTCTACTGAAAAAAACTACTTTTTTCACTTGCTCTTCTCTTTGCAACTTCAAACTCTCCACATCTCCGAGAGTTGCTTTTGTCTGTACTGTTTTCTTACAAGGCAGCTTTTACCAAAATTTGAGTGAACACGATGAAGTTCTCTTCTTTATTTTGGGTCTATAGAAAAAAATTACTTTTTCTTTTTTTTTTTCAAGTTAAATAAATTCAATACAATGAACACTGTAGATGAGAATGATCGACTGGTAGGGTAATAAAGTGATTGTGCATATCATTTCCAAACTCAAATCATGGATTTAGTGTTAAGTTACTCTTGGAATACTTTTCTTGAGGGTTCACTTTTCTAGTAAGCCAGTGTATGTGTAGCACAGAAAAAAAATAAAAGATTCTTGTGCAATACTTTTGAGCAGATATGTGATGATGTAAGTAAAACAAACCAAACTTTCTAGGGTTGTGTAAGAGTCTGTGTAGATTAACTCAGTGCAGATAAGATTATACACACACACACACACATCTAGTTGGAACTGACTATATGCTGATGTGTTTATTTGAGCACATATATTTTTGCATATTCCTGTGCATGTGCGTGAGCGCTTTGCCATGAGGACGTGTGTGTGTGCGTGGTGTGTGTGTGTGTGCGTGTGTGTGTGTGTGTGTGTGTGTATGTGTGTGTGTGTGTGCTAAGCTCTGGCTTGAGTTCTGAGCTGTGTGTGTGAGTCATCTGGCTACGCAGCCAGGCATTTCTAGAGCTGAGAGAAGCTGCAAAGCCAGACAGGCTGAGCCAAGGTTTTCTCTGGTTAGAGGGCATCTCACACACATACACACACACCCACAGTCATACACACACACCTACACACAATCATACACATATATGATTTATTGTCACCTTCCGTATTTTCTCCCATTCATCTCTTCTTGTCTCCTTCAGTCTCTCTCCCTCCCTCCCTTTCTCCCTCCTCTCTCCCCCGTCCTCCTGTCCACACCTATGCTCTGCTTGTAGTAAATAATTAGGCAACAAAGCAGTGACGCTGCCTGCTTCCTCTTCAGCTCATTTAGACACACAGCAGTGTTTGTGATGATGCAGTGCCACTTCATTTTGGCTTGTTGTTTGGTCTGTCTGCTGCAGAATGAGTGGGTGTGTAATATAGAAATGGATTCAGAAAGGAGCAGAGGAAGAGAGGGAGCGAGAGAAAGCTAGAAAAAGGAGGGGGGTAGCTGTGTGTGCGTGTGTGTGTGTCTGATTGCTCAGGAACATGGGGTTTTGATCAATAGCATCTCAACAGCTTGACTCTCCATCAGTATCAAACTCAGCAGCAGCTGATGATGACTCCTGCACACATGCATGCCCAAACTCACGTATACAAACTCAGTTTAATGCATTGGTAAACAAGAAGACTGCATAGTCGAAGTCACTAAGTTTGTATTGTATTTATTGTATGTCAACTGCTTGTAAACATTTGTATTACCCCTTTGTTTTATCTGTTTGCATATTGCTCCCCTGCATTTGTTAAGAAAATGTTTCCAGCAGCCTTTGACGTCAGATAGAAATTCCTCACTCCTCTGATCAAAGCTGGCATGAACAGTGATAAAAAACCAGGATTGGATCCTCTAACCCTGGATGATGTAGCTTTCATTAACTGAACACAGAGGAGAAAAAGAGAAAGGAAGAGCGAGAGGAGAAAGAGATGGAGTTGGAGAAAGAGTGGTGGTCTCTGATGAGTTCTGCAGTCTGTTTCATCCCTTTAATTAGTCCCATTGGAATGCCCTCACCGCTCCACGCGGCTGATCTGCTTCCCCTCTATATCTCCAGTCTGCATTTGTGTGCGTGTGCACGTGGGCGTGTGTTTGTATGCATTTTTGCTAAAGCCAGACAGACATCTCACGGGCATATGAGCTTTGGTTGATCTCCCAACAGTCTGAGAAAAATGTAGTGGAAATACATTAATATTCAAGGAGTTTCCATTCCCTGAGATATCCGCCATTTGGAAAATCGGATGATTTTTTTTTTTTTTTGCTACATTGCTACATCAGTTACTTGGGCAGTTAACGTGAAATGAATTTGCTGTGAAGACATAGTGTCACTAACCATGTTAGTGCTTTCACACCTTACCTGTTTGGTTCTGTTAAGACAAACTATGGTGCACTTGCTTATTTATTGCAATTTGTTTCGGACTGGTGTGAAAGCCATCAGTCAAACTCTGGTATACACTAAATTTACAGGAACAAGACCACTTGAAAAGCAGACTCAGTCAGTACGCTTGTATGATGTCAGAAAAAGTGGATTTGTTGTGTTAGTCTGACTAACACTGGACTTTAAGAATACATGTAAGCATGCATACATGTTAGTCCAAAAGAAGTCAGACTAACACACTTAGATAATGCGGTTGGGGATTGATTTACTCTTGCATGTATACATCTCAACTGAATCCCGGACTGGCCTAAACATTCTGTGCATGATCAATAGTCCCTGCAGCAGTCTTTGACCCCAAACTTGAACAGCAAAAATTTATAGAAGAAAGAGGGGAAGAAAACAAAAATACCAAATCTCATTTGTACGGAAAGTATAGCATAGATACAAAGCATATAAAGCATCGTCCATGTTTCCACGACTAGACAAATAATCCAACAGCTGGTTATTATCCTGTTTGTAGCTTGTTCAGTATGTTACTAGGTCAACCAGAAGACAGTCCAATAGCAACGAGCTAGACAGTGCACATCGCAGAGTCAGACATAAGTGTGTTAGTCCATCAATAAATTGCATGTGTATGCTGGGACAAGGACAGTAGTCCAATTAAATAGCCTTGTCAAACTTTGACCATATTTCAACATAACTGTGCGTGTAAATGTACTAAATGTGCTGTGTGCTTGAGGTCTGAAAGCAAATGGACCAACTTGCAGTGTTTTTTTTAGAGGGGGGGGGGGTGAAAGTAGAAACATGATTTTAGCATGATGTCAAAAGCTAAGCCACTGTTAAATCCATCTGCTGACTGTGATCACAATGTGACCTAAAAGATCTGTATTCATGTGGATTTTATGTAGCTGGTAACTATGGTAACACCATAGGCGGTCTTGAGTGGCCTGCAACCCCTAAAATGACAGTTCAGACTCCTTGAAAATCTCAACTGCAAAATTCTGGGGGGTCTCAAGAAAAAAGGATTTTTTGCTTGCAATTGTTTTTTTAAAAAAAAGAAGAGGAAGAAGATGTTTTTCAAAGATGTATGTTGTCCTGACTTCATTATTGAATTTAAATAGCAACATTTTTATTCAGAAATATGAACACATGGTGTTCCCTTGGTTACCCAGCTGTCTCTGGTAATGCCAACTTCCATTGGGTGGCGCTGCTGCAAAAGTTCACAATCTCCACATTCAACCCGTCTGCAAAGTGGTGGATTTTTTTCTCTGCTTCATTACTGGCTCACTCATGGACTAACATGGCAAAGAGAAAACAAAGCTCCTAACTACCCAACTTTAAATTTACTTCTCAAAAGCTTAAATTTTTAACTAAACCCCCAGAGCTCTGGCTGATGTGCATCCTTCCTGACATTCATTAAATGCATCTAGAATGTGGAAGAATGTATCAATTCAGGCAGCGCAAGGGGGCGGGGCTTTACTGAGAGTAGACCAGTAGAACTGCATAGTTTGAGCTAGAGTGCCTTGAGAGAGCATAGTGATTGTAGTTAGATTTAGCTGTTATTTTACTTTTCATACGTGTCCACAGTTAATTTAAAAGGCAGCTAGCTTCTCTCAGGCACATCATATTTCACCTGCATTGCAATAGCCAAGTTTCAAACAGTAGATGGCAGTCTCTACACACTTTTAAAATGGAATATGGAAAATCCGTTAATTTGCGCGAAGATGTCAAGATTTAGACCTGTTTGAATCAAAAACATGACTAAATACTTAATAGGCTCAGTTTTCGGCTGAAAAAAGTGGTTTAAGGGTTTAGTTACTCTCTTGCTGGGACAACCAAAATGCAGGGGAGGAAACTGGTTCAGCTGCTGCAGCCAGTGTTCATAGGTCCATTATCTGACTAGCCTAACATTGTTAGACTTCAGAATAATACTGGAGCACTAGTTAGGGGGAGAACCCCCGATTGCCATGGGTTATTTGGCACACTGGGTAACACATATCAGCATGTTATGGATTTTTCCCTAATCAGTTTATCAGTCAATCAGACAAAGACTCAAAATTAGTTAAACTAACAGTTAGTTGCTAAAACTGTCCACTCAAAAAGTTACTTGTCACTCTGTACATCATGCCAACATGAACATAAACTGGAACAAAACTAGAAGACAAAACAAAAAAAAAAACAAAAACATTTTTTTGCCTCTTTGGTTCAGACCAAATGTAACAAACTACGGATATATAAAAGCCCTAAAATATCCCTGTTGCTGTATTATGTCAAACTATGTTTATTGTAACTTTTTCAATATTAATTATTAGGGAAAAAAAACTTATGCAGCATATAGTGGTGAAATTGGTGATCCCGAAAAGACTGTTTTTCTTATGTTTCTCTGTCTTTGTGCTTGTGTGTGTGTGTGTGTGTGCCCTCCCTCACACAAATTTAACAATCATTTGTATTACTATGATCTGGGAATAATAGATGGATATTATTCATTCTGACAATTAAACAGAGAGATGACTATCTCCGTCTCCTGCTGTAACTTAGGTCATCAGGACACTCACAGCAGCTTGGTCTGCTGTTCAAAGTCACAGTTTCTAAAGAAAACCGTATATAGCATCTGTTAGTGTCAAGAGGCACCAAAGAGGAACATTAAGGACACAGGGATGATAGTCCGTAAAGATGAAAGGTAAGGAGACGAGTGCGTAGCAGTGAAGTGAAGGGAGCAAAAGGGAATGGTACAAGGATGAAGTAGTAGGAAGTAAACAAAGGTTCCCAATAAGGCCATGACTGAAGTGAACCAAATTCCAGTTAGTATCATAAGTCCTGCAATTATATTTGGTTGGCATATTAGTTGGTGGTTGTATTGAATATTTTGCCAGTAAGCTTAATATCTTAAGTCACATAAAGTATTACTTTTTTAATTTATGTAAACTGGTGACTCTTTAAACTTACAGTTTGTTTCTTCAGTCAGTCAGTCGGTAGACTATATTACGTTTATATCTTAAAGCTGTAAAAAAAAAAAAAAAAAAACCTGACCAACTATTTAGTTTGAACCAAGGAAAAAGACCTGCAGACTTATATTGATTTGTTTGAAGCTGTACATTAGAAACATGGGTCTGAGGAAATACTTATAGGAATCTCTGGCCCACACTGAAATGTTCTTGCTGTGATTCCCATGACATTTTCTGCAGACATCAATGGTTCCCAGAATATGTATCCTAAGGAAACTGATGATTCCTTTTTATGTATGCACAAAATGAGTTTGAGATTTGTGGTTTTGGGTGAGATGTTCTGACGAACATTAAATGGAGGGTCACTGATTTAGTACAGTGTCCAAAAACTTGATTTATAAACAAGCATTTACAACAATTATGACATTTCCACCGGCCTCAGCTGTTCTTTGTTTGGTTCAAATTAGGAAATGTTATCATGTTAACATGCTAAACTAGGATGATAAATGTGGGAAACATTTTACCTGCAAAATGTCAGAAAGTTAGCATGCTGGCATTAGCGTTAGGCTCTCTGCAATGCTGTTTCTAAAGGAAGGAACTAGAACTTGTTTGTGGCAGTCTGCACTGAAATGCACACAAACGCTACATTTCAAAATAAACTTTATCCTCTCAGCTCTTCTGTCCTCTGAGGCTGGGGGCAGATGTTGTGATTTGAGCTGGTTCTTTGACATGGTGTCAATAATGTTTGGCCGAGTAAATTCAATGAATGAGGATTAGCAGTGTCAATAATTTGGATGGGCTCAAAGTTGTGAAAAAATGGGGCGTTTGACTTTTCATGTCATATAGTACATCTTATAGTCTTATGAACAGTTAAATTATAAAAACTTTGAGAAAAATATATTAGAAAAGTATATTTTCTTTTTAATTAACGTTATGTGTAACACAATGTAGCCTATTACTGAAAATTAAAATATATCCGATCTGCATAGGTCCCTTCTGTCCCAAAACAATGGACTGAAAAGTGCTTTTCTCCTTTGAAGTAACACCAAAAATTGAGAACAATGAAAATTTAATCTGACAAAAGGCAATATGGGTCCTAATGGAAAAGTCAGTACTTAGCAGTGGATGAATGTGAATACACTGAAACACAATAGCATGATGATTTGTCAGAGGAAATCTGTGTATTCTTCCTGAAAGGGTTTGTTTTGAAGCAGGAGTTGGGACTGTGGCTCTCCAAACCTAATTGCAACCTCAGGAGATTTCAGCTTGATTAGGCTTCCCTGATCCCGCCAGGAGCATGTGTGTGTGTGTGTGTGTATGTGTGTGTGCATGTATATATGAGTGTGTATGTCATGTGTGTTTCATTAATGAAATCCAAGTTTGGCCTTTGTGGATAAATTCACTCCATATGACCTATGGAGAAAGCCTGCAGCTCCAAATTAAGCCTCCAATTTGACAGACAATGTGTATGCGTGTGTGTGTGTGTGTGTATGTGTGTGTGTGTGTGTGTGTGCGTATGCACGTGTAGAAAATAGGAAGGAAATGGAAAGAACAGGAGAAGAAAATGAGTAGTGGGAAGCTTTTGGCCTTTTTTTCCTCCATCCCACCGCCTCTTATCTCTCTTTCACTGGTTAACTGTATTGTATGACAGCAGAGTGCACGTCACAGACCTCACATCCCCATCTTTCAAATCTGCTTTTGGCTGCTGCTGCTGCTACATGTGTGTCCCCGACACATCCCGAAAGCTTGATTCAACCAAAAGGTGTCACACTCCATCTATCTCGCTCCCCTCTCTCTTTTGCTCTGTCTCCGTCTGCCGCTCGCTTTGCTAACCTGGAGAACTTGCTGCACCGCAAGGTAGGATCCTGATGTCACTACAAATCCATCGTCCACACACGACACAGCCACCGCTAAAACATCCCCGGGTCAAACACAAACAAAGGCACACACACACACACACACACAGACAACACACCGCCGTAGAGTGTGTCTGCTGACAGTGCAGTGGTGGTAAATGCAGTTATGTTGTCTGAGCCTTTCTATCACCCACAAGTCCAACAGCATCAGACGATAAAAGAAAAGGGAACTGCCAGCCCTCACCTACAGGCGGGGGCTACACCAAATAAGCTGGCTTAACACGGCAAAAATAACATCAAAGTCCCTCTCTCCATAGAATACACAGCACACTTCTTTCATATTTATCTATCACATTGTGACTACACTTAAATTTTCTGCAAGGTTCTTGGGCAATAAGAGAAAAAAACTCTTTGAACTAAATAAACAAATGCAAAGAGGGGATCTCTTGAAGCTTTGGAATTTGTGAAATATATTAAAGCAAAATGTAAATGGCCTCCCTTGTGTGGTCCCTGAGAGGGGGGAGCATAAGGCATGGGACGGAAAAAATAATCCAGAGGGAAGAAGTGTCTTCTTTAATTTAATTTCAATCCTTTTTTTTTTTTTTTTTAAATTTCTCTGGCAGCTTGGTGAGGATTATTTGAGTGCTTAAGATGAGCAAAGTGAAACTCCATCCAACACTGAAAGCGTTTGTAGTCAAATATAGTTGTTGTTCTGCAGAGTAAGAAAAACACATAAAAGTAAAACAGAGTTTTATTCCAAAGAACTCACAATGTTGCTAAACAAGCAGTAATAGGAACTGAGGCAGTTTAGTAAAGGGCATAAAACAAAAAGGAGCTAACGAGCCTCAGATGTTTTAGAATAACTGCCTGAACTGTGAAGGTATGGAGGCTAATAAAGGATGCAGCCAGTGCAAGAAGAACTGCACAGCCTCAGGTTCTGCTTTTCCAGCGTACCTTAATAGGAGTCTGATTTCATCCGTCCATCTCCCAGACAGACAGGTGAAAGTGACCGGCAGTAAAAGCACTTCTCTCTCTCCTCCCCTCCTCTTTCTTTTTCTCTCTATGCTCTCGTCTCCCCTGTGCCTCCCAACTTAATTTTTCATCACACTGTAGTTTCCAAAGGACCTGCACTTTTTCTCCTCTCCACTGCCCTCAACTGGTATATTTAGACTTTGTCTCTCCATCCCTTTCATTTGTGTCTTTCTTTCTCTTCTTTTTCTACCACTTTTTAATATTATTATCATCGACGTTCACTTCCTCAACATGTTAGTCTACCCTAGATTTAGAACAGTTAGTTGACATGATCGAAAGTCACTTGTCAAGCAGAAACACCAAATATTTCTCACAAATGTAAAGAATTACTGTTTTTTTCTGTATTTTCCTGTTTTATATCATTTTAAATTTAATAACCCTAGATTTTCAATTCATGGTGACAGTTACATTAGATTTAACTAATCTACAAACTGAACTGTTTACAGAGTCATCAGTGTTACTGAACGATTCAGTAGCTTTAAGCAGGTGATAATGTGATAACAGATTTGGAATTGATTGATGGTTGTAGCAACAGTAACCTTATGAGCAGCATTAGAATAACAGGCTTCTTTCATACTGAACTGAACGTGACAGCTTGGACGTGTAGCAGACTGAACTGAAGACACTCATCAATGAAGAACAATAGTAAACATTGATCCTTACTACTGTATATAGTTTGTACAGTTTGCTAATGTTTCATAGACCAAAAGATTATATGAAAATGAGTCAATAATTAGATAATTATGGACTATAAAACTAATTAATTTACTTTATTTCTTAATTTACACACACACACTTTCTCAGGTTTCTCAGACACTCTGACACTCTCCATTATCCGCCACCAAGGAAAACACTCACACAAACACTTAAAGCACATAGTGAACACTCAGAGTGGCAACTTTGTGCATAACATGTTGTTTAAAATCACTCATGTTGGCCGAACGTTTAATCTGAGTGTGAAAAACTTCATTCAGAACTGGATTCAACAAGGGCCGCTCGATATTGAGAAAAGTTTACATTGCTGTATTATATTGCTGTATTGCTATATATATATATATATATATATATATATATATATATATATATATATTTTTTTTTTTTTTTTT
>JAQLOL010000002.1:15428701-15459318 GCA_029783665.1 Naso thynnoides
ATATATGTTATGATTTGTTGTGATGGGAGATGTGAGTTATAAATATAAGCCAGGCATCCGCAGAACAAATGAAACAGCTTGAGGGCAGGTTCATAAATAAGGCAGTCGCTTTAATTTGGCTGAAGCAGGAGTGTATGCTTCCTGACACGGCATGATTTCTGAGAGGGGCAGCTGGCAGGAGTGTGTGTGCTGAGCTCTCCATCTTTCCCAAGTGTCCTTGAGCAACACAATAAATCGCAGCCTGCTCCAGAGGTTCTGCCCTGTCTCCAACCCCGATCCCTGAACTTTGACCCCTGACCATCATGTTCACCACGGCAACAGAAAAAAGACAGATTTGTTCCTCAGGGAAACAAAGGAGGATCACTATAGTTTACATTACGAGCTACAATTTAAATTGGTGAAGTCTCTGAATACTTTTTGTTAATTTTCGAAACATTGTGACAGTCAGTTCGGTTGGTTTAGGCACCAAAACTCATAGTTTGGTTTAAAAAAATGTATCACTGACTCTCACTCTCACAGGAACTTGAATCCCAGTCTCCTAGCTGCAAGTGTGGCGTTTGGCCCTCGTATCATTTTGCTGGTACAATGTCCAGTGGAGGCTTGGAACAGAGATGCTAAAGAGGTCGATATGCTTAAAGAAGTGACATCAAGCTGCTGCGTATGTGATGAGCTCAAAGTGATAACAGGTTGGCGGATCATAGCCACCTGAAATCGACAACAGCAAGAGTAAACAATGCTGAACATGCTGCAGTTGAGGAGCATACAGGTGGGCGGGAGGTGGATTAGTGGTTAGCTTTTCTTCTCATAGCAGGAAGGTCCTTGGTTCGATTCCCGCCTTTCTATGTGGAGTTTGCATGATCTTCCCGTGTTCTTGTGGGTTTCCTTCAGGTGCTCCATTTTCCCCCACCATCAAAACATGTTAACGCTATGTAAAAAAACAAACAAACAAACAGCTTTTTACCAAGTTCATTTCTCACTGCCTTCATAACGGTTCCTCTCTTGCGTTTGCACGTCTGTATGAGTAATCCCAAACTCCAATTCATCCATCAAAACAGGAAAGTTCATCCACACCAGCAATGCACACAAGCATGACTAAAATCATAACCGTGACATCACCAGTTAGCTTGTGCCATATTTTTAATATAATTCGGTGCCATATCTTGCCTTAGGTAATAATCAAACGGACTACATTCATATTGTTCTGTGTTTCATCTCCACTTTAAAATTAAGAAGAAAAAACAAACAAACTTGATAACAAAAAACAGTAAACGGTAAGCAGTCAAATGTAGGTTTTTCCGATACATGACTCAAGTCTGACTGGCATCCAAGTCTCAAGCGTGCAGCTTCGTATTTACAATAACTTTTGGTTTGCTAAGAAAAGCAGCAACAGTGCCTCATATTCCCCAGTGGGAAAAGAACCAGAGAGAAAAGATGGGTTTTTTGTTGTTTTGTATTTTTTGTTTTTTTTTCTTATTCTGTGCTTCAGGTTTGACCTTGGACTTCACAAAAACGACCCAGAACAAAGTCTGCTCTCTGTTCAATATGTTCTGAGTTGGAGGTCGAACTTACAATCTGGTTGTAGGAAAACTGAAGCAAGTCTGTGACGTGACTGTAAACGCCGATGACAGCCAACACTGACTCACAACACTTACACAGTTAATGAATGCCACGACTAGAAATGCTACACCAAACTGAAATATCACTCAAGGTAACGTGACACTCCATTAAGTCATTCTGTCACGGCTCTGTTTTCTGACTGTAACCTTTCATTTAATGAACATGCCGCCGGGACATTCAGTCTGTCCTCAGTCACTCTGCTCTCTGTAAAATGTCCATTCTGTCCCGACTTCAGTCCTGCCGGATCAGGATAAGGACTTTTATTTAATATCAAGACTCAGTAGTGTCTGACATTCAGGGTTTCTATATTTAAAATAATTTAGTAAAGCAAAGGAACGACCTTCTCTAAATTGTTAAATTTCAACATCAATTTATTTCGTGAACAGGTTGAGTCAGATTTAATTTACCCTGTGATGTGATGAAGGTGAGTGCGTGTACATCCTGAATGGAGGTGTGTGGAGATCCCACATGCAGCTGCGTTTTCAAGGCCAGCTCAAGGTTATGCTCTGGATACATGACTGCAGGCACGACTGAATGTTCACTCTCCTAACAGAAATAATAGATTACATTATTTTTTAAGATTCTGCAAATACTTCCCCCTTGATCAGCCACTTGACGGTGTCACACATACAGAACTGTGGAAGCAGCGCACATTCTTCAGCACGGAGGTGAAATGTTTAGACGAGGTGTTTATATGGACGGCTCAGTGTTTCCACTTGACAGAATAAAGTGTTTTATTGAATTCAGAAATCCATAGAGGAAAAGGTCACACTGTGCACATTTTGGTCAGGTGAAGATAAATAATTTTGCATACGCTGGGCTGTTGCATGCTTGTGTGCATCGTAACGATCAGTGCAACCACCCGGAAATGCGAGAGGCGATCAATCTGTGTTATCACAGGGAGGCCGATGTGAAATGAGAAGGCACTCCATCAAAAAACAGAATAGGAATGTTGTTTCTTTCCACAGAGGAGCCAGGCTCTCCATACCTGAAGATGCTTTATTTGTCGCAGTGCAACTGCGACTAGCGAGGCAGTAAAAACACCCAGCGCGTTCCCGCAAATCACCTCCAACGCCTGACAAACAAGGTGTGAACTGAAAAGCCACGACTTCCCTTTTTTCCACTCCTACGCAACTGTGAGGTGATAAATTCAGGCAATAATTGTATCTGGATCAGTCACTACAAATTTCCCTCGAGAGAAATCTGTGGCGAACTACGCATATGCTCCAGTTTTAACATCAACCTGTTTCCTGAAACACACATTCAGTGCGGATGAAACACACACGGACACACATGGATAGAACAACAACTATTTAGAGATTTCGAGGAAAACAAACATCATGTTACAGAGGAGAACCTTCCCAAAGCTTCATGTACAAACCTCAAAAATTCTGCTGTTTCGACAACAATGTCCTACCTTGCAGCTAAGCAATAAGGCAGAGATGTCAATGGCCGTCAGCGTCCTGTCATTCATTCTGACTGACTGATTGGTATTCCCTGATGGTCATGGTGTGTGCGTTGGCATTCTCTAAAAGCAGGGCTGACTGGTTTGATTAATCATTCCTGCCTCAGGGATCGATAACAGTGGACGACGTGCTGGAAGCCTGAGGAGCACTTCATGTTCACCGTGTGCACTTCAAGAGTGTTTCTCTGCTGTGGTTCAGATATGGACTGCCAATGTGTATAAATATTAAGTTTAGGAACATTGTGGATACCATATTGGAGGTTCTGAGCTCATCGGCTCGTCAGCAGATGTTGACTGAGTCATCTTTCATTTCTGTCGTGTTTTTTTTTGTTGTTCGCCATCTAGCTGCAGCACCTGTTTTTAGCTTAGCATCATTTTGTTGTGTTTTGTCCAAAATGACTTGTTCCCTCCTACACCGTTCCTTAAAGGTGTAGTTTAATGTAGGCATACTGTAATTAACGTATCAATCACAGGTAGAGAACACATTGTGGGTCACAATGCGTTTCCTGCTACTTCACATATTCTCTTTAATCTTATATGTAATTCATCATCCCTGAACTTCTAATAAAACAAGAGCAGCAGGCTGACAACAAATGACATGGAGACAAAAGACTCAGTCATAATTAGGACATTAATATTAATGAAAATTAAAGTTCCCCTCCACTCAAAATGTGTTTTCATATGTTTTTACCCCTACAGTGTCAGACCTTTGTTTAACCGAATCTGAGCAAAGTTCGTCATCAGAGGGGTATTTTTACTTTTCTCAACTGAAGGGGGCGCTATCTGTGCATATCCCTAAATTCTTAGATTAAAACGTGCGAGCAGTGTCGCCAACTTGTCGACTTTGTCACTAGATGTAGCAACTTTCCAGAACCCCTTGGCAACTTTAATTGTCAAAAGCAACTAACGACAAAACTAGCAATTTTTTCTGGTCTTTGGGGGAATGTTTGTGTTGACACTAGTAAGCTGCTGTCTGTTCAATTCTGCCCTGTGTTTCTAGTTCTTCATTCATTATCATCTGTTATGATTGAATTGTGGGAAAAAAAAAACAAGGATCAACAGAAAAAAAGTTAATTTGTACGTCTGAACAGATTTAGGCTATTTTTCACTCACTTTTTCTCTCTCTCTAAAGATGTTAGTCCTCTCTCTGCCATGTAACGGCCATTATATGTAAAGTATTTATTATGCAAATTACTTGATGATGTTGTCTAGCTACTTCTGGCTACGTTTAGGACAGCCAAGAACTACTTTCCTAACTGAGGAGTTGGAAACACTGCATGCGAGCAAGATAAATTTACTACATCACAGATTCAAAAGGCAATCACAGGCAAAGACGCCTGAAACCTTCAGCACAGAGCGAGACGTCAGTTCAGAGAGAGAGAGAGCTTGCATCAGCACAACAACTCTTGTGTCATCCACTGCCAGTTACAAGCTAACAAGCCACCAAACAAAGTAAATGAAAGATGCCACCAATATTTACAATTCTGACAGGTGTTCCAGTTGCCAATTTTGGTGCACAAAATACTTCTTATCTGAGTCTGACTAAGGCTTAAGCATGTGGCTGAATCCTTCTATGTGTCTTCTTATGCTAACATTAGCTTTCTCGATGCTCACTGTTCTTTCACCATTTAACCTTGTGCAAGCAGAGTTAGTGGGCGGAGCCAAAGACCTGTAATGCAAACTTTGTCAATAAGGAAGCTGTGCCCCCAGCCCCTCTTTAACACTTTTTTGTTTACTTCATAACATATCTGAAGAGAAAGTTAAACAAATTACCTTTCAAGTGCAATTAAACTTCCAACGATGGTATCATTGTTTCGTTTTAAGAGCTGGCTCGCTGTTTTTTTGTGAGTCCTTTTACGTAAATCATTGTTATACTGCAAGACGAACAAACCTGCTTTCAACCTCATATCCTTAAGCCAATGAAAACCTGCTTGTGTGAGGTCATTTTACATTTCTCCAAAACAACTGAAATTGCAAAAATCTGTTTTATTCGATCTTTATTCAGGTGTTGACAGTTCTTTTTAAAACCTTCTGGAACACATTTTTCAGGGGGACACAGAGTCAATTCACCGCTCTGGCTGAAAATATCTCCTGTTTTATAAGATTCAAAAGGTAATTTGGTACTAAATAACACACTAATGCATCAGAATAGATGGGGCGTGTGAATATGCAGTGTGAACCCACTCACATTATGACAAACCTTCAGGTCTTTCTCTGTTTTCACTCAGTGATTTATATTTTCTCTCATATTTTCATCTTTACTGTTCTTATCTGAGAGGCTGTTTTCCCCAGAGACTCATCTGGTGATGTGACAGCAGAGGAAGTTTGTTTCTTTGATCATCTGAAAGGATTAATATAGTAAAGAGGTCAAGGCTCAGTTTCACTTGTTCTACTGGTGTTCTTCACACTAGTGACAGTGATTTGAAACTTGGTTCTTCACTTTGTTCAAAAGTTTTACCACTTGATTAAAAATATTTGTAAACAGAAGTTGAGGTTTGCTGGCAACAGGGGAAATTATCTCACCTTCTTGGCACTTTGCGCAATTGGATTGAAGTTAAAAGAATCATTCAGACTGAAAGTTTTGTTGAGATGAGTTTCCTGCAGGTCCAATCTCAATCTAAACCCGCAGCTCTCCCTTCCTGATTCTTCGATGAATAACAAGAGCAGGGACAGAGAGAGCGAGAGAGGAGAGATATGTGCGGGCATTAAATGTGTATTCATCAGGTCTGGCCCCGGCCATTGACAGGCTAATCAATGTTTAGTAATAAGGCTGAATGTGGAATGAGGTGTGGGGGTTCTGGGTCGGGACGGAGGGGAAAGAGATATCAATTAAGCAGGGAACTGCAGAGTCCAGGCCTGTGAAGCTGAGACGGCAATATCCCGACTCTGGTTCATTAACTAAACAGTGTGTGCTGAATACAAAGCTCCCGCAGTCGCCCCCGTCTAACATCACCACCCATCCCAACTGTAAACGGCTGCCTCATTCAATGGAAATGAGGTAGTTGCTGTAGCAGGTAGAAAAATGCCTTTGATAGTTCACATAATAAAATTCCTCCGAGACTGAGCAGGGAAATAATAACCCCACGCGAGGCAATAAAGCCAGACGTGCAGGATGCCTTTAGGATGCAAAGCAGAAGCCAAACATATTACAAAATGACAGCATATTGTGAGATATTAGCATACAATATGCTTCGAAACAAAAGGTCAAGGAAAGAGGCTCATCCACCCTTTGTTTCCAATTTGGAAATTATCATTTCTTGTGGATTTGAGGCAGTGCAACTCTTTTTTTCAAAATGCATGTATGATTTTAACTCAACTCAGTTCTTCTTACTGACAGTGTTGACCAATAAGTACAAGTTAATGGTGCTTTTTTTCTGAAATAAGAATAATCAAAGTGCAAGACAGCCAAGTCCAGCGTCTTACTCTTTTCTGTGGATCTGTTTAAGCAACAAAAACACTATGGCTACGGTCCGTTACAAGATTATGATTTCAATCAGATAAATACCTAGTAAGAGAAAGTCCTTTAAACTTGCTGTGACACTTCATTAGATCTCCAAAATGCAGGACTTTTCTTTGAGTATCTTTACATTCTCTTTTGCAACTTCTACTTAAAGTCTCCGAAGACGTCTTCTATCACTCTTTGTTTATGGCCATGCAGAAACAGGAGTTATTGCACAAATATTGACTTTGTAAAATCAATAATTGATTTGCTGCTGGGACTTGATGAGTTAACAAACCTCCTGCTTTTATTCTTGATCCCAGGAGAGCGTTTAAAACCCATGAGGAGTCTCGACATCTGACACGTTTTCACCCTTTATTAAATGCTTTCACCTTGTCAGTGATACATTAGGCATATCATAGTGGCCTAAAGCCAAATTCCTCCTGAATGCAACGTCTCCTCTACTGAACATCAGTAACAGTAACCTCACAGTCCTCTAATGATGTAGAAATGTCATCATCTCCTTTTGCTTAGTTTTCATCTTGCTCCAGTTTCACTTTGTAATTGATATTTCTATAGTAAGAGTTGATTCTTTACGTAAACAGGTTTTAACATCCACTGGATGTACAAAACGTCCCTTATTCAACGGAACAACAAAACAAAACACTATTAAAATCACACTATACTTAGATGAAACCTCTAAATCACAGGCGCTTCCATTTTTTGACTTAGGAATAAAAAAAATGAAGCATTGCATAACCACAAAGACGCCCCAGACAAAAAATGATTTTCTCCAGACGTGAGAGAGCATGATTGTTCGGTAAAGACTTCAGCAGAAATCACATCATCATCATTTTCAAATTATTTTCAGGGAAACTGAAGTGCAAAAATTACCCTTCCCACCACATTTTCGACTCCTATCACGTTTGCATTACCCGTCAAAACAAATACAAGATGATCTGTTTGCATATTTTCTAGCCTGAGTTGCCATCAGCCTCTTTTGTTCACACTGGATGTGAGCATGCAAACAAACAACACAGTCAGCAACCACCAACATGACAACACTGACAAGGACCAAATGAAGAGAGGTTCATTCAAAAGCCCCGACTGATGACGACAGCCTCGTCTCTGTTTGTCACCAACAAAATGATGGCTGCAACGTCATGTGTCAACAACCTTCACTGAGTGTCTAATCGCATGGCAGTGTTACCAAAAGTCCCGCCTACTGCCGTGACGTGGACAGGGGGGATTTGGTTGCTGGGGGCTTCTGCACACACAATGTTCCAGGGCCTTGATGAATAGGCAACTTTGGAGGCAGCAGGGATGAGTAAATGTTGCTTCCAGCAGGGAGGGGAACTGGAGATGACCTCAAAAATCAACATGAGTTCAGCAGGGAGAAAAAAAAAAAAGGAAATATGCAAAAAATATGGACGGCTATAGCTGCTGGCAAAAGAACTACCTCCAAATATGGCGTGTCTGGCAACAGAAAAACACCAATCCGAATACTGAAAGTATAGGTTTAACTGATCTAGCTGATTTTTCTGAGAGTGTCTTTGATTTTGATAAACAACCAGTGCAGCAGCTGAAGGAATTGCTGTTAATCGAAAACAGCAAGAGAGAAATTACATAGCAAACCTCAGAGCAACTGATGGTCTTATTGAACCAGGGTGACAAATGAATGAACGAGATACGTTTACAGAGAAGGAAGGAGCTGTAAACCAGAAGCTTAGAAATGAAAATAATTATTCACTTTCTCACTGTTTTTAGAGGAAAATATCACCTTCAAGTGGACAGAAACAGCTTCTGTCTTCAAAAAGGATATCATCTGTGTCTGTGTATTGTTATGGCTACTAACGGCAATAAACAAGCATCATTTAAATGCCGCTAGCCTACGTTTGTTGCCCTGACTGTCTACTTTTCTCTCCACATGCCTGTTGACATTCTGGAGAAGCCCTGTATAAACACACACTGCCCACTAGTGGTCGCTGTTTGCTCCCTCGACAATCCTGCATGCATTCACTGCGACTTAATTCAACTACTTCACGCAGGCAGACGTGCACGTGAAGAAAAAAACACACACACACACACACACACACACACACACACACACACAACCCGCACGAAACTTTCACGAGATTTCACCTGGTTGCCGTATTTCCGTGCAACACCCCTGAAAGGAAGCTCTAATTTTCACGCACGTCCCAAATGACAGCAAAGCAATAAAAATGCAAATCTCAGTGTTATCAAACCTCGTATAAATTTCACGCACATTATTATTTTCTCTGGTGAAGTCCATTTCATGCCTTTGCTTACCTGATAAACACTACCGTTTCCCACAAATAGATCCCCAGCGCGTTTAGTCGGCACATTTTTGCCAGTCTCATTTTGTTTGGAGGGGGATGAAGGTGTTGCTGAAGGGGGGGTCACACTCTTGAGAGGGTGAATTCCTCTCCAGAAAAATAATAATTATAACAATAATAAAATAATAATAATAATTAAAAAAATATCCTTCAGTGGAGAAAAGGGAGGAGGGAGAGGAGGAGAGGGGAGGGGGGTTTGTGGTTATGGTTTGTGACCTCCAAGGTGA
Organism: Naso thynnoides; assembly: GCA_029783665.1. Taxonomy (NCBI): domain Eukaryota; kingdom Metazoa; phylum Chordata; class Actinopteri; order Acanthuriformes; family Acanthuridae; genus Naso; species Naso thynnoides. The sequence goes on from JAQLOL010000002.1 coordinate 15,437,810, forward strand.
GCCGAAAATGTTCCGCTTTTCATGCGTTTTTTTTCAGATCCCGGAGCTGCCGGTGATGAGCCGCCGGATGCTCATGACCTCACCGGCCGTGAAATCATGCTTGTGTCCGCTCTCACGCCTCCAGCGCCGCCACCGTGGAGCCGGAGGAAAAAAAAAAAACACAAAATCCACCCAGAAACTGTGATCAGGACCATGGACAGAGGCAGGCAGAGACACCGGCGGGGCTGCAGGGAGGGAGCTCGTCCAGGTTCTGGCTCAAGGGGGAGAGAAGGGGGGGGAGGAGGGAGGGGAAGGGGGGGAGGGTTAGCCGCTCAAAGGCTGCTGTTAATTGATGCACAATTACACCCAGTTATTCTGAAGTCCAGTCTGTGCGATCCACAGCGGTTAAAGGGGAAATAAGACATATTCCGTCAGTGGTGAATAAAAAAAAAAAAAAGAAAGAAAGAAAAAAGAAAAGAATTATGGGCAGTTTTGGCTGCGGGAAGCTGCGTGTCACAGTTCCCAGAGGTCTGACAAACTGTGCATGTGCGTAATATTCCCCAATTCCACTCACGGAACAGAGCCACACAGAAAAGTGCTTCTCTCAGATCTGCAGAATTCCTCTCACATGTATCCCGCAGGCAGCCAGAACGTCGCTCCTGCTCCGTGCGTATCGGCTGTTGCGGGAGTCCCAGCGCTGCTGCTGCTGCTGCTGCTGCTCAGAGAAGGAGGTCTGCAGGTAGAACAAGTCTGCCTCCTTTTCTTCTTCTCCCTCTCCTTCCTCTTCACCTCCTCCTGCTGCTGCTGCTTCTCCCTCTTCCTCTCGGAGTTGTCTCCCAGGGGCGAGTAGTAGTAGTGGTAGTACTTGGCGCTGAGGCAGCACGGCTCAGCTACTCCCATTGTCTGGTGGTGGTCAAGTTGGAGACGCACCGGCGGCCGCTGCTGCGCTCTGCATCCGCTCCCATCCGGGCACCGCGTCCGTCAGACAGAAAAAAATTAATCAATCCCACCAGGAGAAGTGAGAGTGTTACAGTAACGCAGAGACTTGCCTATCGGACGGATGTGGACCCTCTTCCATGGCAGGAGAACGGCAGCCACACTGGCCGCTGCCCGGCGCTCACACACGCACACACACGCACACGGTGGTACAGTACAGACGGGTCAGCCAGGCTCGGCGCGCTCCAACACTGTATTTTCTTGCTGCAGTCATTTAGCAAACTTCACAAAACGTACCTCACACTGGACAGACACGCCCACACGATGCTGCCATTGGCCAACGCAGCCCTGAAAGCCCGTACGTGATTGGCCGGCAGATATGTCACTAGCTGGACATTTACTCTGCCCCTCACGCACAGACACCCACACCCCCAACCCCCAGGGAGAAAAAAAAAAAAAAAAAAAAACACTGTATAATCAGAACTTAGTGATGGGTTTAAACGGACCTTACCAGACATGTCATATTATTAAAGAGAAAACCTGTGAAACTTGGGGAGAGGAAGTTTATTTAAGGGACTTTGTATGGAACTTTTCACAGAGGCAGTGGAAAGAGTTTAATGGGGAAAAGTGAACCAGAACTTAAAAAAACAACAACAACAACAACAACAACAACAACAACGAAGAGGCAAACAAAATCAATTTAAAAAATATACTGAAATGCATGAAAAAAAAGAAAAGAACTGAAAAATTAGTGAAAGTTGGTGTAAAGCTTCCCTGTTGTAAGTAAATGCTCCTAATTTAAAAAAAAAAGTAAATTATAAAGTCATTCATGAAAGGCACAAGGAAAAAAAAAACATTTGTTTTTAATTAGTTCTTCAGGGGTTTCATATGCACTGTTGTCTTGGGCTTTCTTTGTAAGTAGTCTGTTATTGCTGAAATTTACTTTATTACTTTTTATTTAATTTAGTGATTAATTTAAACGCTTTGCAGACATTCCAGATGATCTTAGGCTTTTAACGCTGTGGTTTGTAGCGTTGGTTTTACTTTGTTCTGCACAAATATAAACCACAGAAATAAAATCAGATTTGATTTGGAACTTTTTAGAGTCAGATGTAACCTTATGCAGGCTATATTCTGGTAAACTATATCATACGTGCTACACCATCATGCATCCTGAAGGGATATTGTCACGTAGTAACTTATTAATCTGTTTGACTATTACAAAAATAATGAACTATTATTACATTCAGAGGCTATTTAATAGTGGGGCTTTTTTTTAAATATAACTTTCCACACATTTTTCAGTGTTTTGGTGGTTATCAATAAAAGCCCTGCAGCCATTTATTTCCTACTGACTAACTCGAGTATTTGACTTAATTTTCCATGTTTCCCGTTGGTTGTATGAATAATGATTAAATTGGAGTCAAATATGATAAAACAGATGTTATAAGTTACTTACAGAGTTTATATATAATTTTCTTGTTAGACTATCTGTTTTTATTTCTGTCTGCCTTATTATGACATTAATCCATCCAAAGAGCTCATCCAGAGCAACTTATCTCAATGACTGCTGACCAGACGACCACAATGGATGAATCCTAATCTGGTGGGTTTGTCAGCTCAAAATTCCCCTCTGATAGGCTATTGATCCTGAAAAAATTATTCTGATTATTTCAGTGGGACTCTGTCCATAAAGTTTGGTGAAATGTATTAATAGCATTCCTTCAGAGGATGAACATGTGATTTTAATGGTCCCACCTACCTTTAGAGTCACTCTGTCACATCTTGTGACACACCTGCCTGTATATGATAGTTGTGTTTGTTTGTTTGTTTTTTCTGAAGCAAGGAGTAATCGGTGTGTTTTAAGGGCCGTCCACACGAACACGGGTATTTTTGAAACCGTGTGTTTCTCTGCACGGTTTGGCCTTTCATCCACACGTAACCACAGTTGTGGGCTCCTGAAACGGGAGTTTTTGTGACCGGAGTCCAGGGTGAAATTTTTCGAAAAGTCCGGTTTCAGCAGTCATATGTGGACGGGAAAACCACAATTTCTTGTCGACATTGTTTGACGTCACACTTTGCGACGGTAAACAGTAAGTTGTATCCATGGAGACTTGTGGAGCAATCTAGATGTGACCAGCTGACGGAGTTGCTGTTATGGAAGACCAACATGTTACCAAAATACAGCTGCTACTTAGCAACTTATCAGCACTTTGTATGTGTATCATACAACTGCTCATGCACATCCAGCAACAGAGGCGTCAGACGGAGTTATTTTATATCACACCGGTGGTGTCGACGGGAATTTCTTTTTAACCGGGGGCCATAAAAGTTTGGTTTCAAAAATACCCGCGTTCGTGTGGACGGCCCCTAAATCTCATCTGGTTTTGCCGGCTGTAGGCTGTCATTAAAACTGTAGTGTTCTTTCCTTCTCAACCAACAAAAGGTGATCAGACATCTTAAAGTTGCAGTAACAGTAGTCTTTATTTCCTGGCAGATATTTCCAGGTGAACTTAAAAATATTTAATATTGACTCTGAAAAGATCGGATTCAATACCAAATTTGAATTTGATTGAATGATATAGAAAGTGAACGCTAAGCCTAACACTTGACATAGCTTTGAGTCACAGGCGGGCTGGATGGTAGATAGAAACTGTTGAGGTGTTGGGAGGTGGCGACTCCACAGTGTGTCAGCTTTGGTCTCATTTGTGCTGTGTGCGTTGGAAAGGAGGAATGCAGCACCCTGAGGATACGGCACATTAGCTCCCTGATGGTGACATCACACTGCAACACAGGAAGAGAGCGAGGGAGACAGAGAGAAAAAGTGAAGGGATGAGGACAAAGTGAGAGTCAGAGCCTAGAGGAGGATGGGTAGAATAAACGAAGCTGAAGGACCAAGTAGTAAGAAAAACAGTCCGGCCGGGATCGTGTGTGTATGGAACAGCAATCTTTGTAAAATACTTGGAAAGAGAGTTCCATTCATGTTTTTGACAAAATTTGGATTAGCTCCGCCTCATGACTATTCCCCCATTTTTTAATTTCATACTCATAGAATATTAAGCAAAGACCTACCACAATTTAGCAGGTTTTAAGTTTCTTTTAACTGTGTCTGTTGTGTGTACCACAACATGCTCACGTTCTGGTTTTGACCACCATCCCTTTCTCTCTTTCCTCCATCGACTGGACTTTTTAGTCTGTTTGTACCGCGAGCAGAGGCTCTGGGCAGAGGCGGATGAAAGGATAATTCTGTGGGATATTTCTCCCTTTCCTTCTCTGCTCTGAGCAGAGCTGTGTGCACTGTGATAAATTGGGCTGGGGGAGTCTCAATGGCTCTGTCCTATTTTGGGCTCCAGCTAGGTTCTCTGACTTTAGCTGCTTCCCTGGCCTGGATCCTGAGCGACGACTTGTGGTCTCAAGTGTGATTCAACCTTGAAAATTTAAGCTTAGCCGCAACTTCCTTTCAAGTATATCTCCAACCTCAAGCTCAAGGTTCTTAGAGTATGTTTTGTAAGGAATCAAAGAGAAACTCAGCATTTATCTTGAGATACATCCTTATCAAGTTTCTGTTCCTCTAATTCTAATGAGAGTTTGATCCAGTATGCATGTATTTAAGCATACTGAGCCTTTAATAGGTCTACATTAAAGTTAATAAAGCAGCCTGAGTATGGCATCCTTTAAAGGGCAACTCATGAGGCTGTTGTACACAACTTTTTTTTTTTTAACATTGTTATGCTTTGTTTATATACAAACAAACAAACAAAAGTCGGAAAGCTGTCAGAAAGTGGCCATGATGTCCATGTGTGGTCTGTGTTAGTGAATGCAGATCCTCCATTCTAGTCAGTGTAGAAGTGCGTGCTTTCATCTCCCTCCTGCATGCTGTTCAAATAGGAGCACAATGCTTTGTCAGCAGAACACCAATGATCATTTTTATCTCATGATTTTTTTCTTTATAAAAGACTTAATCAACTGGTCTATATAGTGTCAGACAACAGTGAAAAATTTCCGTTGAGGCCAAGATAAAAATATTCACATTGCTTGTTTTTTTTCTTTGACTAACAGTCCCACAGATTCTTTTATTTATTTTTTGGCATTTCTGCTTTAAAAATTATAGTCACCATTAAAATATAGTTGTGGAGTAATGTTCTGTTTATTTGACTTTCAGCTCTTATATTTTTTAATAATTTCAAGTTTTTCCATCATATCTGGCAAGGCAGGAAGGTGCTGACAGGATTAAGACAACCTCTTTCTCTGCAGCAAGTCCAAAAACGCTGAAGCTAAAAAGCAGCAACTGTGGGCTGCAGTTTTGTCCATGCTGTTGCTGAATTATGACTCACCTCAGCATAAATATGACCAGCCATGTTAACTTTTGAATAGAAGGTGTGTAAACTACAGCAAGAATTATGCTTGTTTGTAATACCACATTAACAGAACAGCAACAACTTCTGAGCATTTAAGAACAGTAAGCTATAGGCCTAGGCTTTGCATGTAAGCATAAGCACAAATATGTTTACACAGATGTATGCTAATGGTGAAGTGAGCTTCATGTATAATCCTGTCCTCAACATTTCAACCTGAAGAGAGAGGAAGAGACCCTGGTAAGGAATGTTGTGTGTTTAGAAGAAAAGGATGAGGGGTGTTGAATGAGGGTGTGACATTCCTCAAAGCTTACGTCCTCTCCCACATTTCTACACCATCAGATTTGTGTGTGAGCATTCAGTGACTGTTTTTAATCAGCATGTGAAATGAATTTTGCCGCTTTGACCAATCCGTGTGTCAGTAACTTCTAACTTCTAGCTTGTATTTGTCTGTCACAACAGCTGAGACATGTTGTTCATATGTCAAATACAAGTGTACAGCTAGTTTACATCTGACATGGGGTGTATCCAGGGAGGGCATATTTATTTATGTGTTCAAGTCCGCTGAGCAGCTGCCTGGAGCCCACATTATTTAATCTGCGTGTCATTCTATATTGACTTCTCTATGTCCTTGCACAGTAACTATTGACAACATCTTTAGCCAAAATCACATGTTTTATTCAATACGTTTAGCCAAATGGGGAAAAACATTTGTTGGTAAATTTGGGGGTGGGGGGGTTGGGTTGAACCTATCCAAATGATTTTTTTATTTTAAATTCTTTCAACCTTAATTTTTTTAAAAGGTGATGGCCCCCCACTCTCTTTGAAGAGGGAAGTGTCTCTTATTGTTGGTGGAGGGAAGGTTGGACAGCTTCCCATGCAATACCAAAATTTTGAACTTCAAATGCAGCTGTCAAAGGTCAGCAGCAACTTGAGGGTGCGGTTCATGTGCAAAATGCTGCTGAAATAGAGGCAATATTTTATCATCCAAAGCTGCTCCAATTGCATAGTTCCTGCACATACCATTAATTGAAATGTCTGTTCGTTGCACGTAGTTACAGCTGTGCATTTTCAGTGCTATAACACAGCACAGCAGCACAGTTTTCATCAGCTGGCTTGCTCAGAACAAACTGAGACAAAAAAAAAATTGGGAATGCACTGGGCCTTTAAATACTCAACAAGTAGAACATGTAAATCTCACAGAAATACCCAGCAATCTACTTTGATTCTGCATGAGTTGGCTGGTACATGACTTGTAATAATAGGGATTTTATGGCTTCTGCTTACTTTTAATCAAGTGGGTCACTAAGTGCAGGGTTGATGTAAATACCGTGAGTCTGCTAATCCATCTGATTAAAAATCTGGTAGATGCTTCAAGAAAAGAAAGTTTCTAACGCCCCTGCTGGAGCTCAGAGAGTGATTTTCTTTCCCCTACCACTTCTAATGAACAAAAATGGGTGATGAGTTACTCCTGCAGGAGTGAGTCAAAACCTGTGGGGAGAAATGGGAGAGAAATAAGCATTGGTGCTGCATGTGCTGGAAATGAGAACTTTGTCCTTTGCTGCCTCACACAGGGACAAACATTATGTAAGGCTGGATTCTTACAAGACACGTGTGAACATGCTGTCTCCTGCACAGTTAGACCACCTACCCTCCTTTTTTAAAGGTGTGTGCCTCTGTGTGCAGGTCCTGTGTTTTTCTGTATGTATACTGCAGCTCATTACTTTAGTTCCAGTGCATTTGTGTGCTCCCATTGTTCTTTGTAACACTGAAATTTATGCAGCTGTAATTGTCATGTGACTGGCTGGGTTTACAGCTCTTGTCTGTCCAGTTCATTGCAGGTTCTATGAGTTATTTCCACACAGACTTTCTTCCTTTTTTATATTATTAATGATGACATTTGGACACTCTTTTTTTTCTAAACCCCCCCCCCCATCAATAAAAGCAGCGTACTTACAACAACAGCATAAAATCCAGAGCACGCTTAATTACTGATTGTTGAATATAACACAAAGTAGAGTTTCATAATACAAAAGCAAATGGCAAACGACGAATAACTGCAGGCGCTGTAAGATGTTATTCGTAAGTACATTTATTTGTTTTTAATGATGATGCTAATGAAGCTTTTGTAATATAATTGCTAACATTTAAGTATTAAAGTGTCCTTGATATTCTAAATATTCAAATGAAATTGTACAGCCTCTGCTCTGTTATGTGGGTGTGCGCTGAAGGATAGTTCCAGTGCGAGTGAGAATTAATGGAGAGCAAACTCTTGTTACCTAAAATGAACATGGAAATCCACAGGTTATGTGACTTGTGAAAACAGAAGAGGACTGACTGGTTGCGCTGAAGTCCTACTGCTTTCCAACTGACCTTGGGGAAGAAACTCACAGGGAGAGAAATAGAAGAATTTCAAAAACTTTCTGTTGATTTCTGTAGAAAAAAATCTATTTGTCTTTTTGCTGAAGACTCCTTTACTGTGAGCCAACTGAAGGGAGTGTTTTGAAGAGTTAGCTCATGAGTTCATCTTAAATATGCTGACATATCAGTTCTTATTTAGAGAAGAAGTACTTGGAGTTCCAGTTCACGTCGTTATGTTGCCAGTGGGCAAACACATTAATGCCAGGGGACAGGGCTATTGTCTCCATGAAGTGCCATGTGCTGCCACTGTCAGAGAAGACAGCATGCTGTGAGGGCTGTTTATCAGTAAGCTGCATTGTTTTGTGCGGCACAAATTTCAGTGGCTAGACCTTTTTTTTCTGATGCTTTCTAGGGCAGCACAGTAGCTCCCAGTCACGTGTGTGTGTGTGTGTGTGTCTGTCTGTCTGTCTACATAAATGGGGTCTTAAATTGGAGATTTCACCAACAGTGTGGGGTCCGAGCATCTTTGTGGGTGCAAAGTTTTGTGCCCCACAACTTTATCATTAAATTTTAAGGGAAAGGACTTAAGTTTATATGTAAGCTTTCAATTGAGAGTAGGTTAGGTTGGGGTTAGGGTGTACAAATTAGGGCCTGACTAATATAGGATTTTGGGGGCCGATGCCGATATTAGGGAGTAAGAAAATTCTAATATCTAGTATATTGGCCAATACTCTCTCCTTATTTTTTTTAACGTGGTTGTCAAATACATGTGATGTGTGAGGATACGAAATGGAGGCAGGATGTCTAATAAACTTTATTCTAAACATCAGTGCACTGAACAGTTAACACTTCACTTATTAACAATTAAATAATGGACCGCCCTCTTCTGGATGGACTACATAATTACACCATTTTAAATTACTATGCCAAGTATTTCTTCTAGCCTTAAAACTGTTTTAATATCAGCATTTATCAAGAGAACATGTCCACTCATACCATATACACTGATAAATCTGAAATAGGCTAACATAGGCCGATAATACTGGCAAACCAATATATCGGTTGGGCCCTTGTGCATGGAGAATGTGATTGGAGGTTAATGTAAAGGCCCCACAAAGACAGCTGTACAAACGTGTGTGTGTGTCTTCTGTTTGGCAGTGACAGTATGATGTATGGTGTAGCAGCGGCCTGCTATCACTGAGAACAGGTGGCTCTCTACAGAAACAAACTGACACCACACTGGCCTGATTTAATGCGTGGGAGAGAAAAGCAAACTGAACAATTGTCTTTTTATTATTGTGATGAAAATGGTAGCTGTTTACAGTTGGTGAAGGGAAAATGACTGACGCCACAAGCTGACGGATTCAATGGAAGGATGTGGAGATTTCATTCTTGAACATGCATGAACACCTGGGCTGTTATTTTTAGGACTCATTGTCTAAAGAAAATATAATAACTTGTGCAGGTTTTTTTTATGACGCAATGCATTGTTTTGGTTACCCTGCGTAGAATTTAAGAATTTAATTAGCTTTAGTTGTGAAGAATTTTTTGCATCAACTTGACCTTCCCAGCTCACCGTGGATTAAATATTTCAGAGGAAGCAACTGTTTATACACACACAAGTGCTCTAAACTCTGTTTACCATCTCAAAGCCCCCATTATTGCTACAGATATTCCATCTACTATATCTGTTTATCTGTACTGGTGAAGTGCTCAAATTACATTTTTTTCTTTCTCGGTTCACTTTGTGTTTTTTACTCCAGAGGAGAAGTTGTTTCACTTAAAAGATCTGCAACCTTTTATCACTGAATTTTGGTGACTAAGCAGGAAAAAATAAGCTGTGAACACAACACAGACAACCAGACACATAATATTACCTCGATATGATGAATGAAGCAAAGAATGTCTTATCCTGTAGATATGGAACAACAATTTCATCTATCTGGAGTTGTGATTTGTGGCCATCCAACGAATTTAAAAGCTCCTACACACTGGGCCGACAATCGGGGGTCGGGACTTGTCAGAGATGTCAGTAACAGTCGATGGCTCTGGTCAACGTGGTGTGAACAGCAGCGTCAAAACTGCTTTGCACTTTTTGCTTTTATAGCCACAAAGCACAACACAACAGCCGATCTTTTTAGGAGCTCGTTCTTTGTCAGTTTGGTGTAGGAGCCTTAAGTCCAGTGTTATCTCTTACCAGCCTTGTTTTTGATCTCTACCAACTTTTGGGGGAAATATCAAGCTCCTTACCTAGATAAATACTCCACTGTGTGCTCACCAGCTAACAGCTAACTGTGTCTCTCTGCTGTTTAGTGACAAGGAGTCAGTGTCCAGAGCAACAGAGAGCAATTGACACACTCTGCTGTGGCTGCACAGTAGAGGAGTGACAACAGAAGGCAGATGGGTAAAACTAAAATCAGATATCTGGAGCAGAAGGTGAACAGCTGGTCCCTCAGAACAGATACCTACCTGCTCTTAAGAAGAATTACAGTTTCATGGCAAGTTATGTTAAAAGAGGAAATCATGCAAAGAGTCCATGAGACTTGTGTCTACATTGCAAAGCAACGCAACTAACTTGTTTAACCACCCAAAAAGCAGTATAATGAATAGAGAAGTAAGAAAATATCAATACACTTAAAAAATTGAATATTATGTTTTGTGATTTTGTATCAATTCTCAAAAATACTGTTTTGAGATTTTTATTAGTAGTTTAGCCTACATGCAAAGATTTGTGGCAGTGGTTTATTTAGGCCTCGACTGCTGGTGTACAAAAATTTTGTAATGATGTTGTGATTTATTTATTTATTTATTATTTAGATTTTGTGGATATTGTGGTGTGTTTCCTTGGCCTAACTTGACCTCACTGATTCCCCATACTCATCCAGCACCAACTCACACTTCCAGTTTTAACCCTTGCCTTTGTCGTAGAAGTTTTTCCCTATGGTTCTCCCTAAAGTGGAAAGAGGTGGCATTGCTAATGAGTGAGTGAATGAATTATTATGACTTGATGAAACAGAAGAACTTGATTGTATTTCTAAGCTGTGATCTGGACACTGTGTGTGTGAGTGTGTACAGAGGTGTAGATCTTTGTTTTGGTCGGGTCAGTGAAAGCTGATGCTGCTGGAAAGAAGCCAGTACGTTGTCTCATCACCTACTGCCTTCTCTCTATTATTGTCAGCTTGTGGGAGATGGCTATCGATCTGTATCTAGGGTTTTTTTTGTGTGTCAGTGTGAGGTCGTATTGTTTCACTCACATATACACACACCTTTCGGGGAATACAAGCAAGGAGACTCTGAGAGAATTTGTGTGCAATACATACAGTGTGTTAACCAAAGCAGTAAGAGCTGTAGATCATGTGGCCACAGGGATGTAGGCTGCAGCATTCCCAGCACCATGGCTCTAGTCTTGATCCCTTTTCTCCTGCTGCTTTTCCAGGCCAGTGCTGAGGCTTCAGTCCCACTCCATTTTCCACCTCACACACAGGACACAGCCCAGGAAAGGGAAGAGGGTGCGGCTCGAAAGCAGACTTCGATCATCTCTCTTTTCACCCACTCGTTCTCACTCTTACTATTCCTGGTTTCGTTGTTTCCCTTCCCTTCTCTGCCTGAAAAGATTTGTTTTTCACAGTTAACTGATTCTTTGTTCATTCTTATGCATCTCCGTCCCTAGTATATAGACTAACCAAAGTGTATTCTGTTTGTAGATGGCAGCCATCAGGAAGAAGCTGGTGATAGTTGGGGATGGTGCATGTGGGAAAACCTGTCTGCTCATTGTCTTCAGTAAGGACCAGTTCCCAGAGGTCTACGTCCCCACTGTGTTTGAGAACTACATTGCTGACATCGAAGTTGATGGCAAACAGGTACTTTTATATTTTAAATTTTAATTTTCATTCTGTTTTGTTTAGATGAATATAAGTAACTGGCAGTGGTGGAAAATTACTAAGGAAATTGACTCAAGCAGTTATTGTTTTTTTTTGTTTGTTTTTTTAGGGAAGCGTACTTGTGAATAATCTTAAATTTTTTGCTACTGTTTACTTCTATGGGGAACACTTGTCACATTTTTCAGATGTCTGAGTTGATTCAAGTTTCATTAAAGTGGTATTTTCCATCTAAACTTCTTAAGTGGTTTCATTTCATTCAACAGTTTGATGCTTAAAGATGTGAAATTACCTAATATTTTACAAAAAAGATTAGGTTTGTTATCTGGCCATAATGTTAAGTAGTTAAAATTGCTCCAGCTAAAATGGTAATTGCTAACACTGCTTACACATTGTTAAATTCTCATATATGGGGATGCAGCCATTAAAAAAGGGCATTTGGTTTTGCTGATAATAGTTCTGTACTTCTATAGAAGAAGAATTTTAAATACATTCAATGTAATCATGTAACGTAACTGCATTTCCTGTCATTATTGTACTGGTTCTCTACCTAAGTGAATGCTATGAGTAGCTGCTGCAGTGTTTAAAATGTGACCCTGTTGGCCCTGCAGGTTATTGACCACGTGCCATCAAGGCTTAAGGGGAGAAGTGCTTATTGTAAGCAAATCTTTGGGTTTTTCATAGTTACAAAGCAGCGGCCTTTCAGCCAACAACAGGAAATGGATCAGTACCACCTTTCTGCTCAGAGTTGGACCCTCACATCACACATACATTATGACTAATGTCCCATTTCCTGTTTCCTGTCCTGTATAACAAGTTGACTACAATCCAAGCCTCTCAAGTTTGGTGTATATGCTGACAAAACTGACTTTTAATAAAATATTACTCAACAAGTCCATGTCAGTGTTGAACTTGCAGCTGGCCTCTGCTTAGGTATCAGATTATATTTAGTGTTGGTTACAACAACAAGAAAAAGGAGGCTGAAAAGATGAGATGTGACTCATGAGAGACACCTAGTGGTAAAATAAATTAAAGGCAGCAGAAGTGGACCCAGGTTTGTCATGATGTGGTGTTGCAGACTTTCCTCACACACAAGATGTAGGACAGCTCAGCCAACTGTTTCATATTATGGAAAATGCCCTGTCCTGCTAGACTATAAGTCAGAAGCAGTGTGGCTTGCCGCTTCTGCCAAGGGAAGTAGTTTGTCAGCCAACAAGCGAAACTTGGCAAGACATGAGTGTAGGGAGACATCAGAAAAGTCAGAGGAACTGCTTACATAGTGTGTATTCAGTCTGGTTTTGTCCTGTTGTAGGCTGCGTCGAGCACAGTTTTCCAGCTGTGATTGTAATGCGGATGAGGTTACTTAGAATTAAATCAACAGGGTGCAGAATGACTTAGGTCAGTGTTACAGTTAAAGCCAAGAGACCAAATCCATTTACAAAACTGTCACAGTCAAAAGCTGCATAATGCATGCATGCAATGACACTTCTTGGCTGATCAAAGATATTCCTAAATTGTGCAATCGGGGTTACAGCTCAAGCAAATAAGAATTTGCTGGATATTTCTTTTAGACTAGACTGTCAGTCACTCAGGTATTGCAAGGAGTTTAACAGCCCAAGTAAAGCCTGCAGGAGCTATCTGCACCCCTGGGGAGTTCCTTTTTAGGCCTGATCAGAGGATTTAATTGTATTACATTTTCCCTTTTTCTCGTTATTTGGCCTCTTGTCTTAATGCCCACATTTTCTTTTGCTTCATTCACTTTACCATCTCTCCTTATCCTGCTGTCACTGATGTGGGAATGTCCTGCTTTTGTATAGTAAGGTGTCACATGTTTTGTTCTCTCTCTTCGTCTTTCTCAGGTAGAGCTGGCATTGTGGGACACAGCAGGTCAGGAGGATTATGACAGACTGAGGCCTCTGTCCTACCCTGACACAGACGTTATCCTCATGTGTTTTTCTATAGACAGCCCTGACAGCTTAGGTAAGTTATTTTTCTGGAGTAATAAAGCAAAGCTCTCAACTTACAACAGGAAGTCATTTTAGCCATTAAATGCCTACTTTTCCATAAAAAGGAAGGTTCACCTTGCAGTGTAATAGAATCAGTACTGATCCTCTTTGTAAGTTTTCCCCCTCTGTATTTTTTCATTGCAGTACCGTGTTTGTGCTGCATGTGTGCAGAATGCATGCAATTCATGATCTGTTTCATTCAAATGGAATGCTTATTCAGATGGTGTTTCTTTAAAAGTATGATTAAATTGTTACAGTTAGCTTTTACTCTGCTTTCATGTGCTGGTTTAGTTACGCAAGTCGATCAATTAATTCCACACATGGATGTTTCTCAGCTACAGTTTTTGAATCAGTCATGGGGAAGCTATAACTTCAAATGCCCTCAGTCAGAGTATCCAAGATTGACCTACAGATGAATACATCCATAATGGAGTCTGAAAAGTTCTGATTCATCTGAATTCAGACTGTTACCTACCTTCTGTTGCCATGGGGAGAAGAAGATTATGAGGGCATTTCATGGAAATGTACGCAGAATATGTCCCATGTATTTCAGGCTGGGATCTGAATGTTTCTTGGCCCTCAACAGATGAAGAAAATGTCTTGTTTCGTCACACGTCAGTCGTGGGGCTTTCTCCCACAGTGTTTTGCCCCAGATGGTATGCCTGTTCTTATCACAGCATGGCATCTTTCTCTAGACAGCACAGATTTTGGCTAGCAGACTTGCCCATGTATCAGAGAGGGGTCAGTAACCCCTTAATGTTTATGTCTGTTCAGTCACAAGGGAAACGACAAGGCCTCTCCCAACTGTCCTTGTAGGGAGAAATGTCTAGAATTTACTGTGCAGTGACTCAAGTTTTTTTTTTGTCTTCCTTGTTTTTGTTTTTTTTTTCTTTTCTTTTTTGTGATCTTTTTTTTCCCGCTCATCCTTGTAGAGAACATTCCTGAGAAGTGGACGCCTGAAGTGAAGCATTTTTGTCCCAACGTCCCGATCATTCTTGTTGGTAACAAGAAGGACCTTAGGAACGATGAACACACACGCAGGGAGCTGGCTAAGATGAAACAGGTGTGTTTCTGTTTCTCATCTGCCTGTTTAACATCTATGCCCGCAGTTAGGGATGTGTGATATGATGATATTAGACTGTGACCAATTTGAATGTGTCCACAATCTGTCATAACATAGAGATTGTTTACATCATGCTTCAGTGCACATTCTACCTGTTGCAGTTCTAGGCTCAGACACACAGTGCATTTTCTCTCAACCAAATCACACTGTTTGTTGCTCTGGTCCTTGTCTCCCATAGATAGACACAGATAAACTAAACAGAGAAAACATGTAGCACCATCTACCCTCCCATTTGATGGCATAGTCTTGTAAAACAAAACAAAAGCATCACGAACAAGTCGAAATCATTGTAATCCATGGTACACAGGCCGGCTTTCTATATGAAACAAGTCTCACATATGTGGCGCGCAGTGTTAAGTTACTGCTAATGCTTATTGCACATTTCCTAAAGCTGCAGCTTCTCATTAAAAGCATTCAAAGGGCTTAATGCGAGTTGGCCTTTATTTTAAAGTAGGCTAGTCACAGGAAATGCTGTGTGTTCAATATATTGAATACCGCCCGCTATTTCTCATTTAACTGCTACTGAATCCTCAGAAAATGTGTTTTCAGTGCAAAACAACAGTCATTTTCAGCATTTGATAGCGGTTATTTTTTTGAATATTTTCACACCGTCTGTGGAAGTAATGGAACAAGAACGAAGTTATTAGGTAAGAGCTTCAGGCTGCAGGTGAGTAAACAAACTCCTCTGTCAGTGAAGTTACCAAGTTCTGTGGTAGCATCCAATTGTGCAAAGGTGCTTTTTGCGTTATACTTTGACAACTAATTCATCTGTCGTCCTGCTGGTCAGCTCTTCTTACTCTCGTCATATTGTGAGTGAAATATCACTGTGTCTTCAGCAACTTTGTGCTGTGACTCTGCTGCCTCTGCACAGATTGGGTGCCGGTTGTCAAGTAATGTAGTCGGTGTTTGACCCATCACCATGTAACACCAGGAGCACAAGCCTAAACAAGCCTTAACGTCAGTTCAGAAATCATCAGTCAATCAATCTTCTTTTTAAAATGTGAACATAACATAGGTCTATGTTGGCATAACATGATGATGTAAATGACGTTATATGTGACACAATTTCAACAGTACACCAGTACACACAGTGTGTTTAAAAACTACTTTTTTATACTACTTTGTTGCTTCCTGACCGTAATAAAACCCTTAATTCTGCAATTTGTTAAATCAATCAGACCTTGTCATCAAACATTTAAAATAGACTTAACCGATATGATAAATTACAGAATCATGATAAAATCGAGATTGTGATCAAGCCATGAAAAAATGGGGATATGATATTTTTGCCATATAGCCCAGCCCTACGCACAGTGTCGTTTTATATGTCTCTCTGTTCATTAAACCTCCAGGAGCCAGTGAAGTCTGAGGAGGGCAGAGATATGGCCAACCGCATCAGTGCCTTTGGCTACCTGGAGTGTTCTGCCAAGACCAAGGACGGTGTGCGGGAGGTGTTTGAGATGGCCACCAGGGCGGCGCTGCAGGTCCGCAAGCGCAAGAAGAGGGGAGGCTGCCAGCTACTGTGAAGGAGCAGAGTTTGTTGGCTTACAAGCACCTGAGGGAGGACTCCCCCCTTCACACTTAGAGAAATCAATTGCTTCTGTGGACTGTTCCTACTTCACAGATGCAGATATGCCACAGAAGAATATGAAAGACTGACACACCTGTTTAAAAGCAAAACAAATCAGCTTTTTTTAAAACTCTATTTCCTCTGCTACTCACACCCTGTCAGTTTTGTTTGTTTTGTTTTTCTTCACCAGCTTGTTTGCCTCCTCCTATATGAATGTATGTTTGTATTTATGTGTGCATATACTTTACAAATATATAAAGCATTTGCCCCTGTTTTATGATTGTTTACAGAGAAAGGGTGTTGTAGCTAACACATGCCCACTGTCTCGCTCTCACAGGTGCAAGTTGCAGACAGTTTTAGTCTCTCTTAAATTTCGTATCGAGCTCCTGCTTCTCTTGAAGCTGCATGGTCACCATCTCGTTGTCATGCCACTATTAATTTTACACCCTTTAAGGCCTAATTCACCAAGGGCTGAGTCAGCAGAGCTCTGTTTCCCAGCTTTCTCTCCTGACATAGAGGACTAAATTAAGAGCGCATTCACACTGCATTAATCCACTGAAGCCTACATAAACTGAAGCAGCAGCAACTTTTCGACTGCACCTTCCTCTGATTCTCTTCCATGGCGATAGCTTAAACTGGCACTGGACACAGAGGTCAATTGTCAGGAACACAATACAGTCAGTTACACTCTGGCTCTGACACACTTGCCTCTATCAAGATGTCACTTAACGCCTCCCCAAAACAAGCCTCCTGTCTGAACTGTACAGCTAATTCAGATCCAGTATACAGTCTTGGTGCTTTGGTGTAAGATGGATTTTCTGAGGAAAAGTGTAATCTACAGGTTGGGAAACAGATGTGCACTGTGTAGAGCCATATTGATATTCAGAGTTGTTACAGGCCCATTCTGTGTTCAAAAGATCTAAGAAATTCAACTGACAACATGATCAAGACCTCCTTAATTTGGATGACCAGATCAGTGGCTCTCTAGATTTTTACATTGGGGCATTGTTAGTGTGTATCAGGCCTTTATTTCACACTGTATACAAGAGACATTTCTTAAAATAAGGTTAAAAAAACAAGGATATCTAAGTGCGGTGGCCAGTGTCCAGTCAAGTTTTCCCTCCGTCCTTAAAGGTCATTGTAATGGGGTTAGTGGATAAACATTGTGTTTATGTCTGGGAGCGACTGTGTTGTGTTGAGACTCATATCTGAAACTTTATTTTTTACACCAGTGCCTCATAATGGTGTTAAGATATGAACAAGAAATTGCAACAGAATTGGGATGCCAAACCTGAAAGCCACTTGGCTGCAATCTCAAATTAAACTAATATTATAATGAATATTCTCCAGACATGTCTTCTCAACTGACAGAATCATCCAACCACCTCATTGTCTTACAGGCAACCCTCTGATACAGTTAGTGTGCGCTTCAGTTTCACAGCTGGAGCGAAGAGATGCAGCACATACCACATAACAGGTCCTGTCCTGAATAAGCCTTCATCGTGCTGTATGTGTCTGTACTTAAAGGTCCCTGCTGTGATCCCACCACCATCACCATCACCAAACACCATAGTTAAGGAGAAAATGTTGATTGCGGTTACGCTTTACAAACAGGAGTGAGATGTGTTGAATGTCTTGATGAGACAAACATGTTAATAAAGTATTTTTGAAATACTACGTTATCTTAACAGGAGTGGCTTTGCTCGCTTTTCTCATGTATTGAAACTGAATAATTTTCGTAAGTAAGTAAGTCTCACAATTTTATTTCTTTAAAAAAAACACATTCATTTATATTTTGACAGTATGTCTAACTTTCCCATTAGCAAAAGTACTGCTTTTAATATATAAATCACATGTCAATACTGCCTACCCCAAAGAATTTCCCCAGTATTTCACAATAAGATTATATTGATTTTTGCTATGGCATAAAAGTCAAAGTTTTAGTAATTGAAGGACCACCGTGTAGGCTTAAGTGGCATCCAGCTATATTCAAAGGCCCACTCTTCCATTGATAGATAAAAAAGTCATTCTAAGGTAGGGATTCCTTTTTTTCAGGTGATGACACATTAAAGAAAACTTGCTCAGTAATATGCTATTTCTGCCATATTCTACAAATAGATCCCCCTAAATTCAACACACTGGACCATTAACAGCAACATCCCAAGTCCACTGACATCAAACTTAAAAATTACTGAATGATCCAAATTGTTGTCATGAACATTTCTCATCAGAATTTTTCTGTTTTTGTAAAAAAAAGAAAGAAGAGAAAACAGTTTAAAATCAAATGTATGCATTTTATTTGGTTAATATTAAAATTATCCGGGTTGGCTGGTGGCTCAGTCAGTAGAGAAGGCATCCCATATACAGAGGCTGTGTCCTCGCAGCGGGGGACCCAGGTTCGATTCCACCTGTGGCCCTTTGCTGCATGTCATTCCCCCTCTCTCTGTCCTGTTTCCTGTCCACTCTTCAGCTGTCCTGTCCTAATAATGGCACAAAAAGCCCCCAAAAATATCTTAGGAAAAAAAAAAAGAAATATCTGTATGGAGTCATAATGATTTAAAAGTAAATGAAATATCTGTATGGAGTCATAATGATTTAAAAGTAAATGGACAGGCCATACATGGACAAACTGCCTTGTTACAAATCATCGCAAAGCCACATGATACTGAAAGAGCAGTGATTATTGAAGAGAGTCAAAAACAAAAAGAACAAACTTGAGACTCAAATTTTTCATTGTTAAGATTGATTTAAGCAACAGAGTTTTAAGTAAATAAATCTGGATAAAAGAAGCACTTGAAAGCAACATTAGGTAGGTTAACTAAAGCACAGGTCAAACTTTCCGCTCCAAACATGAAACAGCTCCCTGTTTCTCTTGGTCTTTTGCCAAGTTCATATAGCTAATATCAAATAGATATTTAAGAACAATGTTTTTGTCAAATGAATAGCTTTAATGTCAAACAGTATCATTTAGCCCTTTTTGGGAAATCTGAGCACTAATGTAAAACCCTTAATAAGCATCTCTGGTTTTGAGCATCTACTGAAGATATTCAAAGCAAAACAAATCCCTCCAAGTGGTCAGGAAAGGTGTTTTAGCTCTTCCTTCCCTCACAGGTCGTTCCTCCACTCAGGGTCCAGTTGCTGCTGAACAACAAAAAGATTTGCTAAAAGAAAGGTTGACAGCTTCAGCATCAATCAAAAAGTTAACTTCAAGATCATATGATTAAATATAAAGATATTCACTCATCACCTTCAGCCTCATTTGTCCAAGCTGAGTGAGGCCATCTGGGTGTTCATATCATCCTCTTTTGGAAGATAACTTCCTTTATCTTGACAGTACTGAATGAACCTGCAGATGAGCAAGGAGAGTAAGAGAGGAGTTAAGAGGGACTGCTCTCTGCTCTTTAAACTGAAATTTAATCGTCAATGTCTGTATGTGTGCTGACATCACAGCCATGTGACACATACCGGGCCCAGGTAGGATCTTTGCTCAGCACTATGGGGTTTCCCACCACAATAAGCAGGGCTTCAGCTCGTGTCACGGCCACGTTGAATCTCTGGACAAGAGAGAGGTGTGTCAGAATGATATTTTGTGTGTTCAGTATGGTAAAAATCAGATATAAAATGATATGTGATTTTTTTAGTCAAAATCAGATATCACTTTATTTCACCAGTGATCAAGAATTGATCAAGATTCAAGATTTATTGTCATTTTTGCAGTGCAGAAACAAAATTCTGCATAAAAAACATAACACAAATTTGACTGGTTGCTTGCACACATCTAGTAACAAAGACAATCAAACATGTACCCAAATAGGAACTAATGGTCTGATGTAGTGACACAACGCTGCAAGCACAGCTCTGCAAATGACAAAAATTATATTATTTCATAGCGTGGTGAAAGTTTAAGTAACCAGAGGTGATTAGTTCCTTGGTATTTTCGCCCACGAAAATGTCTCTACAGCATGGTGAATATGCACAGTCACAACATGCGTATGAAGCAGATTGGAGTTTTTGGAAGTGGAAGGTTTTTTAAAGGGCTTTAGATGGGTGGTGAAGGCATCTCAGTATTACTCCCACTGAACATGCAAAGCTGCTAGCATGTGGCGGGTATCTAGCAACCTACTAAACACACAGAGAGGGAAAGGCATCTATGTTCTTCACTTACATTGAGATTTTGAATGAATATGCTAAATTCCCAAAAAAGTACACTTTCTCTGTAAGGGGAAGACATAACAAAACAATATGAAAATTAAATAAATAAATACCCTCTGAGAGGGCAAGTGCCCTTTTTTGTTAAAATCTTAGCCACATTTGATGGTGTATTTAAAGCACTTTAAACATGACAGTGCAGTAACAGTGCATGCATATGTGTTGTTTACCTTCTCATTGTTGACAAAGCCTAGGTTGAACTGTTTGTCCATCTCTGCATTACTGGGGCTACTGCGACCTGTCGACACCATGATCACTCTCCTCTCCTGACCTTGGAACTCCTCCACTACAGCAACCTGATACATACACATATATGTTATATGTACACAAGATACTGTTTCAGATGTTTGTTACACATAACTTAAGTGTAAACTATCTAATTACCTTTATGCTGCTCAAATCTGTCTTCAAATTTAAGTTTCTCTCAACATTATCCAGGGCTTTGCGGATTTTCTGTGCCTGTGTAACATCCACAAAAGCAGCTTTATTTTTTTTCCCCACATATTTTTACTTGCTGTCACTTCAACATGGGTTCATTTGGACTTAAGATATCTGCAAAAACAGCAAGCTGTTGTATAGTGTGTTTGTGTTGAGTTCGTTCAGACCTGCTTCCTGTAGGGGGTGATGATGCCTATGTCAGTGGATGAGATGGTAGGCAGCCCATTCTTGCCTTGTGTCCGCAGCAGTTTCTTCACAAAGTCCATCAGCACCTCCACTTCTGCTATATTGAAAAATGACGGACTGCTGGCCTCACGTTCTTCCTTACCATACACTGCATGGAAGATAACTGGGAAGTCCTGGGAGATGTGTAAGATTTGTTTTTAGAATTCAGGAAATGTGAAAAAAAAATGTGAAAAGCTTCTTTTCAGGACTGTGTGGCTGTAAGGTAGAAAAAACTTCACACAAGGATTTAAAAAAGTTTAATCATGTAAAATGTGCCACCACCACCAAAGAAACCTGAATGACAACAGCAAAGAGCAGCCTGACTGACAGGACTGTTGACCACAGCTCTCAAGCAAAGCCAACTGAGCAGAGCCATGTAATAAGTAAGGGATAATGTATAGTGAGTCGGTGATTAATTGAAAAAAAAAA
>JAQLOL010000002.1:15467142-15482446 GCA_029783665.1 Naso thynnoides
TTACATGTGTGATAAGAGTCCCGCCCTGAACCCATTCACATGCATATATTCAGCCATACTCATAGCGCCACCTGCTGGCGACAGGAAATGACCGAAATTAGACATGCGTCACACTTTTATGAACTCCTCCTACAAATTTGATCTGAATGTCACGGAAAAGGGTGTGGACCATTCATGGATGTATTACCATTAGACCTGTGACATGAAAAGTTATTAAAATCTTACTTTTGGGATTAACGGTATGGCTGTGACGGGGCCGCCATTTTGAGGGTGTTGCCATGAATAACAAAATGTGTATAACTTAAGTGTTCATTGTTGTATTTGCACCAAAGTATAAAATATAGCACAGGTGTGCCATCCGGAACACATCTGTATAACTCACTCAGAGTCACAGCGCCACCTATTGGCGACAGGAAATTACATAATTTATTTTACAATTTGCAACTTCTTAAAGGTTTGACTGACTCTACTTCATTTTGATAATAATAATAATAATAATAATAATGATAATAATAATGTTTTCACCGTAATGTCACTGAATAATTAACCATGGGAGGTTTCATCAAACGCCAGCACCACGATGACAACATCCTTGGACAGGAAGTTGTTGTAACTTCACTTTAAAGTATCCAATCTGTCTGAAATTTCAAATGTGTGCTTAGAATGCCCCTCTGAGGAGACTGACATGCCAACAACAGCTCACACACACTGCACCCCCTACTGGGAACAGGAAGTAAGTCTCCTATGAAAGTTATTGTATCATGTTCACGAAATTGTCCTGTTGTAGACATCTCTCACTGCTACTACGTGCGACTGTGGTCCTCCCCAATGGGTGCCTGAGTGCAAGGGCTTGTTTAACGCTGCTTGCAGCTCTAATTTTTGTTTTTATTGTTGCTGATGTTTTGTCTAGTGATTACATGTTGTTTTGTAGCTGTTTTTATACTGAAATGTTTGTTGTTATTGAGACATTGTCTCCTGCCCAGGGACTGCAGGTGTAAATAAGATTATAGCTAACTCTGGTGGAGCTAAGAAGCTGTGCATTGTCCCTGTCAAACAAACAGATAAATGAATAAAATAAATAATTATTTGGTATGTGCAGACAAAACAATTCAGTATAAATGTTACAAAACCTAAATTAAATTGTATTTATACTCACAAACTCAGTCCAGTAATAAACTTACCAGTCTAACTGAATTATGTACCATTCAAAATATTTGAAGAATTTACATAACAACATAACAATAACGTACAACTGTTTACCAATTAATATGCTCTTTAATAGGCAGTTTTGCTTTGCATTTGTCTTGAGTGAAACAGACTTTTCATACTGAACAATAAATTGTCAGTTTTTTATCCAGTTCTTTATTCTTTTTTTTCTTTTTTCTTGTTTTTTAGGTGAACTACAGGAGTGAGTGATGAAAGACTCAAATTTCATGGTTCTCTCAAAAGGGGTCCAGCTCTTGCTGAATCACACTCCACTGTGAGGTGAGAACACATAAATAGTTTTCAAAATGATTCAAACATTTTCTAACATAGGAAAGACACACTACGAACTGTGTGTATGTGTGAATGTGCATATTACCAGAGGTTCAGTGAGTGTACACTTTTCATTTTCCTTCTCCTCTGCATCAAAGACTGCTAAACCTCGGTAACCTCCTTCTTTGTAGCAGTAATTCACGAATCTGAAAAGAACAGTCATTGTTACTAGCATGTAGGAACCAAGTAATTGACTAATGAGGACCCAAAGCCTTACCTGTTCCAGACTGGTTCAGTTTTCAAAGCCCTTGGGTCTCCAACCACAATAAGTAAGGCTCGTGCTCTGGTCAATGCCACGTTAAACCTCTGAAGATATAGTTTCAGTCAGAGGTGCATGTAAAAAAGAAAGTCTACCAGTGCGACCATGTGACAGCAGTTTTATGGAAATCCACTTATTTACATTAATGTGAAAGTGCACATTAAATAAGCATGCAATTAATGTAGCAATCTTGCACAAATAAACACTTTTCTTGAGTCATTGTGTGTTTAAGCAACATTTGTCACCTTCTCATTATTAACAAAACCTAGAGTGAATCTTTGACTGTGTGCAGTCAGTTTGGGTATGCTGCGCACTGTAGACACCAGAATTACGTTGAACTCTTGACCTTGAAACTTCTCCACTGTGTCAACCTTTTAAGAGCAAAAACACACAGGCTGTTGATGCAGTTCAAAATCATTCTCAAATATGTTTTTGCAACAAACAAACGCAACACATTATTCATACCAACACATTTTTCAAGTCTTCTTTCCTGAGATCTTTGTCTGTCTGCAGGGCTTTCCGGATTTTCTCCACCTGTCAGAGAAAATAGGCGGATGTTGACAAAGTTACCTTGACCAGATGCGACGAGTCAATACGCTGACTAATCAAACTCAGTTTAATGCAAATATTACCATTGTAATATTGTATTGCTAAAGTGAAAGTAAAATTTACTTGCAATGTATTGACAAACTTCTTTTCAGTAAGTCTTTCTCACAACTCTGGCTGAATAGATTCAGTTTAAGTTGTGTAATATTACCATTTTTATGATATGTGCACGAACCTACATCTTTTGATCATCAAGATCAACATTGTGATGGCTCTATTTTTTTATTTTTTTATTTTTTTTGTGCATGTCTATGTTAGAAGTCGACCGATTCATCGGTTCAGCCGATAGATTGGCGCCAACAGGACATTTTGAGATTAGTTCCAATCGGCATAAGTACTGTTGGCATCCACCAATGGTAGAGGCACACTCATCGATCGGTGCTGAGAGGCTTATTTTTCCTTGAATGGTGCTCTGTCGGACCTTCTCTGTATAGCTGAGTTACATGTGTGCTTGGTTCACATTGCTAATAGAAAATACTGCTTTTAACAGCGAGCCATACACAAACAGCATGTGGTCAGCGTGAAGGCTTTGCATGGGGTGTTGCAAGAGAAGTGCCATGTTGAGCAGCACCCATTTACAGCGGTAAGAACAATAAAGTAAGGTGGTTTAATCTCTTCCCTCACGTTCATTAAGCTGCCAGCTTCAGCAGCCTCCATATTTGTTTTGATTTTGATGTATACTTCTTATTTATTTTTTTGTTCAGTTATATGTATTTTTATAGGTATTATGTTCAATTTTTTGATTTCTAAAGCAAAGACTTTGTGATAAAGTTTGGCCAATTCATCGGTTATTGGCTTATTTTCCTGATTTAGACTATTGTCAGTATCAGTTATTGGTAAAATCCACTGAGTCTAAATGGGTCAAAAAACAGGTATCATCTGCACTGACTGGCTGTGTTTTGTTGCATGTACCACACGGTGATTTTTGCTGTTGTATTACTGTTACTAATAATGTTTTGGTGTATGGCTTGTGCACTATTCTGCCAACACTTATGTTATTGATGTTGCTGTGTTTATTTTATTTCTACATGCATAACAACACTGGCAGATTTAGAGAAATGTTGATTAATATTTAATGTCCTTGTAGACAGATAAGTCAAACCAAATCAAATATTTCTTTCACTAGAAATGATCACTGGGCTCCAGCATGACGTTCTTCATCTGAATGACGCTTGCTCTCGTAGCCATACACATAACTGTGTGCCTTTAATATCTTTCTGTGGTCTTGCCTGTTTGTCTAGTGAACTTCACACTGAAGTGATAATGCATATAAAACAGCTTTCCAAGTGCCCTGACAAAGTCTTACAGACAAGGTAAACGTCTGTAATACAAAGAGTAATAATGGTGCTT
Organism: Naso thynnoides; assembly: GCA_029783665.1. Classification (NCBI taxonomy): domain Eukaryota; kingdom Metazoa; phylum Chordata; class Actinopteri; order Acanthuriformes; family Acanthuridae; genus Naso; species Naso thynnoides. The sequence goes on from JAQLOL010000002.1 coordinate 15,470,894, forward strand.
GCTGGCCATTCGAGGCTTGTCGTCAGCTGTTTTAATGATCAGCTTGTACAGTCACGGTCTATGGGGGAAAACACATTTTGGGCAACAGAGAATCTTTTATTATATTCACGGATTGTTGTGATAGCATACTCACTTGTTTTCTGTATGGGGCAATGACGCCAATTTCTCCTGGTTCAATTTTGGTCACACCCTTTCTGTGAAGATGGTTAACAAGGGCTTTTAAGTATTCCTTCAACACCTCCACTTCTGCCATGTTGTAGACAGAGGGACTGTTGGCATCACGTTCATCAGTGCCTGCCACACCATGGAAGATTAAAGGGAAACCCTGAGACACGGGAAAGAAAAATGAGAATAGGGTTGGTAAGAGAGAGAAAAGAGAGAGAAGAGAGAGAACTGCATTTGTGTGTGTAACCACATTACTTTCTTGGGCAGATGTTCCCATTTGCAGTACAGACTGTTTTTTTCTTTATTAGCATAAGCTTGAAGTTGTCCTCCATAGAAAAGCTCATTGGGAATTTTTAAAATTGCCGGATGGGACCTGAAAGAGGGTGAAGGGACACATTTAAAAAAAAGAAAAAGAAAAAAAAAAGGACAAAATGTGAACCAGGACAACCATGGGCAAATGGACTGAGACATGAAAGAGTGATATTGTGACAAGATACAGTAAAGAAGCAAATGTTTGTTCACTAAGACCACACCTGTAGTTCCTCAGTAATTTGGTAACAAAGTGGTTGTTGTACCCATTTGTCTCATCTGGTTTGTAAAGCTTGTTGTCCATCATCAGACGCTCCAATAGGGACAGACCTGCATGGAGGAAATATCTTCAACTTTTTTTCAGATTCTGCATTAAATGCAATTATAACTGTTAATTTTTAAAAACATCACACACATTAGTAGTGTTCTGTATGTTTCAAGGGTATACACAATGCTCACCCATGCCATGTTTCACTGCCATTGTGGATGAGATAATGGGACCCAACTGTTTGGGATCTCCGGCTAGTACTAGCTGACATGACTTGGTTTTCATTAAACCTGTGAAGCAAACAGAGAAACACTGACGTTAAACACTATGCAGCATAGAAAACAGTAATCATATCACAACTTGCTTTGTCACCTGCTATAGGGATGATACACTCTGTTTCTCTAGCCTGACCTGCCTCATCCACGAAGATGTAATCGTAATGACCTGCAGGAATCCCTACCGATATTAGACTGAAGAAAGAGAGCGACAGATAGAGAGAACTGCATCGACATGACAGTCCTATTTCATGTGGATATGAGGACGCAATCTCAAAAACATTGAATGTTAACATTCAACTTTGTAATGACACTCAACATAATGCTAAACTCAAACTTTTCAGCTGCTATGCTTGTAGGTTATAGCTTAAACCTGGAACTGGCACACCTAAACAAAATTCAGCCATTAATTCTGGTTAAAAAAATCTATCCCATGTTGAAATACAGATGCTCTGAAAAATTCCTACTGACTGTTTAAAGGGATGTAACAACGTAAAAGACATATTTTTGTTGGAAATGTAACGGTATTTTGGGAATTCAGATTCAAATAGTAATTCACTGGTGCAGACTGTACCTTCCCGAAGTGACTAGGGTGCTGACCATGATCTTATACTTCATCAGCTCCTTCAGAGAAGGAAACTCATACGTGTTCAATTTGTAGTTCAGATTGGAGCAAAACTACAGAAAAACAAAAAGCACATACATACTGTACTTTTACACACAAACAGTACACATAGACAAATGGAGCAGGTGTAAGTGAGTTAAAAAAAAAGAGATCTAAGATAGTAACAAATGTGTATTAAGGATGTTATTTACTTTATCTGGGTCTTCATATAGAGTCCTTGTTATTAGTAGTAGTAGTATGTGACTTTTTGCCTAATATTTGTGTTGTTTTTATGCTTCTGTTTTTGTGTGTTTTTATGCTTCTGTTTTTGTGTGTTTGGGGGCTTTTTGGTCTAAAAAAAGAAGAAGAAATGTATCCAGACCTTTTCAAATTGGGGAATATTTGTCACTGGGCAGCTAAGCGCATACAAGCGATACACCGTAAGCTTGTCTTGGATTCCTTCCAGAATCTTCAGACAGAGATGATCTGCTGCACTGTTGGAGGGTGCGCAAGCCAGGATGTTGCATGATGGATGAGTTTTCACTATCTGCTTGATGGCTTCAACCAAAGTCACTGTTTTGCCTGACCAACACACATAAATTAAAAAAAAACAAACATGATTATAAATGTTGAGATCAATGCTAAAGCATCAGGGGGCATTCACAAACACACGCATATACAGTACCTGTGCCAGGTGGACCAAATACCAGGTAAGGGGCAGGTTTTGCAGAACAAGCTACAATGTGCTGGACGGCTGTGCGCTGCTCTGGATTGCCAGCTACCTCTGATAGGCTGATGACAGAGAGACAGAGCAGTTCAGATGAAATATCGAAGCTGAGTCACTTTCATTGCTTACATGCACAGGGAAAATGCAATTTTAAGAGCAGATGTGTTATGAGGAATAGACACAGTGAGGCAGTTCTGAAGTATGACCTTGTCTTTATCACATGTTTTGAATACCCTAGATCCTTGTTAATGAGGTAGTCTGACCTTTGTTGATCTGACTGCTGGGAAGAAAGTCGTCCAGTAGGGAACAGGACCTCCTTAAATCTGTGTAAGTACACCCCATTTGCTGCTCTGTGCTGGATACGTAGGGGTGTGCGATTGATAGCAAAGCTAACGCTGACCCTTGTGCCGTCCTTGAAATTGCTCTTCAAACTGTATAGAAATTGATATGTAGTTATGTACATATTTTCATACTGTGCTATTTACAAAAATTTAATCACTGAGCATTTTCCTTGAAAGACCACAGTAGAAGAAGGCTAACAGAATAAGTACTTTTCCTGCTTTCCTAAACACCTTTGATAGGACAAGGACAAAGACACCGTAAAAAAAAAATCTCTCTTATGGTATTTATCATTTCTTCCCCTTTGACCCCTTCTTTTGTTTAGTTTGTTCTTACTCTTTGAATCGCACGTAGATCAGCTCCTCATTCACACTAAGGACCCAGCCTTGGTAAGTTTGATTAATTGGTGGTGAAAAAGTCACCAGTGCCTCGTTCTGGGTCAGATTATGTGGTAAATTCTCAGAGACACCTGCAATCTGATGACACAGTTTCTTTTTATTAGTAACTGCTGCAACTTTGAATTGTTGAAAAGAGAGTTTCTTCTTTATGTCTTGTGTGTGTGCAAGGGGCATCACCTGCAGGAGGAAAATGTATGGGTTGCTTTCGTGTCTGAAAATGGGCACGTCACTCATCATATGTTTCTTAATCTCTGTCTTTGACTGAAACTCCTCCAGATGCAGCATCAAGCTTAACCTTCTGGGGTAGTTCTCCCAGTTGAGAGGTCCCCATAGGGCCCTAAAGAGATCCCAGCGATGAGAAAATATGATCACTTCTACAGACACATCAGATATGGAAAGTTAGACGTTGGTCTCTTTTTTGCATTTTCATTTGACTTGCTACAGATCATTAAAAGCAATCTGAATTTGAAATTTTCTATTATTACAGCTTAGAAAGCTGCATATATCCTTCAAAATAGCAATGCCTAACACAGTGACCTTCATCAGTGCAAAAGAGAAGTTGTCTATTGTTCTAAAACTAGTTGTGTGGAAGAAAAAATGTTCATGTGGTGAGTCATTAGATGAAGATTGTTTCGGTGAGTCATTTAGGGAACTGGTTTGATTTTATTTTTACAATCACAGCTGTTACAGTGCAGTTACTCAGGGTGGAATGAGACTATTTTAAAGATGAGTCACCCGTTAATAACGGACTCATTTTCTTTTGCTTGATAAATGAAGAATATTCATGTAATATATTGCTCTGACATGAGGTCAGTTGTTAATTAAGCTTAAAATTTATCAAGTAAAAATATTAATTGGTATACCTTAATATAATCAATTAAATCTGGTACAAATTTTTCCTCACCTTCTCAGTAAGTATGTGTACGTACACATGAAAACACAAACCTGTCCAATCTCCCAAGGTCTGTAATATTGTCAGGTACTGGATACCTCAACAAAGGCACCACAAACGGAGGCGATCTTGATCCACTGATGTAGAAAACAAAGACACGACACCACACAGTGATAACATACATGAATTATACTACTTGCGACCAACACTGAACATGTTGCAAGTGAATGGAGACCGTCAGAGGAGAGCCAAAAGACAATATAACTGATAAACTATCATTCAGATCAAAATTTCATAATACTGTCTAGAAAATTTTATTTTCTGTCTGATGAAAAAGGCCATTAGAGGAGGCATTTATGGACAATTTACCACCTGTATGATAAATCATGAAAAGTATTGAATTGAATGATTCTACAAGTAATGTGTTACATCATAATCAACAACATAGATAACATGAATATGACATGATAATAAGATGTTATACCCGCTATCAGGGAACCACTTCTCCTTTTGGTGGTTGCTCAATGACTTTGTTTCTGTGGGGAGAAGCTCTTCACTTAAAGATGTCCGTCGTATGACTTCCAAGAGGCGAATGATCTCAAATTTAACTGTGGACCGCTCATGTGTTTCAAACTCAAAGAACAGTAACTGTTCATAGAAGCCTGCATGTTCGGAGCAGAAATGGACCTGGATTTTATATACCTCTCCTAGAACCAACATGGGAGAGAAAAAGGTGAGGAAATGAGATGAATTTGCAGTAAGCTTCTCTGCAACAAGTTCATTCAGTTAGTTACTAAAAGTGAATCGCATTTGAATGCTGCTTTTGCAGCAACTGCATAGAAAGTGACATATAGGCTACTTTAAATATTCTACATCGCAAAACCCGCTTTACTTTAACCAGTCAGTGACGCCTCTCGATTTAGTTTTGACAACAGCTTAAAGAATTTCATCCTTTAGGCCTAAGTTGTAAATTAAAATATTTCCTTTTTGTTGGTTTGTTTTTCAATTTCTGATGTAAAACACTCATTGGGTGCACATTTGTTTTTTTGGCTTCACTACATCCCCAAGCCAAGTGTTCTTGAGCTCTTTCTCCTTATGAATCCACAGTCAGGAATGATTTCATGATAAGGACTTTAACTAAAAACTGCAAACTTGTCCACTGGTATCAATATCCAACAACCAATAAAAACTGCACCGACCCTCTTGCAGATGGGTTGCATGATTGTGTGCGTCTTCTTCATACCTGGTCTGAGTCTGTGTTTCTTCACAGTCTCGATAATGTTTCCATGACAGTCTCTCACAGTGAAAACGTTTTGTATGAGGGCAGAGGCCCGAAAAGTTAAATAAACCGTTGAGACACCAGAATTCCTCACAGTGAGCGCCACAACCTTCTGTTGATCAGAAAACATGTTACATGCAACATGTCAGTGTTAACTCTGCAGCCATGAGTAAATGCGCGCACACACACACACACACAATACTCACAATCATTATGTTATGTAGATATGATTAAGAATAAAATAAAGTAGTTTTAAGAGTTAAGACCTTAAAAGATGTACACATTATCATGCTGAGTTCAAATTAAAACCCTATGCCTGGACGACATGGATGTGTGTACTAATAAAATATAGTAAGTATTATAAAACAGATCGCTCAAATGAAGCAATCTGATCCCTTTTTAGCCAAAACAACACTTAAACATTATGCAGCCTGAACAGACTACTCGCATTAAAATGAACATAAAAATTGCATGTAACCACGTCTGCTGTGGTCTTAACGGGGAGTCAGACGTCAGTGTGATCAATAAATTGTGATGCAGAGCAAAAGTAGTCTGTGGGATTTTTTTCTGAGCACCAGTTACAGTAACATTTTGGTGCTACTTGTAGATCATACTAGACCTGTACTTTATATGATTAATTAACTGGGTCAAATTATGTGAAGCAAACTTGACCACATTTTCTAGCCACACTCAAACAAAGACATGAGATTTAAAGTGACAAATTGTATTGTAATTGGTGCAAAATGTTACACATAGTACCAATAAATCTAAGCAGGTGTGTTGAAAAGCAGCTAACTTCCACTTTGCAGACAGCCAGGAGGACTTTTTTCTTTTTACAAAGGCCCGACAGCTATGGTCATTTTGGGGCCGATACCGATATCAGGCAGTAAGAAAATTCTGACATCTGATATATAATATGAACAGTAAACACTTTTTCTAATTAGTTAAAAAAATAATAGATTGGCCTCTGCTGGACAAACTACATAATTATACTATTTTAACTAGTTCATGAATTTTTTTTGGCCTTAAAACCCAGTTTTAATATCGACGCATTTCAGAGAACATGTATGTCAATACTGATATACAGTATTTGTGATAGGCCAACATCGGCTGATAATATTGGCAAACTGATTATTGGTCAGGCCCTATTTTTTACACACAATTACTTATGAGTGCTTCATACACATGTTTATAAAATGGTTTAAGGCTATAAGTAACATACTATCATACTTAGTAACCTCTGATGGCTGTTTGGCCAGACAGCTCCCCCTAGCTGTGATGTAAAGACAGTATCTCATGGCCTGCTGTAATGGTCAACAAACCCTTGTGTCGGCAGAGAATATACTTAAATGTGTGATTGAAAAAAAATAAATAAATAATGAAAATGAACCAATGCCACAAATCTCTGCATGTAAACTACTAATCAAAAATCAAGTGTTTTTGAGAATTGATACAATATTGCAAAATATGTTATATTGAAATACTGATATGTATTGATATTTTCACCCACCCCTATTAGTCAGACATCCTGCTCAGAATGTTGTTATTTTCAGTATAATTTTAAGTACATTTAATTTAATCTCAGAGGTTTTTGGTTAGTCATCAAAAAACTCATAGTCTCACCTTTTTTTCATAGACAGTAAGGCAGATCCTCTCTTCTATTGACACAGGGACCGAGGTTACTGTGACACCATATTTATTACGGACAAGCCGAGCTCTGTGTTGTTGGATGACAAGTAATACAAAAGTTATTAGAAAAACTTTTTAGAGCAGCTACTAACTTGGAACTGAAGATTTTCTTACCTGTACCGCTTAAAGGACTTAGCTGTTTTCAAATGGGCTTTAATCTTTTTGCAGGCCCACTGAGTCACCCGTGTTTCAGCACTGGATGTATTTTGTGGCCCACCTCGGTAACCAGATTTTCTTGGTACTGTTTTCCGGAGAGGCCGTGCTTCAGGCAACATCTTTGGCTCTGCTGATGGAGTGGATTAATTTGAAACCAACTGTATTAAAAAGAACAAGGAGAGAGGATCATAAGCCTGCTTTCTGCAGTATATTTATTCTGCTTTCAATAACAGCAAAAAGCTAGCATTAGCATCTCATCACAAATGCATCCCCTTGGTTTTGTCTTTTTATAGACTTATGCTTAATGTCAAACCTTCCATCAAAACATTCTGACTTACTACCCTGGAGGAGTCCCCAAAATAGTGTTAAGTCTCTCTTATAAACTTCTGCAGGCAAGGAGTAGTCATTCCTTAAAATTAAAGTCTTTTGCAGAAGTTCCTCTGACGTTTCTGTCAGTACACTTTACCCATGACAGGCAGCCTATTATAAAAATTCTTAAACATAATAGCATTAACGTTGAATTATTAACGTTAGCCTTAGCTATACATAAATTGAGCCATTTATATATTTAGAATCCTCTATATTTAATGCCAGGAGCATTTTAGAATTATTACAAGTTCTGATATCAGTAGTGTTATTGCCTATATTCTGTATGGTAACGTTAATCATAAATATAGGCTTAAATACAACATATTATTGTATTAATAAGTTAACACTGACAAGACTGTCAGACATACACTGATAACGCCATTTCTCTATTAACAATTAGCGTTGAAGGCCTGTAATGTAACCTAGGCCAGTATGCCGTTATTTGTTCCTACATTTATCCGCTAGGTGGCAGCTCAAAAACAGGAGGAGATTAACAGGGGCTGATAAACGCCTAGCTTAAATGTAACGGCAGGAAAAGTAAAATTTTAGCATGATTTATAACGATAGCTCCCGCGGGAGTGTGTTTCTAACAGCCCATCGAACGGTAGCTATTGATTTGTTTTCATCGGGAACATTAAATACATATTAGCACATAACTCTTATGTTATCTTTTCCAACTGCACATGAAAATCAACGTTAGCTAACGTTAACTTTAACCTTTAAGTTAACGCTATCTCAACCACTGAAAAAGAAAGTCACGCACTAGCCAACCCTATTTAGCAAAAACAACAACAAACAAACAAAAAACAGTAGGTTAACTTACTTTTTGGTGGACAGGAAATTAGTTTGACAAAGTTAATTTAATGCGAACTTGGATTTGAAAATAAATATTCCATGCTGAATGCATCCTGGCAACAAGTGATGCAGTAGATAAAAAAAACAAAAGTCTCGCGAAGTTGCGAGGCTACTATTTTTTGCACGACGTCACTCTTAAATAAGGATTGCAGGTTCAATGGATAGCCTACGTATAGTTGGCACAGTTAAGGAAACTCTTTGAAGTATTTCTCTGAGGTGAGTGTTTTAATTTTTACGTCATGTGTCATTCCTGTTCAGTGTGTAACGTTAATTGAATGTGCAGAAAATTATGACAACAATGTATTCCGGTATGTAACGGAAGCCTTTAGTTTATATTCGATTATGTCTTTGAGATATTAATTTCAGGTCAAGGCCTCGTCTCGGTCCCTGTTGGGGAGGCTACAGATTGTATTCTTGATAAAGTCTCCCGTGAGAGAGGATGTGAAACCACTCAGTGAATCAACCAATCACTTTATCATTAAAGTTAAATTTTTTTTAAAAAAGTTTCACTGTTACACATAATCATATGAATTAGGCTACAACTATAGTTATAGGTCATTTCAACACGGGTCATGGCGGTGAACATTGGGAAATGTAGTGAATGAATACTTTTAAACTTTGGCCACTAGGGGGCAGCGCAGACTTATTTTGGCAGGGTCTGTTGAGGCAGACTGTGTTGGCTGTCAAGACAGTCATCCAGTATTTCTGAATAATTTAGGTGATTTTACACTTTAAACTGTACATTATGGTAGAATTTGTTTGTGAGGTAGTTTGTAGTAGTGTTGAAAAGTGTTTCTTTTTGTAGTTTGAATTGCTTGAATGTTGTTCATTTATATGGTAGCTTCTCTGTTAAAATTTACTGTAGCCCACAGTATAGACTGAAATGATTTGTGATCTTAGAGTAGCTATCAAACATTCATGGTAGCACCATATTTTTTTCTGTTAATATTTCAATTTCATTTGGTGTGGAATCTTCATTATTTCTGTCAAGTTTGAGATGAGTGATGAATGATATAATTTTTTTGCTGACAGTAATATTAACTACACAGAACACAGAGCCTATTCATATAAGTGCCAGAAAAACCAATAAATGAGATATAATCTGTAAAATAATGGTTAGGTGTGTTTTGTGATGTGACATTAAACAATAAGCAGTAAGGGGGATCTAATGAGGAAAGGATTACAACTGTGACAGTCGTTATTATTACTTTATTTAGGTTTACTTCTAATCTTTGATATATATATATATATATATTTTTTTTTTTTTAATTTTTTTTTTTTTTTAAATTGTCATTGCACAGAGTACTTAAAAAGTAAGGGTGTAGAAATCTGTGAATAGGTGAAAACAATAAAGGTAAATTAAGTAAAGAGGGGAACTAAATGAGGTAAAACTGTGTTGTGCAAAACATGCAGTAGTTTCTCGGGAGTGGCACTAGAGGGTTTTGCGCCGGTTGTGAGCTGGGATTTAGGAGGGGTTAGTGTGTGTGTGTATCTGAGCGTAGGAGGTGTCTGCTGATGACACTGAAGAAAGTTTGGAAGTGGCCAAATAAGAGTTAAAGGGACAGTTGGTTGGGTTTGTTTGACACAAAAATCTTCAGAACAACCGGAGGTGTTTGTTTATCCCGATCAGTGCTCGTGCTCGATGTGTCTGTTTGTATGTGTGTTCCTGTCATCCCCCTCTCTCTCTGCCTTCCCCGCGTCTGTGTTTGAAGCTGAATTTCGCCAGACTGCCTGATGACTCAGCTGTCTAATTTGTCTTGCTGTGCTATCTGTCACCAGTCTCGCTGTGCCGCCGGTGACTCAGTGATCATCTCGCTGTCCTGGTGGCTATGACCCCTCATGAGCCAGAATCACATCCTTACAGTTGAGCGTGTGTGGTTTTCTTGCATGTGTTTGATTGTGTGGGCGAGTGTGAGAAACAGACCCTCTGATAGCACTGTGCATGTGTAACTGTTTATCGGACGACATGTTGGCGCATTGTGTGCTTGTGTGCGTGTGTGTCATTGACCCAAGGAGACCGCAGGGCCGAGAAAGGACTTAAATGGCCACAGCTGCATTTCCATGGCAGCAGGGTGTTTTAATGGGGGGACATTATGGGCTAGAGAGCAGGCTAATGACCGCTCTGGCCGTCGGAATGCCTTGATCTTATCACCATAGCGAGAGGGGATGCTCCCACTTTCTGATGGTCTAATAGCCCCTGCTTTAATAGACAGGCAGCCTGGGCCACTGAGGTCACCCGGAAACACAGGACCACTCCTCCCACAAACGCATGCTGGCACACAGATACACAAACCCATTACCCTGATTTTCTCACCTTAACTGTGTCTGGTTTTCTGGCTATGTTCCTTATGTCTGCTTAAAGGAAAACTGCACTTTTTGGGGGGTTTAGCCTATCATCCACACTCTCTGTGCAAGACAAGAACATAGATGCCTTTACCTTCTCTGTGCGTTCAGTAGGCCGCCAGATAGCCGCCTCGTGCCTCCAGTTTTGCACGTTCAATGGAAGTAGTTGGGATACACTATTACCGCCCTCTAAAGCCCCTAAATCACATCTGAAAATCTCTAAATGATATACTAGCAGATCCAATTCCTTTGGTAGTAACCTAGACTAACTTCTGTTACCTAGGTGCTGTGTCACTACGCCCAAAAAAGAAGTTCTTTGGTACTTGCTCCCACAGTAACAATGTGTCTGTAGCATTGTTAATATGCAGGTCACAACATGTAGATGGAGTGTGTTGGAGACTATTTGGGTACGTTTTGGGGGCTTAAAGGGAGGTAATGGTGTGAAATGAGACCATCACTTAGGAGATTTGAGCTTGCTATGCTGTCTTTCACAATGCCTTTGCCTGGCCCGCTTGGTCAGCAGTAACACTACAAAACGCTTTACGGCTCACAGTCCGAAAGAGACGATTCGTTTTTTAGAAGCATGATCCATCTGCTGTTCTCTTTTTGTACTATCTGTGGTTGGAAGCAGAGGGATATTTTTCTCCCGAATAATTTCCATTTTTGGTTTTTATGGCTAAACGGGTTTTGTGCTAATAAGTGGCGTATTTCTTCCACTCTCTTCTAAAACAAATGGTCGCTCTATGCAAGATCTTTACAAAAGTTTGCAGTGAGCTGTTGTGCACATGTGCCGCTACAGTCAACACAAAATGAGAGTTCCTAGGAGGTGCTTTAAAAATAAAGCAAATCGTGTTAATATAAATATTATGATTTTTTGCCTTAGAG
>JAQLOL010000002.1:15501482-15521748 GCA_029783665.1 Naso thynnoides
CCCCCCCCCCCCCCCCATTGCTGGTCATCATTCAGACCTGCGCTGTTTGTCTGACAGCGAGAATATCTCTCTAAATATTTACATCTACATTACTGTTTATTCCTTTCCGCCACATACACACACCAAAAACACGCCCAGTCTCCTCATCTGTTATTTTCTCCATGCATCGTTGCCCCACACACACACACACACACACACACAAACACACGCATAAGAAGGCTGGAAGAGGGTCAGTAACAAGCCAAGAAGAGTCACTGACGTCAAGTAACATCAAGTTTGTTCAAATGTCCATCTTATTTTGCACAGACACACGACAATGAAGTGCTGTAGCCAAGGTATTACGAATGTGCCTAAAAAGTCTAGAAAACATAAAGAGCATGAAGTCTCTTTTTACTGGTCACACTACATGCAAAGAGTTTGCAGGTGCATAAATCTATATTTCATTATAATTACAAAATATTGTTAATGCACAACCTACAGAGCAGTTTTCATTTAATGTTTTATGCAGTGTGAACCTCTGTTATTACTAAATACAAATGATTCAAACTATCGGCAGTTATAAAATTCTACATAAGGAGGAATTATCAATGCAGTGGCCAGTTAGTTAGAAAATGTCTGTTAACATGCATGTGCATTTGTATGCATATGCCTATGGACATTAATCTGCTACCAAGTATTGAGTCTGGCATGAGTGGAAAAACAAAATGACGACCAGCCCATGCCTCGAATCCCATGTGTTTATTGACGAGCAGTAAAACATTGCAACAGTCCATTAGTGACTATAAACACGAAGTACCAGCATACGTGAGAATGAGACGGAAAGATCAGAGAAAGAACAGAGCAAAGGGAGAAGAGAGGACCTGAGAGGGAGACAGTTGCTGATGAGGCTCATGTCCAGGTTAAGTATCTATACTCTGTGGCCACACAGTCAATAATCAGATGGGTGTATATGCAGACACACACATGGACTTACTCCTTAGCAAGACTCGTCCAAACACAGTGTGGTCGCGGTCAAGTGTGCTGCAGTTCCAGCGATGGTGTCTAAATTGGTGCTGGCACTCTCTGATCCACTCCTTCGTGCCCTCACCGATGGCCTGCATGATGTCTGGGTGGCGTTGGCAGAGTTGCCGCTGCTTGTTTACCAAGCCTGGGATGTTGTCGCAGATCACACGGGCCCCGAGCGCACCGATGTACCTGAAGATGCAAAAAAAAAAAAAAAAACAGGAGAAATTTCAAGGTGGTTTTAAACGAACTCACCACACTGACTTGTGTCATTTAGAAGGATCCATATGTGGAATATGAAGCACCTGTGTGATTGATGGCTGTATTCCACTTTATTTGTACACGTAGGTGCCCTTAAAGGGTAGGTGAATACACATGTGGATACACACACACTCAAAGGTGGTGTGTGGCGCGAAGAAGAGCTGCACTAATAGTCCTCTGTGAGTCAGAGTTCACTACACTTAACAGTTTAAGGTTTGCGAGAAGGAGGGGAGTGGAAACCATTTACTCCGCTCTTCAAATAAATAAGCACTTAACCTCTCCCCACAAGACCTGCGTGTGTATGTGTGTTTAAATGTTTCCCAATGGGATAGTTGAAATCATGTCGTCACAAATCAGAGCACACGGTCTGGGGCCTCCAATAACCCTGTCAAACCCAGACCCCATTTACTCACTTTGCTCCTCTCTGTCTTCTGCCTGTTCGCTCTCGCTCTCATCATACTGTTCTCCTACATGCTCCCTCCAGCTTGTAAAACCAACTCTTGCAGTATCCTGTTGAGATAAACACTGCGGTGAACTTGCCCACAATAAACTCCAAAACCTAACTGTGATGTGCCCTATGTGTGTGCACATGAGACCTCTTTCAGCTCCGTGGCGGCAGGGCTTTGGCGGGTCAGCGTGGGAAGGTCAGGGAGCGTGTAGCTGTGTGGTCGTGTTTTACGAGGCCAGGCGAGAGGATGGAGACTCCCTGCTCCCCAGAGTGGGATTAGAGAAGAGGAATAAGGAGAGAGTGCTCATCAAAGAGAAGAGCCCGAGCGACAATTCACGCTTAATTCTCTTTTTCTGAGTGCGAAGATGACTTGTGGATTTTTATAGGATGATAAATTATTATCCACAGGTCTAAAACAACATGCTGTAAAGGCCCGTGACTTGAAGCACAGAGGAAAGACAAGTGGGAGGCAAGTAGAGGAAGGCGTCTTTTTAGCACGGATGACAGAGAAACAACTCTTATATCACATTGGCCTCTTTTTCCTCCGTCTTCTTCATAAGCCCTGATCATACACTACAAAACAAGAGAGTAACAATCTCATAATATCCTCTAGAGTTGTCATTAAGAAGTCAGTTCACTTCAGCGTGGTGCGTCAGTGCAGATGCAACAACCAAGCGACCTAAAGTTAATCAAAATCAGGTTTCTTACATGCAGTCGATTAAAATGATCACAACAAACGTAAATCAGATTTTCTGACTTGCACACTAATTGTTTCTGTTATGTCTGACAAATATAAAACGCTGTGGGCGTTCTTTATATTTCACACTGAAATGTATGCATGTATTATATTTGGATTATATTACACATACTTAAGGTCCCACACAGTAATTTCTGCGAGCCCCCCTGTGGGGTGTTAAAGCCCCAGAGCTTCTCACATCACCACTCAGTGCTCACCCACAGAAATGTGATGAACAGTTAAATACTGTAGGCTATCTCCTACACTAAATTCCCCTCAAAGCCAATAATGCCCAGCTAAAGCCTCCGCACACACTTCCCTCTATTCCCCATAACTGCTTTTAATCTACACAAACTATTAGGCATTCCATCAGCCCCATACCCACCCACACACAGACACTTCTGCTATAAACACGCACATATGGACATTTTCACGTATGTTAGGCTGTTGCAGGCAATGAGATATTTTTTCACCCCTCACCTATGCTCTAGATGGCTGGTTTGAGGGTATTTTAGTGAAGTCATTTCTGTGTGTGTGTGTGTGTGTGTGTGTGTGTGTGTGTGTGTGTGTGGTACCTGGTGAATTAATGACTGCTCTGCCTTGTCGAATGCAGGCTCCAGCTGAGCTGAACACGCGCTCAGCCAACAGCGCCGACATAAATTATATTTATCGCTCTGTGATTATTGCTCAATATGGCAGGCCAACGAACTGACACGGAGAAAATTTTTTTAGAAACAAAATCCTAAAGAAGCTCGAATGTAGCTCACCAGCTCGTAATTTAGGATATTTTCATTATTAACGCTCCATAATTTTTCTTACCATTTTTTAGGAGCAAATCAGTCAGAGTTAAATTAAATGCTGACAGAAAACACAATTAGGCCCAGAGTTTTTCTTTGCCGTCATGTCCCCGTAAAAATTACAAGGCAGTGCACTCATTCGTGACACGGGCCTGTTAAAGCCTCTGGAAGTCTTTCTAATAAAGCCCAGCGCGTGTAGATTATTTGCAGCAAAAATGCGCACACGAAGAAGTCCAAAATGTTGCAGGCGACTCTGTTCAGCAACTCCGTCCACGAGAAAAGCACCGTCGGCTGCACAGCGAGTCCGCGATAATAAATTAGGCTAACTGATACAAACCCTCAGCCCTCATAATGGCCTTGTCTGTCTGTCTGCACTTGGAAAATCGCTGCTGCCTATTAATTGGAACGGGCTTTGCTTTTGCTTTTGGAAAGTGGTCATTGAAATAGTCATCATAACTTAAATCCGCTGGCAGTTTCTAACGAGGGATCCAAATCTAGGCTGGAGTCCCAGCTCCGTTTAAATGATTAAGATCATTGATGAACTTTCAAATTGGGTGGCATTTGCTTTTACAATTAGACATTTTATTTTATTTACTTGCTTATAATGCACTACTGTAGTAATGATAATAATAATAATGATAATAATGATAAATTCGTCTTTTCCTAGAGGAAATAGGCTCCATATTCGGCTTCCATTAATCTTGCTGACAGGCAGGTAGGCCTGTAAGTGTGATGGATGCAGACAGTACTCACCACCATGAAGAGTCCACCCGAGGCGTCACCAGCAGCAGCAACAACAGACACGCACAGTAAATCCTCGAACTGGCCCCGGGGTTTTGGCACGAAGGAGACCGAGATGAGAGTCTGGCTGCCGGCGAACCACAGCTCCGAATCCGAGCTGTCCGGAGGCTCAGAATCCTGTTCAAACCCAGCATGGCTCCGCGCTTTTTTTCACCACCAAAAGTCCCTACTTACCCCCAAAAATAAAGATTTCCGAAGACAATGCCCGGTTTTGACAGAAAGGCTTGATGTGAATAGGTTAACCATTCAGTGGGTAGGCCTCATTATCCAGTGTGTGGCTCCATATTACAACGCAGCTGTCAGGAGAGTGAGGAGCGCGTTTTCGGTGCCATGTGCGCACCAGACTCTCCGCTGAGCACTTGTGGCTGCCGACGGGAGGTTTACCTGCCGAGACGAGCAACAAGTGTCGGCTGTTTCACCACTGCAGTCATCTCCCCAAACAGCGATCCTTTTTGTTTTTGGTTTTTTTGCTGTGGTTCAGAGGCAGAATAGGATCCTAACACAGCTGGAGCCAAAGGTCGGCGGATGCGAGAGTTGCTGCAGTTGTGTCGGCTGTGTGACTCTGCGCTGGGTCGGATGCTCGCACCGGACCTCTCCTTTATCAGTGCGCTGTGGACAGAGTCAGAGCTGAAAGAGAGAGAGGGGGGGAGAGAGGGAGGGAGGGAGGGAGGGCTCGCTGCTGACAGCTCCTCTCGCCAATTGGGCAGATGCAGGGGTTACAGAGTTTGACTAGGAAGGAGATATTAAAGCGGGATGGATGGAGAGAGGTGCGCGCGGGTGTCTGCGTGCGTCTCTGAGCGGCGATGATGCTATCCTAATGTGAGGAGTTCATCTGTAACCACAAGCAGAAATTAGGATAATCAATGATGGCGCCTTATTTTTACAACCCAGTTAAACCGGATAGGCCTAATTAAATCACAGGGAAAAATGTGGTTTTTCATATTAGAAAGGAATTTTTTTCACTATTTTTTTTCTTCCCTGCTCAATCTAAAATGCTGCAGAATGCAAATTAACTGGATGTAGAAAGATAATTGGAGAGTTACTGCTCCATGTTGGAAATGCATTTGTTAATTCTCACATTTTATTTGATCTAATATCTATTTTTGTTGCCAATATACATAGTTTGAATTAAATATATCAGATATGATCGTACTTCTGCCCCTCATGCTGTTCCTCGAAAATGCTTTTTGAATATTAGTACTAAAATTACTTATTTAATGCTTAAAGGCTGTCATGTTAATACCAAGCTGCCCAGAGCAGTACTAAAAATAATCTCTTGGCTAAATCTGACACACTTAGATCATATTAATATTAATTATTGTGTGCTGTCCCTGATAAATATGTATATAATGTAAGTCAGTCAGCGATGTCACTCAAGTAGTTATTATCAATATTAATATTATTATTATTTATAGTTAACAAATACCTAGCCTATTGAAATATTTGTCATGCACCACCCAAAGCACAGCAGAAATGAAAGTCAGAGAAAAAAGCAGGGAATGTGGGCCTGGGAGAACAGAGCCAAAACCGTCCAGTGGAACAGCACTATGGCTTAAATATGAACCACATGTGTAAGAGAGCGAGTGCTGAGACAGCGCTCAAACAAACCACGCGCACACACACACGCACGCTGTACATTGTCCCTGGAGAGCGTCCATCCTTACCTTTCTTCCCACGCTTGTGTGTGCGTCTTTAGGTTGTCTTCAAGCTTGTCAGTGAGTTGTCATCCATCATCAAATCTCTGATATTTCTCTTTGTCCTCGAATGGCTCCTGTTAGATATAAACTAGCTTTAGAGCCTCCAAAGATGTTTCACAAACTCAAAAAACGACTGCTTGACTTGTTTCCTGCCACCAATTCACACTGTTTATCCACGTAAACTTGAACTTTTCTGGGGGGTTTGTGATATTGGATTAAGAATACCACAGTTGATTCAGCTGACCCAGTAATACTAACAAACAAGTAAACAAATCAGGAAAATCCCTATTGGAATTGAAACTATTAGAATTAGCAATAGCTGTCGCAAACTGCTATTTCATCAAAAGCTTGAGAAAACAGCTCTAGTGTTTATGCCAAAGCTGCTGTTAAAGCTAAGCTCCTTTTACAGACATTTGTATTTCTGCTTAGGCTGCTGTCAGAATGTGACACACACACACACACACACACACACACACACACACACACTTTTAAATGTGTTCAGAGCCACGAACAAACACGGAGACTAGAGTGTCCGCAGGTTTGTGAGAGGCCGCGAGGTGAGGCAAAGAAGCTAAGCTCTGGTGAATATTTGTGCGCTGCAGCTATAGCTCACAATTTTCTGCTAAATCAAAAGGAATTAGGGAAGCACAAACACGGCTGAGTTATGCTCCCTCTCATGGGGCTGGAGCTGGAACAGACTTTCTCTCTCTCTCACTGTCTCTCTCCCAGCCTGTGAACTTGACCCGAGCTTTCTCCTCATAAACAATAACAGAGTCAAGCGCCTTCTTGTCAGTTGGAGGAAAAGTTTGCCCTGATGCACGAGGTTCAATCTGGCAAATATCTCCTCAGAGGAAAAGTACTGATGGGGGTTAAACGCAACACTGGGGTGAAGGAGGGATAAAGGTGAGATTTACAGAGGCAGAGGTTTTTGACTAATCCAATTGATTTTGGTGTTGATACATTATAATCACGCTGGATTATTTCTGACAGAAAAGTTGCAGCAACGAAAGAGAATGAGCTGAATGAACCAAGGGCGATCCAAAGGCATGCACTGAGGGTGGAAGAGTTGGCCTAATGGCCCAGTTATGTGTCCTCTGTGGGGAGTATGCTGCAGCCTGTCACCAGTCAGGCAGTCCTGAGATGAGCTCAGCGTGTATTCCCATCCTCTGGCAGGCTGGAGCGGGGAGGACAGCCTGTCGTCAGACCTGGCCGAGTTCCTGCACTGATGGGACACACGGGGCAAACTCGACACCGGGCAAGTCTGAGCAAATGAACAAGGGACAGGTGGAAGAAGTGCAAAGACAAAATGTAGATCCGATGAAGTGAGTTAAAGAAACTCAGCTTCATTTCATAAGGATAGAGGCTGCTGTATGTAGTACAGATCGTAAAGCAACTTGAGCTCCCTCATTCATTTGAATGGAGCCAATCTGGCAGCACAGAGGTGCCAAGGCAGAAGAATGCAGGGTCATCAAGCGTAACTGTTGAACTAGGCTCAACCTTTCCCGGAACACAACGTCATCTGGCAGGCACAGCTTTGGAAAATCACATTAATGGTTGATTACTTTGTAATGTGACTGTGATGTAATTTTTCTGCTGTTTTCTTTGCGATCGCAAAAGATAACATGGTTGCTGCCGTGATAACTTTCCTGTGTCGTAAAAAATCCTGTCTGTGAGTATTAAAAACTGTTGTAGATGTTTAAAATCTGATAAGCCTCTCAACACATCATTAATCTGTTAATCAAACTGGACAACATGGGTCATATTTCAAATCTGTACCTTAAGCACACAAAAGCAGCCCTGGGTGTTTTAAATCAGGGCTGTTTTCGATCTGGATCTCTGCCTAGATCACCCAATCAAAGCTGTTTGGTTCAGGTCAGGTGAAGATCAGAATCAAGGTCAAAAGAAGCCAGAGTTGAATGTTTTTGGAACAGCAGTCCCCAGTGTAAAAGTGGGACACTTTGTAAAGCCATCCACCTTAAGCTTCTCATTAAGATGTGTTGAAGCATTGTGACAACTCCCTTTCCTTTCATCTTTGTCATTAAGACAACTGCAATACATTTTATGTCCACAAGAGGTTGCTGTGAGGAAAACGTAAACACGTTTCTTTTGAACATGTTACCTTATTTCTCAGCTGCCTTCCAGCAACCTCCTGTTCAGTTGTTTCTCCAATTCCATTTCTTCCTTTGCCCTAAAATTTTATAATAAGTCATCATCACACACCTGTAACTTTTGTATGATTTTCTATTGTCATCCCAACATACATACACACTACTCAAACTACATAAAGTTTCAAACAATCTGCTTATCTGACCTAACAACCTGCAAATTAGATGAGGTGGTGTGTGTGCAGCTAATTCAGTGTTAGCTCTTTTTAAAATATCAGGGCAGGATGGATGATTTAAAGTACTAAAATCTCCCCTTTTTTTACCTTAATTGTTGGTAGGTATGTTTTTCTGACAAGGGCAGTTTCAGTTTTTACAATATTTAATTTGAATATTTGCAGGATGACCTATTGTGAAGCTTCATTTGATAGGCTGCTGTCATGATTTATACAGGTCAATTAGTTGTGAGGATAAAAGCAACAGGCCTGAGTGGCTAGTTAGAAAATAATCAGCTGAAAATTCAGTAGTGTTACCAATAAAGCAAATGGAAGGTCAGAACATACATACAGACCCTAAAAATATGCTGTCCTCCAGAGGCACACAAACCACAACATGCGCGTGCATGTGTGCATCAGTGCGAGCCAGAGAACCAGATCTGCCATAATTTATTGTCCTGTAAATTTAGATCTGCCGACAGAGATGAACTGCCTTGAACAAACAGAGCTGTGCTGGAACTCCAGAAGCTTCTGAAATGCCTGGCTAGCTCTCAGAGAAGGTGCTGGGGCCTTTTGTCAACCAATTTCACCTGATGCAAAGGGTGCAACATAAGGCACAGACATTGAGAGAAGGTTTGTGTTCACGCAAGGGCAAAAAAGCTTACACACATAAGCGCTGCTACAGTATGTACCTTTGTGTTACATCATGGCTGCCTTCTACAGGGCTCAGCTCTGCATACCCTTTCTTTCTTTATACCCAGCGTGGCCTGTCATTAATAGATTATAGCTCCTGTAGGCACACTAAGTGTCCATGGATGCGATGGTGATAACTCTGTAATAGCATGTATACTGTGTTGCCGGAGGATGTCATGCTGAACAAATTCGGCACATGCACACACATGAACACACATGAAAAAACATTGACACAGTCTTCGAGCAGGTGATTGAGATGACATCAAAGGGACAAACAGGGCAGCTAGGGCCATTTGATGTCTAACACATCTAAGACACTCCTTAGGGGAAAAAAATAAATAAATATAAATGTATATTTTATATATATATACTTCACTGTCAATATCCAGACTAATGGTTACACAGACAGAAATAATCAAGCGTTCATCGTCTCTAATAGATGGTATAGAGTTAAATATGACTGCTTTGATTTCCTTTCTTTATTCACAACATTTAGGTTTTTGATGATGCAATGTTTGAAAAGAATCCAAATTGAAATTTACCTTTATGGATGCTAGTCATTTTTACAGCACAGCGTCTCCTTGCTCTCTCTCTTGGTGGAACTTAGTTTGTGCTGAGTAGTTTCCTGTTTTAGTAGGGAACTGTCTGTGTGACGTTCTCTGCAGGTCATGGGCAGCCGGTCACATGGTGACTGGCTGAGGTAGCACAGTGGAGGGTGAATCACTGAATCAAAGAGTGGATCCTCCTTTTCTGTCTCAATCTTTTTGCACTGGATAAGGAATGAATCACCCTGTAAAAGCCAAGACTTAAATCGTTTGTGGAACAGCTACTAAGATTAAAAAGATGGAAGCTTGTGTTTGTCATTAATTTATTCAGGATATGAGTGAAATGTAAAAGGTGTGTGAAATCTGGAATATAATTAGTTCTTGGGTGTGTGTCAAACATGGACTGCAATCAGTTAATCAGAAATTTAACACATGCCTCTTATTTTAAAGAAAAAGTGGAACCCCATAAGACTGACCATTTACGGTGACTGAAAAGGGACGTGGATCGTGTGTGTGTGTGTTTGTGTTTGTTTTTGCTTTAGGGAAAGGGTTTGGGTTAGGCTGTACAAAAGAATGAAAGTAAATGCAAAGGCCCCACAAAGATAGTAGTTCAAACGTGTGTGTGTGTGTGTGTGCGCACTTGCCTTTCTATGCAACAGTGGACCTGGGCATTGTTACACATTCACCAACAGTGGACCTTGTCGCCAACGAGGGACATTTTTTAAATCCCCTGTTGGACATGCTTTAAATCATGCTAAAATAATTTCAAAAGTACTTTGGTTAAATTTTTCAATTTTTGCCAAGAGGGGACCTAAAAGTGTGTGTGTAAATCCATATTGAGCAGGCTGGAGTAGCCATTTCACTTACCATTTCAGGAAAGCCTGACAGGCCACTGTTGGCAGTAAACTTGTGTGTGTGTGTGTGTGTGTGTGTGTGTGTGCAAATGCCAGAAACACACAGTCAAAAACAAATTTCACAACTCAACTGGTGTAATCATCTACCAAAAAATAAAAATCACTACTTTTTTTAAAATGAGATTTCTATTTGAAGTCAGACTAATGAATGTCAAATCAAGATGTTGAAAGTTTGATCTCTCCGTTCATTTTTGGGTTCAGCCTTAAGGCTGCTCATCAATATTTTACATATTTACAAGCAATTATTATGTGTATTGTGATAGTGGATGTTCATAGTAACAATTTCACCAAGAATTATCTTCCAAATCTGCCATTCCACTCATCTTTATAAAGTCTTAAAGCATCTTTGACCTCATTGTTTTCACAACTTTATAAGGTGATGATGTATCATTGCTGTATTTACAGCTTGTTGTGCTTCATCTTAGTGGTAAAAAAAATAATCAATGCAGCTTTAACAAAAGGCGACAGGGACTTTTTTTAATATACAACAGAACATCAATCATATCAGTGAAGTTTTTACATGTGACCAGATGGTAAAACAAAGAGTCATCTTGCTGGCTATCTTATCAAAGAGGGCTTAAGGCCTCGAGTGTCGATATTGTTTTTGTCTGCATGTTCATGTTTATGCTTTGATTATTGTACATAGCAAATGCAGGAGGCTGTGGTGCAGATTAAACCTTAAGCCTCTTTGGTGTTTGTTTAGTCTCATTAACCTTTCCTTACTTCCACATTTCTCTCCTTTGTGTTGTTTAAGACAGAATGAGTGGAGCTAGTGTATGCTGCATGAGCTGAGCTTTTCCTGCTCAGTCAGACCTGACATTAAAATGCATCACAGGTAATGTTATTATGACAGGACAGATAAGAATGCAAATTGAGACGCATTAAGGATACAATGAGAATCTGCCTAATTGAACTTGGACATAGTCAGGGACACATTCTTGGTGTTGTGCTTCGATGCCACCTTGGACCTCTCTTCATCTCTGTGAGCTGCACTGAGCTTTTTTTTAATGAGACAAAACACACTGCAGCAACTTCATAGTTATGATCTATCATTTTGAGTCAACTATGTTTTGAGCCACTGAAAGGAAATATTATAAAAATGAGGTATATGGGTTTGGCTATGGAGCAGAGGAAAGAAAACAATTAAGAAACAGCTCCAAATTGTCTGATCCAAAATCTAAGGACTCCAAACTCACTAATTCGTGTTATCAATGCCATTTAAATCAATGCCTTTAAACTTGCTGCTTGAAAGTTACAACAAGAGGTAATGTTGGCGTAGAAAAGAACCATCAGAAGCATGGTTTCATTTGCTGAAGAAACCTGAGAACAGTGCTGTTTGGAATGCCTGCAAAATCATTATTTCAGTAGTGTTGATTGTTGAAAACCCTCGAAAACCACTGAAAAATGATCAGGAATCAAGAGGATGATTGTTAAAGAACTGGACCAATAAAGAGACACAAAAAAGGCATTGGTAATAACAAATTAACATCCCTGTTTTCAATATAATGGACAAAAAAAAAATAAGCTGTAGAGTCCAAAGCAAAATTTTGTTCCATTCATTTGAATGTGGGGGCCCAGGATTCAGTCAGTTCCTGCTGTTCCCAGAATGACTCTGTGTAATTATTTGTATATATTTCAGGTCTGTGAAACCCTTAGTTTAGACTGTATTGTGGTAGTTAAATGAGCCCTATGTGGCCTGTAAGGGGAGTGGCATAAAAACCTTTATAATGTGCCTGAAGGGACACAGATATGGTTCTTCTCTGAACACTCACACTATGTGACAGACCTTTAGCTCTGTATTGATCTGTATTGTCTCGGCTAGTGGTTTAGGATGAATACTTGAGTGCAAGCCATTGTGACCCTTTGGTAAACGGCTTTGGAGCGAGGGCTCTAAGTTGTAGGAGAGGTCCTTCCACGCCCTGAGTGATGAGAGCAGGCTTTAACCGGCTGCAGGTGCGCTCGAGATAGGCGAGTAGAGCCTTTGAAGTGGAAGCCAACTGGGACCCTGGCCCATCTCTGACCAGCAGCCAGCATAGACACATTCGTTTTCAATTAACACTCTCCCTTCTTTCCCGATCGCTGCTCTTTTGCTCTGCTCTTTTTTTTAATACTTTGATATGTATATGTTCAGACGAACTCACCACTGAATTCATTGCTGAATTCACTACAGTCATGATGCCAGTGTCATATTTCTGTGGTATTTTGACCTTCTGTGCCTGTTATTTGTCTGTGTGTGTGTGTGTGTGTGTGTGTGTGGAAAGCCTCTCTCTCAGGGCCAGGTCGAGCGTCCAGAGAACTGTGAGTCCTCGGAGCTCTGACACTCTGATCTATTGTTTCTCATTTATCTCCCTGTGATGAAATTATGGATCTCCTCTCTCTCATGCCTGGTCATCTGAACAGGACGCATCCTGCCTTTGGCGCTGCTCATGAATAAAAACAAAGCCATACCAGCTCTGTAACATGATGGAATAATGTTGCAAATGCAGTTGTGGCTCCTTGGCTGAATTTTATTTTTTATTTTTTATTTTTTGAACCACGTAAATGCAGACAAGTATGTATATAACCATGCATGCACACATCTCATTAAGGAGAGTAAAAGAGAGAAATAAATGGCTGTTGCGATGGTAAGCTCCCTGGAGGCAGCTACATCTGGCTCCTGTTAGCCACAAGCGTATAAAAATCAAATGCGGTTTAGTCCCAGGCATTCTGCACTACACACACACACACACACACACCGGGAGGTAGGACTCCAGCATGGTGGTCACCCCCACCAGTCCCAGTCTCTCCAGTACCAACCCAAGTGAACTCAGCAGACATCAAGGGGCTCAGACAGGGACTAGTACTTCTGGCACAAACAGTAACAACAACCCATTTACAGCCTCTATACACAACATTAAACCCTTAAAACCCTGTGATACCTGTCTGCTGGGTCTCTGCTAATATGTCTGAGTGAGAGTGGGGGGTGTCAATAATGGAAAGAATTAGGAAAAAGTCCCTGTCATAATTCTGTCTGTGATAACATTCTGTATTTGGATTATATATTTCATATATTGCATTCTTTTTTTAAATTTTATACTGTATCTAGTAGAAAGTAAACATGAATAAGAGAAGTTCACTTTGATTATTCGATCCTTAAAGCATGAACGTACAAGTTTAAAGTCTCTGGCGTTTGACTGGTTTTATTTCAGTTGTGATTTAGAAAGTCAGAACAGTGTGTGTCGTGTGTTTCATGGCGCTCCATCCAACAGTTCTTGAGACATTTCAGTCATCCTCTATTGCATCAGATTAAAAGTTAGAGGATCATCAAAGTCAGTAGGATTCATCATCTGAGGACCATGAATGTTTCTACAAAATTTTATGACTATCCCTCGAATCTTTTTTAAAATATTTCAGTCTGAGCCAAAGTGTTGGGCTTACGTACAGGTTTGGAGCTTTAGAGCAAGTTTATTCCGGTAGAAATAATGTCCCATTCTAATATTATTCTAGAAAAAAATTATTCTTAAGTTTCACCTCCCACAGTCTTCTCCTTGTGTATAATAAATATGTTTGGATAATGGCCAAATAAAACAAGCAACATAAACTTTTAACCTTTGGGCTCTGTGGAAATGATTAATAGATTTATTGAGAAAATAACTGTTAGTCACAGCTTTAAATTAAATCTGCCCTCATGCATCAAATTCTGTATACTTCTTCATGACTTTGCCACTCTGTATTGTGTGCTCGACCATGACACACGTTGGAATGAAGTGAAAGCTACTGTGCAAAACAAGGATGCTACAAAGAGTTCATCAACAGGATGTAAGTGATAGTTTATGTGGCATAAACAGACACTCACGGACAAACGAGTGACCAGGCTACGCCCACATCCCGCACATCCAAACAAATCAGCATACACTCACTGGCATATGGCTGCGTGCTGCTTCACTGGACTCATGACTCATTGATCAACAGTCATTATCATTGCGGCTGGTGATAGCCTGATGGCTGACACACACTTAAAGCATGCGCTCTGTGTGTGTGTAATTCTGACAACATTTTTTGGAAAAAACACATTTTACAATGTCTAGGAAAATAATTTCATGTATATGAATTTTAAATCTTTCTCACCAATTGAAGCTGAAGTTCGGTGTAATTTCGATCATTTTCTGATGTTCTTGTCGTGTCGAAATGTCACTGAGGTCAAAGCCAGCTCATCCTGTGTGCCTCCAAGCCTAGCAGGCATGTCTGAAAGAGTCTGCAGCCCTGTGAGTCTGTCTCTGGCTTTCAATTTCCTGCCATGTTAAATCCTGGACAAACCAGCTATCTTGATTTCAGCTTGGGTGGGATGGACAGTACTTTAATAACTTCTGCATGATATTAGCATTTAACGTCAGAATAATATCACCAGTGCGCAAACGTTCTGCTTCAAAGCTTTGACAAGGAAGAACTGGTGCTCACTCTGAAGTACACATACCAGTGTTTTGCTTTTGTTAATATTTTAGCGATAGCATCATAGAAAGCCTTTGTTCCACACACTGCCCTGCATGAAATAGTGGCACCATCATACCAGCTCCACATATAAGCCCTTGCAATTGCCAGACTGGTGTCAGAAAGTTGCAAGAAGCTGTCAGCATCAGGGTGAGAACATTTTCTTGGTGAAGAGCACCAAATTTCACGCCATATTTGAACAATAGTTGTCTTGTGGTTGGTAAAGCAGCCTAGTAAAATCTGGCACATCCTTGGCAGCAGGTTGGCACTTTCCTGGACTGTCAGAGTGAAATGTTGCTCTTATGTAAGCTCTCCATAAACTCCACTATCTTGGACTGTGATGGACGGGCCCTCTGAGGTCTCTGGATATCTGACTTACATCATGATACAGCGAGACCTAGATTAGCCTCTTGACTGCCTTAAGGGCCTGGAGGCAGCAGGTTGGTTGCTGCCAGGTTTCAACAGACGGTGAGGATCAGAGAGACAGGACTGGTTCTTTGCCTTGTGCAGTGTGGTTTGGACAATGGAAGTATTTGGATACATTTTGTATGATTCTGAGACCCAAACTCGGGTAGCAGTCAATACCAAGTAATGACCTAATACCAGCGCAAAAAAATAACAATTCCTTTAGAATGTAAGGTGTAATCATAATTTGCTAAAATAAGAAGATTAAACATAACGCTATAAAACAACAGTGCACCAGAAATTTAAAGCTAAAATCTAGGAAAAGCTAATTCCTTACACTACACTAACTAAGCTAACTGGGAAGTAGCTAGGTACCTTTTAGTGGCTAAAAAAGTCACATGATATCAGATTGGTGTATGGACTAGCATACTCACTGATACCGACACCAGCATTTTTGCTGGTATCGGAGGCATTTTCCAATACTGGTATCTGTATCAGAAAAACTCCGGTAACAGTGATATATCTAAAATACATTTCTCCACAGTAAAAGTAAAGAGGTATTATCATTTTAACGATTATAGAACTAATTCTGCAGAAGAATAGACTGGATCTTTGTTAATACAGATAATTGTAACTGCTTGAGGTTAATCTATTGATAGCTTTATATGCTGTAAGGTAGTTAAAGGTGGAGTCAGTAGCATTCATTCGTTGACGTTTGTAAACACAACATTCAAACTGGGCCCCTCCTCCCAGCTCAGTGCACCAGAATGCACTAGGGCTATATTTCCTTTTCTTTGCGCTATGTCCACATTCGTAACTTTATCCACTCCGGATGGCGTCCAGTCGCTGCTCCGCGGTGCTCTCAGCCTCACCTGTGCACTGTCATTTGCAGGGAGAAATGCACCCCCTCCCCACCCAGTCTCATCCCAAGTAGGTCCTGAGTCAGCCAAAACATCAAAATACAGGCAGAGGGCAGTGTGTCTCCATACACAGTCACCAACACACATAAACAGAGGCCAAGAAGTGATGATTGAGCAGCATTACTTTTGCATATGTCTATATTTAATTTTTTAATAACATTCCACTGACTCTACCTTTAAGTTCAGCGGTTCCCTGTTTGGGGTGGATCCCCTCCAAAAAGTCACATGACCAATCTGAGGGGTTGCAAGATCAATAATGGAGTTGAACAGAAGAAAATTCAAGCAAAATTGTGTGTGTAATTTGTTGAAATATTCTTCAATCTTTTGGTCTTTGAATTTTTTTTTTTTTTGAGCCTCAGAAAATAACTTAGATGAAATCATCTGAAAAGTTTGTGAATCACAAGCCAAAAAGTTTTGATTGTTTTAATATGTAACTTTGTATTGTAGACTACCTTAAACAGAACTGTTGTGGCCTTTACTGATATTGATATCTAGGATTATTAAAAATCTGTTCAAAATATTTACCAATTTTAACATAAATAGGCAATCTTGTTACAAATCCTTTCAATTTTTACCTTTTTGTTGTTGCGACCAGTGTACTTATTGATACATGTCAATCCTCTATGTAATGGTGTCACTGTTTGAAATCACCTTAGGCCTAGTTTGGCATTTCAGTGCTGCGATCTTGGCATTTCAGTGCTGAGAGAGAGATAGATAGGCTAATTAGCCTTGCCAATTAGCCTAACTGTTATCTAGAATCCTGATCTGACTGATAATTAAGCTTAAGCTCAAGCAGTCAAATAAATGTAGAGGAATAAAAAGAGCATTATTTTCCCTTGGAAATGTGTGGAGTATAAATATTAAGTAGCCTAAAATGCAAATATAAAACTGGAGTACCAGAACTTCAGAACTCCACCATTTGAGAGATGTTTGTTTATTTTGTCAGGATTTTGAAAAATCACAGATGTGAGTATCCACCTTTGTCATTTCCTCTGCAGATGCGTGAGCCCGCCTTCCTCTGGGAGTCTGATGCATGTCTGAGCTGGCCTACCAACACACAAATGTTGCAGTGCCTGAACATCTCACCATGTGCTTCTAATCCAACTACTCTGTCTCTTCATTCCCTATGACTCCTCCAGCATCCTACCCCCCCCCCCCCCCCCCCCCATTTAACCCACCACTACTGTCCAAAACTTTACTCGTTCATCCAGCTCTACCTCACACCCATATTGCACCTGACAGTAATTAATCTCTTTCTTCAGGACCCTTCACCCAGGTTTTATGATGCTAAAGGATGATCCCTTTCATTTTTCCGCAGTTTAAAACATAATCCAAAAAATACACTTTAATGACATTATTTCATGTGGTGTCATATTTTGCAAAATTAGATTGATAGATTAAATATTACGCAGATTTTTTTTTCTTTTTTAATTGCAGAAGTGCCAATGATCGAAGAATTGCAGTTGTTTTAAGAAAACCTTCTGAGAAATGATCTTATTTGCTTTCTTATGGAGAATTACATGAGATGATTGGTTCTGATTCTGTATATTGAACACATAGGAGGAGCTATCAGCTGGTTAATTTGTCTTAACTGGAGCAGAAACAGGTCATTAGCTTGGGCTGCAGCAAAGTTATTGTCATTATTGATTACAAATCCTGGATGGGAATGGATCAATCATTTTGACAGTAAAAAATTTCCAGGGTCAATGGTGACATTTAAATTACTTGCTTTGTCTGGCCAACAGTCCGCTGATACTGGTGTTAAAATGGCTTTAGTGAGTTTTACTTGTGCCGATAGGATTTGTTACCCTCTAACAGAGCAGTTGTTCAGTCTTTATGCAAACTGCATCCTGGTTCCAGCTTCAGATTTAATGGGCAGATGTGAGAGCACCACTGTTAATCATTAATCATGAGTTCTTGCTTACTGTACATCCAAAAGTGCACAGATGTTGACTGAAAAGTTAAACATGATGTCATTTTCAAGCAGTTACAATATGAGTATTTCTCAAAACACAAATTTTGAAATTACCAGTGAACTATTTAGAAGGTTTTTGTTCTAATATTTTGGCATTTTCCTCTGGTCATATTGAACATAGAGAGCAGACAGAACTCTCATGGTGTTGCGGTGCATGACCGTCAAGTTAAAAGTCTTGTAAATCCCGCAGACTCTTATCAGCCTGCTCTCTGTGGGATTTGAAACAGACGCTCTCTTGCTCATTCAGTGTGCATGTGTGCCTTTGTGCCCTGTAGCAGACTGTTAGCAGGGGAAACACATGTCCACATTAAGCAGTTTCACTGATCAAGCTGATATGAGTGGAGATAAAACAACAGAGAGGGAACACGTCCCCCTACCAGTGCTTCTGCTGCGAGCTGTCAGCAACAATACTCACTGAGTCTGCACATGTTATCATTAAAACTGTATGTCAACTTAACACTGCTGCTTACAAGGCAGAATGAAATGCAAGGGAGAGATGATCATAGGAGATATCATTTGATGTGAGTTTGTGAAGTGCATCATTTTAATTCAGTTTTCAACACAATGAACTTCACAAGTTTCTTTGTAAACATCTCCAGCATTAAAAAAAACAATGAACAGGAAAGAAATGGAAGGAGGAGAGTAGGGGAATGACTGATTGCAGGGTATCAGACCAAATGGGAACCAGAGACTGTGAGATGTCAGAACTACTGTAGATTTATACTTTACCTGCTCCCATGAGATCTGCCACACATACACCCACTCTGAGCAGAACAAAAGCGGGGGGAGAGATATGAAAAGGTATGGGCACCAAGTCATAGGTCAAACAGTGCAAGAGGATTAGTAAAAGAGGCCTACAGAAATGAGTGAGAGATGGAGGACCAGTGAGTGAGAGGGCTGGGTCTGAGGAGAGACCAGCAACATCAGCTGGGTCTTATTTAGATCAAGCTTTTGTACTCTGAGAGGAGCCCTATGCACACGCCTGTACATCTGCCCTCCGCATGTTGGACTGCACTGGGTGGGCTGCCCTTTTCTGTCCTGCCCTCTCCTCATACTGCCCTGTATCTTTCTCCAGGGTAAAGGAGTGCTCTGTTAACACTGACACCAAAATGGTTCAACAGGGAAGATAGTGACTGTGATACATGAGGGCGATTTCCTTCAGAGTTTTGTTTTGAAGAAGCACCATAATTCACAAACATTCCTCAGTGGCAGTCATTTTAAGGAAACTCTCCAAGTTGCTCTGCAGTTTGGTAACTCATTTTGCCCAGTCAGATGAAGATCTGCAGCATCCATTATGTATTTGCTCGAGCATATGGCCAGTTCACTACTGTACCTCACTGCTTCCCCAACAGTGATACATACTTACAGCCCCACCCTTAAAAACATGGATCCCTACCATGGCATCTTCCTTTTCTCCATAGTTGACACTGACAAAGCTTCTTATCCTATCAGCTGGAAATATCAGCTTGTCTGTAAAATGTAGAAGATAGAGAACCAGGAGTTTAAATGGTGGTTGTTTCCACTATACAGTATGGAACAGAAACCCCAATTTCCATCATCTGTAGTACTTCCACCAGAGATGTCTTCTGAGCATCAGTTTGAAAGACAAACACACAAACGTGGACTGCACAGCCACCAACATTATTAACCTTGGAAAGAATGCTCGATCCACACAGATCATCTATCTTCAAGTGCAAGCAGACTGGTGGGCAGAAGAAAAGGTACAAGAACAACATCAAGAGCAATCTCAAAAACTACCACACCAATAGGTGGGAGGTCATTTCTCAGAGCAGAACAGTATAGAGAAACAAGGTCCTTGCAGGACTTGTACTTTGTGAAGAGGATCTCTGATGGGCTGCAAAAGCAAATGATCAGCCTCTTAAGCCACGCCAAGTGTCCTTTCTAACTTTCTGGTGCCGGAGGCTATTGCCATTGGCTAGTGGGCAGCTTCTTACCGCCCAATTTCAGTCCTTTTGTGAATGATTGTTGTCCTACGGCAGACAGCTGGTTGAAAACACTGCGTGAAACTGTGTAACTGACAGACACACATGACAGCTAACAGACCGCAGAGCTGCTAACTGTTACTTTGAATGGCAACTGGTCCAAATTAGAGCCGCTCGCCCCCTTATAGACCTCAGACCGTGATCCAATCCTGACTCCCGTGTAAATCACAGCTGGCCAGGTGACTGCTGAGTCCTGCCTTTTGTTTCTTTTCACTGGCCAACTTAACTTATTCTCTCTCTCTCTCTCTCTCTCTCTCTCTCTCTCTCTCTCTCTCTCTCTCTCTC
>JAQLOL010000002.1:15521848-15533357 GCA_029783665.1 Naso thynnoides
TCTCTCTCTCTCTCTCTCTCTCTCCCTCTCTATGCCCCTTGTGTTTTCTCTCAGCCTATGACGAGATGACTCCGCTTTTAAGAGAAGATGCAACAGGGTGTGCCTCACCTATGCAATGTTAACTCTTAGCAGCTCATATGTTGCTAAATTAAGCTTCCTGGTCTACCAGACAAGGTCTCTCCTTAACACATCTTCAAAAAACCAATATGCTCACCCACAGGGAATTCTCAATGTTTGTTCCAGTGCTGGGTCATGTAAAAAAAACACTCCATTAAATGTATATACTGTATAAGACCTGCAGCCGGGAGTAGTCTTCATTTCTTTATTTTCTGTTCTCAAGCATGATGACAAACACACACAGCAGCCAAACGTTTCGGCTCAGCCATCTTCAGTGGCTGCATAAGTGGAAACGGACCCAAGGCCTCTTTTTGTTTGTAAGGCCCCTCCCATTGACCCCACACCTGATCCACATGTCTCAATTTGTTAGTGTCTGATTCAGTGTCATACATAGCAGTGTCACCCTGAAACTGTGAACACAAATACAATATGATACATCAAAAACACACTAGTGAAGAACAGGGACATATTCTCCCAATAAATAGCAGCTGTACAATCAAGAATACAAGCAGACAGGATGATCATAGAATCAACAATCCATAGAACACATTTCATATTTCACCCTCTCCTTAACACAGCCATAAAACAGTTATGGATATGTCAACCGAGGTGTAATATCAAAACCAGTCAAAGTTTCATTGTGACTGCTTCTGTTAATTACTCTTACATTAAGTCAGATGAAAAGAGATTACGTGTTTAGTATTCTTGGATAATTTGCACATAATCTGACATAAATTTATAATCTACAGGAAATCGTGAACATTATAGTGTGCCAGCAGTGTGACATGACATGACATGAGCAGGTGGCAGAAGTGTGTGTGCATGTGTGTGTGTGTAAAAATGGCGATCACTCACTGGTGGTATACACCAGCTGAAAGGTCTAACTGGCTTTATCTAAAAGTGCTTAAGTGGTATTAGAGGGTCACATGGACTGCCAGACTGTGTGATTGTAGGAGGAGAAGCATATCCAGATGTGTGCTAGTATGCATGCGTGCGGAGGCCTAATGGCCCTCAGTGACTTTGCCTGATCACACAACACACACATACGCACACACCACAGCAGAGGAACACATGAAAGCTCTGTCAAAAGAAAGTCCTCCGGCCCCCTCACAGGAAGACCCCATTACAGCATGTGTATCGATAAAAGTGGTCCCCCTCATCTGCCCTGTGGCTCCTGATAGCCATCTCCTCCCTTCAGTGGGTTCCTACTCAGGCCGCGCAGGTCCGACAGTATAACTGGCCCCCAGAGAAACAACATAATGGAGTTAACTCTGTTTATGCGGCAGATAAAACAAATTTACTCTTGCTCGATGCCAGATTCCCCTTAGTGCTGGTGGGCACACACATATTTGCGTGCTATTTTTTCAATGTGTTCAGTACTGGTCAAATACTGGCACACTCTGTATGTCTGTGGCATTGAGTGCATTCAAATGGTCAAACTACAGAACAACGGGCAAGGGTCTGTTGTCTTTGAAACACAGCTTTAGAAGTTAAACAGTTCTTTTGATGGAAGGTGGACTGTATGAATTTCAGCAACAAAACCACATAATACAAACAGTTTAAGAATAAGAATTATTACTGTTCATTGTTTATTAGAAGTGGCTAAAGGATTCAGATATGTTTGTTTTGGGGTCCTGTTTGGTGGGATTACTGGGGGACAGGAAAGTAGGGAGGCAACTGCATGAAGATGAACATTTGGTGAGCAACATAACGTTGTGGCTGCAGTTTCTTGGAAACCAGAGGTCGAGACTCAAGGGGGCACCTCTCAATAAGCGTCATCATACCCCCTGGTTTCTATAATACAAAGAAGAACTGCTTATAGGAGCACTGGGGGAACGTGCAAAGAAATTCCTATTGTGCATTCTTTTACCAAATACAATATTGTATGTTTGTACATGGATGGATGAGTGTGATAAGTGTGTGATAAAACAGATTTTTGTGTTTTTCCTACAACCAAATTTTTATGATTAAAAGCTGCAGAGAAAACAATTTTCATCTAACCTTGAAAAATATTTTTGCGCCCAAATGCTCAGTGTATATAGTAAAGTTAAAATGCAGAGACATAGTCATAACATAGGCCCCTAGAACAAGCACAGGACACATATAAAAAAATATATATGCAGAATGTAGGAAGAGGAGAGTGGAAATTAAATGCACATTGTATAACTGTAACTGCAGGCACTGGTTTCTTTGTTACAAGCAATGAAAAAACTATACAGAGAAAGGTATAAGGTTTATATGGGGGAAAAAATTACCAAAAGAAAAAAATATATCCCTTATGAAAAGTTGCATCACATCACATGTATAGAACACAACAGTGTTCTGGGTTTTAAGCACATAGCACAAATAAATCGATCTGTTGCTGAAGGTTCTCCTCCACAAACCCATAAAGACGGTTAGGTGCGTACCTGGTAGCTTGTGCATTGATGTGTGAGCAGTGGGAAGTGTTGAAACATCGTTAATGTTCCCTCTCTGTCCTAGAAAAAAATATCATCAATCATACAGTCTCTCTAATAGCAGTCCATGCACATTTCACATGCTGGCGTTGGGCTCAACAGTTTCAGGAGAGCATCACTGACATGTGCATTTAATGCTGCATCTGCCACATAAGGATGCAATATGATGATGTCTTGTTACCCTGGGAGTTGAACTGGGAGCCTGTTTTTTCCCCTTGCAGTTGAAGTAATCTCATCATGACATTATAATGTAGATGAATAGCCCTGACCTGGCAGACTCTGCTCCATCACTGCTAATGGAAGAGAAAAGTCATACTTCACTGCTTGTGCAACTCTGCTGGCAATCAGTCTGAATAACAAGGCAGTGCACCAAGACAGGCTTTGGTTTTTATTCGTTGATCCTAATGCAATACTCATATGACAGCGATAGATACAGAACGGCATATATATTATGGAGCGATACCTTTCAACTTCCTCCAGATCTGTCTCTCTTGGACTTATCGTTTCAGTGGCTCTAATCAGCCTCTGGATCGGCCCAGATCCCCACTTGACCTGCAAACCTCAGCAAATGAAACTCCTCTGGGCTGGCAGCTCGTGCAGTACAACATTCACCCAAACACCTCTCAGTGTAATAGAGAATGGTGTCAGATGTGATTGTAATGGTGTTGTTTGAGGGTTCAGTTTGAGCCAAAGAAGTTAAACTTTGACATTTACTTCTTGAATGCTGGCGGTAGAGGAGTCTAAAGACATACGAAAATGCTTTAGTTTATCTAATTCGCCTAATCTACTAATGCTGAGCGTGGGAACCACTTAGAATAAAGCTTCTGCCTTCACACTGAGTTTACATAGTACAGTCTCAGCCTGTTGTCAGTGTCTCTCACTATAAACAACAAACAGCCCAGAGGGGATAAAACTAGCCACAGTCAAGTGCTCAATGCACTCACACATACATGCTCGGGTAACGTTATGTGCGGCGGTCCCTCTCACTGTGACGGATAAACACCCCGTCGTGTGGCCTGATCTGTTTACGAGTTAGCCTCTGGCCAGCCAGGGTCGCAGAGGTTGTGTGTGTGTGTATATATGTGCGTGTTACTGTCTGAGAGTGTTAGGGAATGTGTGATGGAGGGATTACAGGCGAGCTGGCCGCTGCTTTCACAAGGAGAAAACACACACAAACACAGGCAGAATGTCAGACAAGCTTATTGTTTAAAGTTTTTGGTGGGGGGATAAGTTTGTCTTCGAAGTAGCCTGCTGTCCGCTCCTATTAAGATGGCAACCATATCATAGATTAAAGGGAAATTCCATCAGTTTATCACCTTCTCTCTCACAGCCAGTGAACTGTGTTGATAGTCTCTGTAGTGGGATTGACATTCTCGGTTAGTTACACTGTGTGATCCTGCTGGTGGTCAGTCCATCTTTATCCTCATGGGAAGTCTCCACCCAAACTCACATCTATCTATCTATCTATCTATCTATCTATCTATCTATCTATCTATCTATCTATCTATCTATCTATCTTTGTTCTGACCTTTTATCTCTTCTTCTATCTGGCACGTTTCTCAACTTTGTTCACCTGTCTTACTCCCTGAATGACGCACGTTAAACCCCTCAGAGAGGGTAGCGGAGGTCGTACCAACCCTCCAAGCGGTGCAAAGCCCTGGCTACTGAGGTTGCAGCTGTTCCCTGGACCCAACTACTGGCAGGTTGCAACGCCCTTCTGGCGAACATCAAGTGGTCCACGAGTCCTGGGATACATGCATTTGAACTTGCCCACTGGGATGTTTCACAAGAGGCCAGCTGGGAAGACTGAGGGAGCCAAGAGGAAGGTGAGGGGGTTGAAGGGAGATGGTCGACAGGAGAGGCAGAGGAGAAAGAGAAGATATTAGTAACACATGGATAGGGATTCAAGGAGTGAAGGTTCTGGTTTGTGTGTGAGAAAGAGAGGAGGATGGAGAGTTCGAGAAAGAAATCGTTGGACAGTGTAGGTTGACTCGAAGAAGAAGAATGAGTGTAAGATGCACACAGACCCGCTCTTCACTTTCCCTTGTTGTAATATTTTTTATAATCACATCAAAAGTATTTGACAGTTCTAAATTCCAATGAGTGATTTTCAGAAAAGTGACTGTCACCTACAAACTTCAATGCAACTGTTGATTTTTTTCTTTACCATACGTTTTGATAATTATATACATAGGCACCTGTAACAGATAGTATTTCATGCAATTGATGCAAAAACATTTTTGTCCTACAGTGTATTCTTAATCGGTTGACCTTTTCAGTGAATCTGAATTTATTAGAGCATGTAAAAGTTTGCCATCTAACAGGTACCTTAATACAAAGATATGGATCTTTGTTGTGACATTGAAGTTGGACACTCAGCAGTCATCAATAGGAGAGAATCCTAAAAAAGACCCCCCCCCAAAAAAAAATTTTCCCACATAGGAAAAGGACTCAAAACTAAAGACATACTTGAGAACTTAAGATGTCTAGAAAACCAAATATTTGCCCAACCTCTTGTCTGCTAAAACGAAATGCGACATAAAAATACTAAGTAATATCAATTAAAAAAACAAAACAAAACTCTGTAATGCAAACCAAAGTCAAGTGAAATAAATAGTCACGGTCAAAATTAAAAACATTAGAGACTGTGAAAGAAAGATTTTGACTGTCAACTAATTCTACTTCTTGCATGAGTTTGTGGTGATTCTGCAGTCAGTTGATTTGCATTAAAGCAAGTCATGTCTCTTATTTAAAGAAGAAAAAACAACAAAATTATAAATATAATAATTAAAATTGTAAAGTTCAAAAACACATTATTTATTGTTTTTAAATTGGTTTGCACTACGCTGATGTAGATCCATTTCCATCAACGAAAAAATGAAAAAATTTGAATAGTCCAAATTTCCAAATGTTAAAATGTTTAGTGTCAAAAGTCAGAAGTACAGTATTTCATGATTAGTGTTACCTCTACAAGTTCAATTAAGGACTGACCAGCAGATGAAACATGTTTTATCCGTTTCTTTTTAGTAATGTTCGGCTCTAGCTGAGCACATTTGGGAGTAACAGCAACACAAACTGCAGC
Organism: Naso thynnoides; assembly: GCA_029783665.1. Taxonomy (NCBI): domain Eukaryota; kingdom Metazoa; phylum Chordata; class Actinopteri; order Acanthuriformes; family Acanthuridae; genus Naso; species Naso thynnoides. Next base: position 15,527,504 of record JAQLOL010000002.1, read on the forward strand.
TGCTAGAGCTTTTTGTGCATTTGAAAAACTTTACTTGAAAAAGAAAGAGAAAGACCCTGCATAGCAGTTAGACATGTATCACAACAGTTACTGATTCTGACTCTGTGCCTGTTAAAATGTTTTAGTTTGTGGCTCCTGTTTTCGCCATTTGTGCACCTGTTTCTTCATGTAAGTAGCTGCAGCACATTTGCTCTGTGTGGGGAGCTGCGGTGCTATCTCTACACATTTCACCTTTCACCCTGTTTTTAGCTCTTCATTTGCTTGATCTCGTTAGACATCCGCAAATATTCGTAAGAGAATGCAGCATATTGTGCCTTTTTAGCAACTTATGAAGTAGAGTGGCAAGTTTAGATCAAAGCCATATAGTGCCACCTACTGACATAAACTTGACAGAACAGGATATTAACCAGACATTCTTCTGAACAATACTGGGGTGTAAGTTTAACAGATATGACTTATTTGTAGGTGAAGTTTAACCTCACAGTGATGATATGAATGTGAATTTTTTATTCATAACACCCTTTTTTGTTGTTTTTATTGTTTATTCTTTAATCATGTAAGAAAAGAATTTGACTCAAGTTAAAATTTGCAGAATTATAAAACTGATAATTAATCATCTCTGTCACACACACACACACACACACACACACACACACTGTTGGTTACCCAGTGTGGTATTTGTATGATGGACTTAATGGTTTTTAGGGCTCAACAGATAGTTCCCTTACTCACACTAGTGGTACTACTCACAGATCAGTATATAGACAGATGTAAACTCTCTGTGTTGTTCCTGATTACTCGATATCACAAGTCAGTCAAACAACATGTGCATATTTTATACTGAACATGAATTAGGTATAGGTATGGAAGGAAATCCTTGTTGAACGCATCCTAACTTTTTCAACTTTTCATTTAAGGATTAGAAAATGTATGCAGATGAGATACTACAAACCTTTATCGATCTACAGAGGGAAAATTCAGCTGTGGCACTATTACAAGAAAATACATAAAAACAGATGGAGAGAAACGTTGAAAAATAATTAGAACCATTAAAAAAATAAGAAATAGCAGAAATCAACTTCAAAACTTCACGCTGTTTTACTCTATGTGGGCTACTTTTTCCTATTTTACTGTAGCTGCTACCTGGGTGGCAGCTAACTGGGATACAAATAAATAAACAATAAACAATTTCGCAATCACGTTTTTTCTTTGTCTCAACCTGCTCGAAGACAAACAGTAGTTTGCAGAGGAATACATAACGGTGGACGAGATCAAGTCAGATAATGGGTGAGGAGGGGCTGATAAAACGTTCGCGGAAAAATGCACGCAAAGCAGCCCGCAGACACATTCAACATGAAATAATGTAGTTTACGCTCCGGTACAGAGGATGGCAGTAATGCACCTGCTAGCTGACTTCACATTCGCTAGTGTACTCAAAGAAAGAGAAGAAGAATTTGGTGGAGGAGGAGGAGGAGAAGAAGAAGGCCCGCTTTGTTTATAAACTGGCCATGTAACGCGTCAGTTTCTTATCGATGGGTTAGCTTGTCTTTCAGGTCAAATTTGGACGAAAGGTGAGATATTTTTGGCTTAAAGCTGCGCACAGAACCTTCCTAACATCAGAATTTGTAAATTAACGAAATTCAGCTGCTTGCTTGTTGCTTGGATAGCCACCGTAGCTAACTAGCAAGTGAGGTACGCTAAGTTGACAGGTAAAATAACGTAAGGTTAACTTTATCGTTACGGCAACGTCTACGGTTAACGAGAGACCCCGACATGATGTAATGTAATTAATCTTCATACTTTGTGGAAATATTCTTCCCAAATAATTTACTGAAGTTGGTTTGGCTGATGGCTGCAATAGCTTCTTGCTGTAACAAGACTCCTTCTACCTGAGCAAGTTCCTCATTAAACGTTTAAATCTTAATTGTTAATTTTTCTACGTTTAAGTCAACGGCTTAGCTCTGAGAAGTAGGCATCCTGCTGTTGGGATTGTGAAGCATGCAGTGTTCAAACACGTTCAAAACATAAACAAGGCATTCATCATCAAGTACATGACGATAGCTGTTGAAAGATATGATCTTCTTTTTATTTATTTATTATATTTATTGTGGACCCAGGGATGAATGGATGGATGGATGGATGGATCAACTTTAGAGTCACTGCATATCGACAGTGATCGTGATGGTGATGGAGTCACCTCCTGGGTGTCAGTGTGTCCCAGAGGCCTCTGGCAAATCCAGCAAAAACAAGCAAGCAAGAGGAGGCGACAGATTGTTTCTGATTCTGGACATGTTGCAAGTATGATGCTTTTACTTTCTTGTATGAACTTGTATGAAGTATCTAGTGATCTAACTCAAATAATGTCTTTTTGTCTCTAGTATCATCCGGCTGCTGTCCAAGGTTGGGTTCACTGTGTCGAGTCCGAGCGCGGCTTAAAGCTGACAAGGATAAAGTGGACAGTTTAGTATCTGACAAGAGAAATGAGGAGCTGCCGGTCCACCCTGATCAGTCAGTCACTGCGGTTACAGAGATAGTTGCCACAGTCTTCCCGAGGCAGGACAACTCTGTGCTGCAGGTCCCACTTGGTGACTGGGTAACGCTGAGGCTTGGGGAGGGTCAGTGCGATGTCACGGAGGCATGCGTGGAGAGGATGACAGCAGGGGAGAAATGTGAGGTAAGAGTTTAACCAGTACAGAGAAATGATTCATTGTTGACAATAACAGCTTAACCTTTTCTACAAATTCTTTGCAAATTGTTGGTTAAAATGTAAGTCAGTCAGTGATCAGTTTAACATTGTAGTATATTTGCAGCAATTTGACATATGCTGACAGTTGTAAGCCCAACATTTGGATGTTTAAAGTCTCAGTTTGGTCCCAGTTTCTCAGGGCGTCGTCACATCAAAGCAATAAAAGTTATATTAAATTAAATTAGTTGTATTTCAAACATGAAAGTTTATGGTCAGTATAATCACCTTGTTTCACTTCTCAGATTTTTATTTCTCCATTGGGAAATGGACCAGATGTCTCCGTTGCTCATCCAGCTGAGGAAAACTGGCCTTTGTGCACCACCATTGAACTGGAAGCTTTCACGCCAGGCAAGGAATCCTGGGAAATGCGTCCAGAGGAAAAGTGGGAGTGGGTGAAGTCACACAAAGGGAGGGGTGGAGTGAGATTCCGTAGTGGGGATGTGTGGGGAGCAGCAGACAGCTACAGTCGCGCCCTCAAACTTCTTATCACTCTCTGTGGCCACGTGAAGAAAAAAGGACAAGAGCAAGAGGCAGAGCAGAGAGACACAAATACTGGTGAAAAACCACAACACCTTCCTTCCACAGATGAATTCAACACTACGAAAGCAGAGCTCCACTCAAACATGTCTTTGTGCCAACTCAAACTGAACCAACCAGAGCGGGCAAAGGCCAGTGCTGCTAAAGCTACTCAGCTGGACCCTGATGGGGCTAAAGCCTGGTACCGGCTAGGCCAAGCCTGCCAGATGGTGAATGAGCTGGAGGAGGCCAGGCAGGCGTTTCAGAAGCTGCTAGAGATACAACCAGAGTCTCCTGCTGCTTTGAAGGCCCTTAAAAACATAGCAAGTAGAGAGAAAGAGACAAATGCACAGTTAGGGCTAAGACTCAGCAAAATGTTTAGCTGAAGGTGCAATATTGTAAGTTTATTATCTGATGTCATCGAGAAAGCAATTTTTTTTTGTTTTACCCGTAAATGGAAGTGAGTCTACAGCCAGTGCTTCAGATCTGAGGAAAATCAATGAATCTGTAAATTCTTGTTTTCTTTCCAGCAGTGTGTTGTTTGAATATGGGATCCCAGAATGTAACGGGACGTCAAACCAACATGATTGTAAAGATTGATAATTAATTAAAAATAATTTGGATGGTTGCAATACTTTTATTCACACCTTTTTTAGAACTCTAGATTTTTTACAATTGTCCACACACAAATGTTACTAATATACTTTAAAAGACATAGCCATGTCAGACTTTTTTATGTTAAATGATACATGTTTTTTTATTTAGGTGTGTAAGGTATTGAGATCATTTCAGTTGTGTGTATGCAAAACAGAGAATTGGCACGAAACAGAATTGCTGTAGTACTTATATTTGACCACAAGGTGTTGCACTTTATCAGCCATTCCCAGAGTGTCGGTTGTCTGTTGAAAGAGCTACAGGGAAACGTGGGTTGAGCGCATTAGTTCAGTGGGGCTGCAAAATGCCGAAACCCGGGATCGAACCAGGGACCTTTAGATCTTCAGTCTAACGCTCTCCCAACTGAGCTATTTCGGCGCGGCGTGAAGGAGTGGCTGATCTCTCAACTTTTGACGCTGTCATAAGGTGATGCGATAAAGCGGTTCTACCATTGACGGTCATTTTTCTCTGATAAGTTAAATAATTTGCACGTTGCATTGCTGTGGTAGATTGACTTCAGTAAAGGTTCCAAATGTTGGACTTGATTGCCTCCGTCAAATAAATGCCGAGAAGGGTGGCTAGCTTAAATGGTAAACAACAATTTCTTGTACACCTTCTGGCAAATGGTGCAAAAGCACACAACCAGTGATATAAATATTTAACCTGAAGTGGATTTACCAAAAAGAAACTGATTGGATTTTGTAAAATGAGCGACCCACTTAAGTGAATCTTAGTTTTAGTCATGGAAGCAACAGGTACATATCAGACAGAGGCACTTTATGGAATCAAGTCAGTGTCCAACCATAAAGTTGTGCAAAATAGAAATAAAATGAAGAAGGCGTTGAGAAAACGTTTTTTTGTTTTTGTTTTTTTTTATTTTGCACCTCTCCCTCAGACCCCACAAAGCATGAACAAAATTCAAAGATCAGTTGTCATATGCACAGGAAACAAATGGACCTGGTGACCTCTAAAAAGCAGCTCCCTTTGGCAGAGAAAACATGATCATGTGTCCTTGATGATGATCCATTTAATCAAAGAAAATCTGATAAGGTGCCTTTTCAGTGGAGAAACATGTTCCAGTACCATACAGGCAGCCCTGCTCATTAGACAATATGTTGGTCTGTACATGCTTCTGGTTGAATAACCAGTTTCCATGTGTGTTTTACATTTGTAGTTAGGGTTAGGAACCAGGGTTTGGAATGGTTCAAATGCATCATTACTTTAGTAATGCTTGTGCCTCTTTTATTTATGTATTGTTTTTTTTGTTTTTTTTTTCATCCTCCAGCCCCTCAGACAGCCTGAGTCCATCTATGGTCAGTTCCTCTTAGACTTGTTCGACTTTGTGTTGTCTGTGTGTGCCTGGGCTGCAGAGAGCTGACTCCACGCATCCACAATGAGCACCAGCGGTATGACGATCCACAGCGCGTTCATGAAGATAAAGTAGAACCAGAAGTAGATTGGGTGTCCAAACTCACTGTGCAAATATCCATCTCTGTGCTCCGTGAAGAAATAGAGCACTGCTCCGTAAATCTGACCTGGGATGAGATTAGAGACCCATGATGGAAAAAAAATATGATAAGCAGTTTATAAAATCCGGTGAATAATTTGCTCCCAAGTGAAGCGACAGTGGACCGTCTTACCTAATGAAACGATGAGTTGCAGAACAAATCTGTAGGGCCTTTTAGTTAAAAAAGCAAACACAATCCAAAAGCTGAAAGGTCCCCACAGCACTGCAGTCACAGTCTCCATACTGACAGTGAAGTTGTCAGCTCTAAATACAAAGGAAATGTGCAGAGTGCAGTTAGTTACCCTGGGCCATTTTTAAGATATCTGCTTGAAAAATGACATCTCCAAAATGATGTGGTTATAACTCAGCAAATACAAGGTGTGTTATCATAATCTTGGTGTCATTTCGAAGGTAACTCTTGTGAGATTACT
>JAQLOL010000002.1:15533457-15552260 GCA_029783665.1 Naso thynnoides
AACACATCATTTACTCTTTGCTGAACGGGTCGCTTAAAAAAAATGGGGGCATAAATTAAGAGTATACCCACTTCTCCGGGCACCATTACACCACTGCAAAGAACACAAGTTTAATTTTTACAATTAACATCCTCGGCATTTTTGTTGTGCAGCTCTGGACATTACGACTAAATTTTACCTTAAAGCATTTACCTTTTGATGCTCTACATTGAGTTACAACCTCTCAGTCAAAGTCTCATACCACTGGTGGTTTATATCAGCAGCAGGAAACGAGGTCATATGGATGTCCTGTTATCACAGACGCACACGGAGAAGTCTGGCTTCCATGCATTTTTTCCAGGCCACAGATCAGTTGTTCAGCAGAGTTGTTCTGCCGTTTAGTTGTAAACGGAAGCACTCTGCCCTGATCATTACCAGAGCATGGAGTACTTAAAAGACAGATAAGACACACTTGCTCACTATCAGATGCAGCCTAATTCCTCCGAGGTTATTATTGAGTCTGAGCCTTTTATCAAAGCTGCCAATACTGATAGATCAATAGATTTTGTCCAAGAACTGTTAAGTTCAACAGGAATTTAACCTGATGGTTTTAAATTTTACATTCTCGAGGTCTTTTAATCGATTTTAAAGAGAATAAATATAAAGATTTTTGTCCAAATACTGTAGACCGTATTATCTCCCAATGATTGGTATATTTGTTCTTGAGGATGTTGAAATCTACCTTGGCCTGGTTCTATCAATTAGGATTAAAATGAGATGAAGAATCCCAACAATCCCAAAGGAAGTAAAGATGCCGGGGCTCTAAACTAGGGTGAAATTCCCTTAAGCATTCTGAAGTGTTGTTACATAATGGGCCTAATGCATCACAGGAGCTGGAGAAAATCACTGTATTACTGCCCAGATTGGACAAGTATGCCTTTGATCCAGGGAGGCTGCCTGAGAAGAACAGAGGCTGCAGACACAGTAAGCACTTTAACCAATCTGCCTGCTGCAGGGTAAATAAACACTCGGAGGAGATCTACACTCGGCTTTTATTACTGCCTGTGAGTTATTAATATTATATTATACCATTAGAGTTTATGAGACTTGTTTATACATCATTTTACAGTTTATTTTTTTAATTTAATAAGTTTAAAACAATAAAGTGATTAAACAATATTACTTGTAAATACTATCCAGAAGTACTCAGTCCACTTTTGATTCAAAAGGGATTTAGTCTTTGTGATCTGTGAAATCATAATAACTTCTTGACCTCAAAACCTGCAGGGAAATGAAAACCCTTTGAAACCCCTTTTTCATATTTTAATTGAGCCTTGACATTTGTTTGGAGGATCACAGTCTTTGCTGGTGGTCTGTTTGAGTCAAAGTCATGAGAACCACGCTGGCTGCATTCATGTCAACATTTAAGAAAAAAAAATCAGCATTCTTCTACTCAGAATGGCTGAAAAACAACAATCAGCTCAACTTCACTAGTACTGTAACTAAAGATTGTTTTCATTATTGTTATAATTTAAATTTTCGTGATTACTGGATTAATCACCTGGGCCTAGATCTGACAGTGACGTTTTCGTTTGTTCCCAAAAACATCTAAAAATATTAAAAGTTGGGACGTGGGCATAAGAATACTTGGAAAGTTGAAAAATGTTTCAACAATACCTGTTTGGAACATTCCACGGGTGAACAGGTTCATTGGTAACAGGTGAGCGTGTCATGATTGGTTATGAGAGGAATTTTTCCATAACAAAAGGCTCAGTCGTTCACAAGCAAGGATGGGACAAGGTTCATTACTTTTAATATATATATATGTGTCGTGGAAATTCTCTGTAGGTGAAGAATGAAATAGAGACCTCTGCCGGCCGACAAGGTTTTATTTTCTTTGCAAAGAAAAGGTCAGTCAACATGCGAGCGGTTCAGAATGCAGAAAGACCCTGAAGAAAGGGAAGACCTAACATTTATACTTGAGGGGAAAAGGGCCCACCTCTGGGGTGTGTTTTCGCACCTTCACCTTTGAAGGTCTGGGTCCTGGCCCCCTGAGGTGTGGAGTTGAGAGGTACAATTTAAAATACAAAGGGGGGGAGAAAGTAGAAGGTTGGGCATCTCAGGTGATTAGAATGCAAAGGAGTCTGTATTTACAATTACAATGGAAGGTCTGAGAAAGCAGGAGTTTGAGTGTCTCAAGTGGTGTGGATGCAAAGAACTTGATTTTATAATTACAATTGAAAGTATCTCACAAAGAACTTGAAATTGCATTTACATGGTTTAATGCCAGAATTCAATATGGTAAGCCCTTAAAATCTCTGCAACTCCATATGTACTGACTTTAAAATCCAATAGCATTGCTATCATTTTCAACTGTAGGGCAAAATTTACAAACTAAATGGTCAGTATACCAGCACTGTAGCAGTTTTCCCAACACAGTTGTTTAATATATCTCCTAAATTGCTTTTGGAATGGGCTGTGTAGCAAAGCACACAAAATGTAGCTCTGTGAATGTGTAAAACATTTAAAGCACAACTAACCTGTTGCTTGGTGCCTTTGAGTCTTTCTTTTATTTGTGTCCTCCTCCCTGCCTGGACAACATAGATGTATTATTCTTATTATTATTTTAACTTAATATGCATTTACTTGATGCTGCACGGGTGCTGGCGGTAATGAGTGTGCATGTGCCGGCTGGGGTGGGGCTGTGCTGCTGCCTGTGTGTGTGCCAGCAAAGCGGGTCTGTGTGTGTCTGTGTGTACCTGTGTATTTGGTCATGTGACGTATTCTATGTATGCCTGATTTGAGAGTCAACAAAGTGGTTAATTTATGATGTGGATTTTATTATTCATTTGCACAACTTAAAAATTAGGTCCACTCTACCCATGGACAAAAGAAATCTACCCGCAGCAGCACCTCAGAAGTGGTCCAATTCAGCAGGAAAACCGCTGACCTGGCAACCCTGCACTGGCGTTAACCTCATTAGCCTCCAAATCAAATAAACTCATGAAATACAGCAGTTTCCACAGGCCAACTCAGCTAACAGCCTGTATTGTGTTTTTCTTTTGTACGTGAATCCTTTCTCACTACTGGTAAATCTGTTTTCACATCATCTTTTCCTGTCATATTACAGTAATCAAGCTAACAGCTGAGATTGCGTCTCTTCAGACTGCAGTGCTGAACACCAGACAGAAGCTGAGGCACAGCATGAAAGACAAACACATTGTTCAGGAGAAAGCCGCCGCAGCCCAGCTGGACAAAGTGGAAGACTGAAAAATTCTATCAAGTCACGCTGGAGATGATCAGAGAAGAACCTTTGCTCACCAAAGTGACTGATAGCAGTTACATGATGCTTCAACGCCAGCTGAACTCAACGGTAATCCTTTTGTGGATTTCAACGTTTAAATTATGGTGTAACAGTTTCTACTGACTGACTACTTTCATAATAGATTACATCTGATCTGATGCTGTTTTGACAGTCTCACTGATAAATTGTGGTCTGTTTGAGATGGATGTGTTTGTGAGTGTTTTCCTTTAGACTTGACTCAGGCTCAATAAAATAACTGTACTTTGTAAAGGTTGATTCGTTAACATTTCCCAGACTTTGTTCCAGTTGTACCAAATAGTTAGTGCCACTGTCCAATAAAGCATCCTTTCCGAGGAACTTTTAAGTTATTATGATTATTAGCCATTAGTAAAGAACAGTTGTAGGTTGCCAGAATTTCTGAAATTTGGTAATCATGCAGTTGTACATCTTGGTAAATGATTTAGAAATGCTAAAAAAAAAAATCTGATAGGCCTTCAGTAGGGTGTTGTGGTCAAGATCCTCTGCAGCCCTGTTCCAATAATAATAACAATATTATTATTAATAATAATAATAATAACAATAATAATGGTCAAACACATTGATTAGCATGTCCTTATTGTAGCTTATGTGAATTTCCTATCAATTCAGAATAATAAGCCTGTCATACTACTATTGATGTTATGTATAAAAAGTACTATGTACACTTTTCTCTGCCTGATCATTTTATTGTGCTCTGTATTGTTTTATTTGTGTATAAGTTTTTATATAGTTTCTAAAGGGCTGTACATAGGCTATATCAGTATTTTTTTTTCACAGCAAGTTCCCCCAAATGGCTTATAATTGATTTGTAAGCACTTGGTAAGTGATTTATTTACCAGTAATAAAAAACACCAACAATTTTGAAACTCTTAATAAAGGCGGCCTTTTAGAGCGTGGCACCAAAATATTCTCAATATTTGCATTTTGTGTCATTTTACCAAATAATCAATAGGCCTAAATAGTACATGTTTAATTTTAAATGGCCAATCGACTACTCTAGCAGAGGTATATTTTAGACGTTTTTTCCATCACAGAGGTCTTATTCCACATCTTATTGCAAGTATTGGATAAGAGAAAAGCTGCCTCCTCTGATTATAACCACATGGGTATAATTGAAAACATTTGACCGTGCGCCACTAGCCTCAGATCCAAGCAGCTTGACTGGGGACAGCCGAACGTTACCGGGAAGTGTCGAAACGGGGAACGAAACTCCCGTTTATTGTGTGTACTTCCTGCTCCCATTATGTGTGTTGGCCTCCATGAAGCACAGCGCTCTGCCTCCTCTTCACTTGCGTCCGAACGACGGATGGGAGCGCAGAACCGCCGAATATCTCCTCTATCATATTATTGATGTTTCCAGACATCCGCAGCAGCCCGTTGAGCCTGCCGTTACCGATTTCAGACGTGCAGGCAACGCAACTCCTGCTTGGAATTACATTTTTCTTTTGTCTGCGGAACTGGCAGCAACATTTATTTGATGTGTAATCAGGGGATTGGGAAGTAAACACGGCGGCCTGCGCTCATGATTAGAGGCGAGGTGATATTGATACCTCAGACTCAGATTGTCCTTGATCGCAAGTTGGTTTCCCTTCGGAGCGGAGGGACTCTGGGCTCCAATGGCGTCAGTTTCGAAGGTGTCTATTCTGGATTACTTTAATATTGTGTTTGAAGGTGAAAATGGCAAAATCGAGTCCAATTGCAAGGCTTGCGGCACCAGAATCCAGGCGAAACGGAGTGTTACGTCCAACTTCGTAACGCATCTCAAGGTATTGATTTCAAAATAAAATGTTGTGTATCCTTGCTGACATGGAGGAACGAGGAATATACATTTACTGTTTGTGTTATCATATTTCTGCCATCATCAGCTGAAAACAGATGGCCCTAATGCATCTTTTTTATGCGTAGCCTGTAAAAGTGTCAGCTGGGCTATTGAGACCTGACTGTTGCTTCTCTGCATGCATGAATCCACCTATTTATAGGTGTTTGTTCCCATAAAGCATGGAGGTGTAGAGATGTATACACCTTAACAATGAATAAATTATTCTCCCTGTTAACTATTGACATCGTTGCTCCCCTCACTGTATCTCTCCCATCCAGAGGAAGCACCAAGCTATGTATGATGACTTTGTGAAAAGGAAGGATATGAAAAGAGAGGGCTACTCCTCTGGTTCCCTGCATAGTTTCACCGCCAATGGAGGGAATGCCCGCTACTCTCTCCCCACCAGCACTGGAGTGGGAGGAGGAGGTGTTGGAGGAATGGGAACCCTGGAGGGAGGAGTAGGAGGAGGCTCTGGAGGAGGGGTGACCAAGTTTGACAGGCACGACCCACGTCAGGTGTGTGTGTGTGCGTGATAGTCCCATCATCTCATCAGACGCAAATAACCAAAATGCTATTTAGGAAATCCCAGTTGTTTCACTGCTTATTGTGGTGTTGCAATACAGCTATAGTAAGTCATTTACACTGTTTTTCTTTAAATCACCATAGGTTCTGATCTCTGAGGCCATAGCTAAGATGATTGTGCGTGATCTGCAGCCAGTGACCATCGTGGAAAATCAAGGCTTTAGAGAGCTGCTTCAGCTCCTGGAACCACGCTACACTCCTGAGCGCCATCAATACATCCAGAGCCAGCTCCTCCCAGCCTACGCATACCAGGCCCAGCTAGCAACCCGTCAGGCCCTGGCTTCAGCGCACGCCCTCAGTCTCAGCCTAGATCTGTGGAGGGGCGTAAGTGGAGCCACTTCAGGGTAAGGAGGTAAAATCAACCCAAAACAACACACTTCCCTCTTGGTTTGACTCTCTTAAGGATTTGCCCACTTCCCTTTCTCCCTCTATCTATAGGTACCTTGGGGTCACCTGCCACTTTCTCACATCTGATTGGCAAATGCGTTCAGCTCTCCTGGCGTGTTTGCCCCTGACCGGGGGCAGCTCTGGGAATCGTGTGCTTTCAGATTTTGAGGAAGTATGTCACTCTCATGGCGTGTCAGGGAGAGCGTTTCGTGTTGTAGCGGACCCTTTCTTTGCAACATCAGTAAAGCCATGCTGTCTACCTGGCTTCTTGGTTTCACCTCCTCTCGCTAACAGGCAACATGAGGATGATGAAGAAGAAGTGGACAGTAGTAGCAACTTGGAGGAAGGGATCAGGAATGGCCATGGTGACAGTGGAGAGGAAGGAGAATGGGAGGAGTTGTGGGAGCAGAGGCTGGGTGTTTGCCGGGTGGACTGTTTCTCTCGCTCTCTTGAACAGTGTGTAAGTGAGGGGTTACGATCCTGTCCACAGCTCTCCTCCATGCTGGCTAAGGCTGCCTGTTTCTACAACTACATTACCTCTGCTGTCCCACCTGAGAAACTTGCTCAGGTGTTTGATGGTCCTGGGTTGATCATGGGGGGACCAGGAAATACCACCCCTGCAGCAAAAGACTGGGCTACTCAGCTTAAGGTATTTAATATTAACTCACTCATTACAGGACCTTCACTTTGACTCCCCTTATGTAGCATTTATAAGCAGGATGTAGACATTAATTTATTTCTAACACATATTATGTTGTAAACACGTATAAGAAGATGTTTTTTAATATGGAAGCAATTTGTGATCATAATTCAAATGAAAAAGCAGATTTGAAAGTTAAAATGCATTACCAGAGCCTTTTTAATTTTCAAAATATAAAGAATTCAATCATCCAGTTTGTATTTTAATTTTCTGAATTAATCCCTAATGCAATACTTTCCATTCACGAATGTGGCGCGGGCAGACTGGGAGCTGAAGTCTAATGTCATTTTCCTGAGCCGTCCACTTTGTCCTTTCAATTTCTAGTTGGTCTGAACCATGAAAACTAGGGCAGGTTTGAATACGAAAAAGCGGTGTCATTTTCATTTTACTTTTTATTTCTGTCAAAGAAAATAAAATGCAAGTGAGATGATTGCATTTCAATTTTATTTATGAGTCAAATAATGCATCCCATTCTGAAAACTAAAAAGCCTGTTCACGCGGTTTAATTTTTTGAATAAAATGTGAAATTGTGTCATTAAGTCATTCACAGGTAAGACTACATTATTACTTTGTGATTTTACGCCATGTGGAGGAACAAGAGACGAGATGACAAAGGTGGCGATTTACATCTAGATGAACAACTTGTTTACACTTGCCATAGCTCCTGTTGGTCCTGTATGAGCCAATACAGGCTTTCATTTCTGAAAAGGTCAGCAGACACATCACAACTCGTGAAGTCGGAGCTTTCTGATAAATTTGACTTATGAATTTGTTAATATGACAAGAGGGGGCGTGACCAGGGTAAACAAGACCCCATTTGAAGTTCAAGTCAATTTATATAGCACATTTAAAAACAACCATAGTTGAACTGCTTAACGGGCTCCAGTAATGCATCACAATTTTCCTCTTATTTGTGATTTACATACAGCTTACAAATGCTAAATGGGGGTGTATTAATAGAACAAGAGTTTGTCGATTATATTTTAAGTTTCATAGCCTGCTTATGGACCTATAACAGTAAGTATTAATATGAGGTAGATATTTTAGTATTAAGGACAAAATTAAGAGAGCGTATCCACAGTTTTAAAAATTTAATTTTCTGTTTCATTGTTGGTGCAGGTGCTTCGGCGGCTGCTCGACTCAGTTGAGTTCCTGGAGGAGATGAGTGGTCCAGGGGAGCTGGCTCTGAGTGTATCTGAAAGAGCTCTGCTGAGGGAGCTCACTGACACTTTGGAGCCCTTCACTGAGGCCTGGGACATGGTGCATGGGGACAGACAGGCAGACATGCAGATAGACAGACATGTGTCCATCAGCCTGGCTCTGCCTTGTGTTCTGGGCCTCCGTAAACATCTTTCTGAGACGTCAACGCCACACTGCCCCTCTCTTGTAGTGGGCCTCAGCCAGGCTTTAGAGAGTCGGCTGGCCCCTCTCCTAGAGGACCCCCTGTACATCACTGCCACCACCCTGGACCCCCAGTTCAAGCTTACTTGGAGCAGCAACCCTGACTGGCACAGACAAATTCTAATAGAGGAGTTATCCAGACATTCCACAGCCTCCAACCCCATAGACCCCAACACAGACCTACATTCTCAATCCCAGACCCCTCCTGCCCAGACTCCATCGCCAGTCTCCTCACTTTCTCGGCCCTGTAAGCTTTTCTCTTTCATCAAGCAGAGACCCACAACACAGGCCAAGAGCCTAGAGCAGGAGTTGGCCATCTATCTACGAGAGGAACCCACAGACGAGGAGGCTTTGCATTACTGGCGACGTAAAGCAATTGACTTTCCTCTGCTCACCCAGGTGGCCAAGAGGGCATTTACCATACCTGCCTGTGGCACTGCGGTGGAGAGCATTTTCACCACTGCTGGGCGCTGTCTGCGGCCAGAGAGAGGCCGCATCTTACCAAAGAACCTGGAGACACTCATCTACCTCAAAGCCAACTACAGATTATTATGGACTTAATGCTTAAAGTCAAGCATTTCTTTTACCTAAATAGCAACTGGAGGCTTTATACCTGCAGTAAATATATTTAGTGGATACTAACCTCTGTTCCTCTCTAAGGAAACTGAGCTAGCAACGTAACATAGTCCTCATAATAAACATCATTTGACAAGAGATGGAATGAATTACCCTGACTTTCAGATTCAAGGCTCTGTCTCCATTCTTAAGAAGAGTTTTCCAGACTGCTCTGGGTGTGGATTAGTTGATTGTTTACTGTACTGTAGCCTGCATATGAACGATCACACCACATGCTGTGGACTGAGGGAACAAGGAGCAGATCAATACTAAAGCATTTACTTTGACATTTTGCCCAATCAAGGTCGTTAGACAACCACACAACCACAAAACCCCCACTCTCTATCCTTCTACCCCCAAGACATACCA
Organism: Naso thynnoides; assembly: GCA_029783665.1. Taxonomy (NCBI): domain Eukaryota; kingdom Metazoa; phylum Chordata; class Actinopteri; order Acanthuriformes; family Acanthuridae; genus Naso; species Naso thynnoides. The sequence continues at coordinate 15,542,653 of JAQLOL010000002.1, forward strand.
ACAGTATGTGCATACTGTAGCATATGTTTTTTTTCTCTGATAAACAATACCATAGAGGTTGCAACTTTCTTTGTTGTTTTTGAAGGAAGGCACCACATGTCAGTGCATCATCCACTTCTTTTTTTTCCCCTTCTGTATGTGTGTATGCCTCATCACTGCGACATCACAATAAATGTGTTTTTCAGTTCTGAATGCGGAGTTGTGTGCAGTTTTCAGATATCAGTGCACTCAGGCATGTGTGTACCCTGCACATTATTTCTTCTAATAGAGAGATGCTGAAACCTGCTTCATACATCTCATTTTTTGACCCTAATTCATTTATATTTTACTCTACCTGTCCCTTATAACTCCACATGTGCTCTTTCAGAATGAAGGTCAATTTCATTTCATTTACTTTATCAGCGCTTTTTTCCTTTTTCAATTTCGTGTCCAATTTTGAACTTTCAGGAATTGAAATGGGTTTGACCCTGCTTCTGCCCCATAAAACTACCAGAGGATGTGTGGATGTGGCATAAAAGCGGCTTTTGCTTTGTCTGACCTAACCGAAATATTTTTAAACCCATGTTCCAGTGTGTGTTTGTCTTCATTCAGGGACACTGTTACCCTGTGGCTGGACCAGTGGGGAGGCAGCGTAATTGCATATAATTCCATTACAATAAAAATTTGAGTCAGCAGGAAGGCAGCTGCCACATCTGGTCCTTTCTCCAGGATCAACTAAGTTTGCAAAAACTACTCAAGTAGGAATAAATGGCAGAAAACAATTAGCAGCTACTGTAATCTTGCTTCTAATGTGGCATCAGAAGGCACAAACTGCTTCAATGCATTGATGAATGTTTTCTGATTAATGGGGAACAGTAAGAAAACAGCATCAATCTCTTTGAGGATGACTGACTGTGACGGAATTTCAAGAGATCTGATTATAAAGACTGTCTCAAAGATTTTATCTTCTTATCCCAACTGCAAACAGCTTCATCCCAGTGTGACTGTTTTTGTTGTTCTTGAAAACCTCTTCAGAGGAAGTGTGTAAATCTGTGTGAGATACAATGAGATTTCCCTCATAGATCATAATTATCAATGGCTGCTATGATCTGAATGATTATCACTCTGGGATGTCTCTGTGGATTTAAATGTTTTGCTAGATATCCATGTGTCAGTGTGTCAGTCTTTGAAAAGTATGTTTTTGCTCATCACCACGGGGTGTGTTGTTTTTCGTGAGCATGTGTGGAACAGCCTGAAGCGTCTCCCCCTCCCTCCCTCTGGCTGTGACAGCTCATCCATACAAGTTAGACGAGTAGGCTGGGCTGCAGTCCTATTGGTAATTGCCTCTGAAATGAATTACTTGGCAGAGAGTGAGACTGAGGGAGGGGAGGAAATTGTAATTGAACTGCCCTCTCCCTCTCTCTCATGCCTCAAGTTATTACATCTGCAGTGCAGAAAGCCATTTTCTGCCTGCACGTAGACACACATGCACATAAAAATACACACGCTTCTCCAAAACCAATTTTTCCCCTCCCCCATGCAATGGCCTCAGCAGAGGACCGTATTGATGCTGGGTAATTTCATAGATTGATTGTTTATGGGCACATGCACACTGGGCCACACTCCTGCACTCTCACTCATAGCACAGAAACACAGAAATACTTGCTCACGCGTTGGGTTTGTGTATGTATTTGATTTTACTGCACTGCTTCCAAGCTGCCCCCATTTGAGGTGCCCTTTAGCTGGCCTTGGTGTTTTCCTATGGTCTATTGGGCTGCAGGACACTGGAGCTGACACAGACAAAAATGGTGTTTAGTATCGAGACAGCCCTGGTTACCCCGTACACACAGACACACGCACAGCAGAGCAGCGTTATTAATAACCTGCCTGCTGCTGGAGTGTTGACAGTTAAAGCCAAATGGATTAAAAAGCTACCTCTTGTTTTGTTGGAGATTTTACATATGTACACAGAATATGGTGATTTGCTTTGTTAATTTGCCAACTGTATGAAGTGTGTAAGACATGCATGCCTTTTGACTGCAGCATATGGGCAGTGGCTCCTGTGTTGCCCCTTGACCTTTTAAAATCCAGGGCATGATGGGGACCCGGGGGGGGGGGCTGGGTACTGAGGCACCTACCCATGGCCCAAACATGCACATGCTGTGCCTCCAACTATAGCACACAAAGGGATCTATTTCTGTAAATGCACTAGGGTTATCACTCTACTTACCATGAGCTGTCTCCCTCTCTCCCCCTCCCTTGCTTCATCTAACACTCTCTATCCACTTGCACAAAATCATGGCCGACAGAAACAGCCGGGTCAGTGTTAAAAGGAAAGAGAAGAAGGTGGAAACCAAAACAAATGATGAGAAGGACAAAGAAGCGGAGAAGGGAAAGGAGAAAACTGTGAAAAAATCTGACAAAGGTGCGAATAAGCCGGAAAAGGACACCCAGCAGCCCCAGACAGATGGAGAGAAGAAGAATTCTGAAAGTGGAGGCGCAACAGGACCGTTGGCGAATAACAGTGAAGAAAATGGGGAATTTCAGCCCATAGAGCTGCCACCGTTTGAGATTGTCACAGGGTGGGTAAGACTTAATACAATGGAGTTACAGTTAGTAGTATGTCATACTTGTCTTGTTCTTAAACACATTCACGTTTTGATTATTATTTTAAGACAGTTTTCTGTTGTTATGTCCAAGTAATATTTTGCCCATTGCATCTATAGTTGTTTTCAGTTAATATGGTTACTAATAACTTGCACCTGGCATCCTTACTAACCCGGCAGTAAGAATAGTGATGAGTCACTGAGTTGACGGATGCCGGGCCCTGCTGTCTCACCCCACACAGCATCTGTTCCCCAGTCTCAGACCTTTCTGTATCAGCTGTTAGATATAAGAGATCTATTTGTGTTATCCATCTGGCTATGCATGTGGAACATAACAATGGTTTGATACAGAAAGATAGGAGTGGGTATTTGCTTTATATAGTGGCTAAATTGAGAAGGGATCATCCCCAGATTGTGGGACATTAAAAGCTAAAAATATTCAGAATATCACTGAGTAACACAAGGTTAATGTGTATGTGTGGTCAATAATTTTCTATTCAAAATGCCATGAGCGACTATTTTAGAAGTCCACTTCATTGTTGTTTTACTGCGTCTTGGGTGGGTGACAAATGAATGACTCATGCTCTGTTTGTGTCACCTAGATTAGCATTTAGTTTCACTGTTATAGAACATATTGAAAGCACGCTTGATGGATACATCATCCGCATCGGTTTTTTTCACTTTTTCATTCTCGTATAACCCTCATGCATTGAAAAGCCCAAATGGTGAGAAAACAGTCTCACCTTGGTATTCACTAAAACATTTAATATTAGATTTATTAAAACTTTCATGTTCCATGTCCACCAGAGAGCAGATGAGCCCGTTCTACTTTAAGTTCCAGTTCAGGAATGTGGAGTACTCATCAGGCAGGAACAAGACTTTGCTGTGCTTCAGAGTGGACACACCAGGAGGCAGCACAGAGCCTTTGAAAGGTTATATGGAGGATGAACATGCCACAGCTCATGCTGAAGAGGCTTTCTTTCAACAGGTAAAACACACTCACTCTTTTTTAACTGCCGTGTGCACATGTAAACCCCATGAAAGCTAAAATCTAAATCCCAAAACTTCTTTCCAGGTGCTTCCTAACGATTCAAATGAGTACGAAGTCACATGGTATGTATCATCCAGTCCATGTGTGTCTTGTGCATCCAAGGTGGCCAACATCCTCAAGCAGCGCAAAAAGCTCCGTCTATGCATATTCTGCTCTCGTCTCTTCGAGTGGGAGGAGCCGGAGATAGTAGAAGGGCTGCGGGCTCTGGTGAGCGCCGGCTGCAAGCTGCGAATGATGAAGCCTACCGACTTCATGCTTGTTTGGGAAATATTTGTTGAGAAAGAGGACCAGAGTTTTGCACCCTGGGAGGACTGTAAGGAGAACTACGAGTACTACATGGAGAAACTCAATGATATCCTCAAGTAGATGTGAGTCAGTAAGTCCCGTACATGTTGCTGATGGCCTCCATGCTTCTTTTGGACCAGTGAATACCTTTTAATTTGAATGTTTGTCTGATCAATGGCTGTATCTTGTCTGGTCTTGTTACAGGTGCACATGATGGATAAGATTTCACCACTGACTGAACCATAAATCCGCCACCTTGAAAAATTCCAAATGGTTGAACATGTGTTTCTTGCACACATCTGCTGATTTCTATTGATTTGAATGAACACTTCTGGCAACATTTTGTATTTTGGCATGTTTTTATTCTGACAGTTTCATAATGAGACACAAAATACTTTTAGAGGCATTTCTGTAGCATCACCCCCTCTATATAAATATATTGTACAATATCCAAACGGTTGCCTATGATATTACTTGCTAAATTATTTAAACACATTAAATAAGCTTTGGTATATCTACTGACATCTGGTGTTTATTCTAGGAACTGAAAATTTCAAATGTACGTACATCTTTCAACATTATTGTGCAATTAAAAACAAGTCTGACAGTTAGCACATTCAAGTCAAAGCACAACTGAGGCTGAAAGTCTGACCATGTAGAGCTGAGCCAGACATGATGAGCCTTCAATGCCCACTTTAAACAGCTTTGCATTTTTCCTGATGTAACTTGCAGGCCAATATTTAATATTTTTGCCTGAAACTAAACCAATGCGGCTTCAGTGACTCATTGCTTAAAGGAAAGTAGCCCACCGTTGTTTTCTGGTGCTTCTTGACTCTCAGTCATCACAGCTGGAAAGACAAACAGGACAAAGATGTGGAAAATTGGATTAGAAATATTGTCAATTATAAACAAATTGTCACAGTGTCCGTCATCACAGGGGAAATGTACAATTGGAGAGGTGCATGTGTATTAAAACTTTATTACCTTGCTCTTCCTGTGAGGTTATTGGCAGGGGCGTTGTTTCACTACAAATCGTGCCATTTCCATCTTCTTCTGCAGGTAAGATTGTTTTTTTAAAAAAGCAACCGATAAAGGACATTTAAGAAACATTCATACAGTGACATATAGTTTGTATCATCAACTTTACTCATTTGTTCATTTTTTACCTTTAGGGGGAGAATTCAGTGCAGCCTCAGTGACGTAGTCAACAAGTGGACAGGGTGCATCTGCAAAAAGGTAGAGAGGAACTTCTAGTGTTTCATAGTGCCAATGGCTAAAGGGAACCTAAAAAAGTCAGGCTCAGAACTGAAAGTATCAGAAAGTTTCACACAGTAATTTCAGAAATAACTTCAAAATGAAACATTGGTGGGGTTTGTTTCTGCAGCATTTGAGGAAATGGCTACCAAAACCACAAACCTTGTTAGGGGTGGTGTTAACTTACCAACGCGGTCCTTAAGTTGAGACATGCTGAGAAACAGCTCTGCTTCTTCTGGCTTGTATTCGTCATTAGCTATGTGAGAAGAAAAGAAAAGAAAATCCATTAGCTAAGTGTGACTTTTCCTCGTTCAACTGAGATGACGCATATTCTCCAAATAGCGTAAACAAGCTGTGAACTCAACATGACATGATAACCTTTTAGGTTTAGATGACATTTTTGTCAGCAAACAGCTAATAATTTATGTATCCAACAGCTTTACATCAACATTATCATTCATATGAAAACATGTTCAAAATTCACTTCCTTTAGGTCTGTTTTTGTGCTCTACCAGCTCTCAATGGAAATATCTGACTCTTTGACTGCTAAGTTCTCAGTATGTCTATCAGCTAGGTGCTAATGTGTTCATCTGCTGTATGGTGCTGAGCAGGTACATGCAAGGTGGGTTTCTAGAGCTTATCTGAAAAAATAGCTGCCTGCTGTGGCTGACAAAACTGCAATGACAGCAGTGAGAGAAAACCAAACCTGGTTTGCGGATGACCCTGAGGAAGATGCATCCAATGAAGATGGCGATGATGGCAAAAAAGATAAAGCCAGAGATAGAAAGGAGCACCCTCCTCTTCAAAACTACAGATTGGATGGAAAAACAGAGGAGGAAAGTGAGACAGCATACTTGCAGGGTAAAAACTCAAAACTTCCAAAGCTCAGTTATACTTACGAAGGTTTTTGGTCATGAACTCAGCACTCTGTTTTGAGTAAGATGGTTGCCCAGTGCGAATGCCCTTGCAGGTGTAAATGCCCTGCTCAGGGTTATTCTGTGGTGTGACTATATATCTCTCAGAAGGCTGCTGTTCAATCAGCTCGTCCCCTTTGTACCTGTCACATTTTTTGTATGTTTACATTTTCAGACAAAAATAGAGTCCATCAAGTAAACATATGAATGCATTCAGAAATTGTTATTCTATAGTTTAAACTGTTGTACCATGTGTAGTTCCACGAGTCCTTGCTGTCGTGCACTTCGCATTTGAGCACCAAACTGTCAGTGGAAAAGACGTCTGACCAGCCAGTTAACAAGGCTATATGAGCCTGTGGGCGCTCTGAAGACAGACAATCAAAACTGTGGTTACACATTCAACACGTGCACATACAGATAAACGATAGAAGGGTGTGAATAAAACCTTACCTAAAATAGTGAGCTGTACAACCTGACTCTGGTCTGAGGAGAAGCCTCCATCGCCTCCTCTTTTTGTCTGGCATTTATATGATCCAGAGTTTTTTTTCAGAACAGACATGATGTCGTGTGTGTTTCCAGAGATTTGGAGTGGACTGTTGTCATTGTACCACAGATACTCCCATCCAGAAGAGACATTAATGTGACAGCTAAGTGAAACTGAATCTCCAGTATGCATCACATTGTGACTGGGACTCTGCACAAGTGTGACTCTGGGTGTTGTTTCTGAGGGGTGACAATAATGTCATTTCCGTTAGACAGTTTTCATGCTGATTACACTACAAAGCTCAGAGTAAGGAGGCATTAAATTAGATGCTTTAAAATGACTTTAAATTTGCTAAAACTCTGCTCCTTCAACAGAAGGACTTTTTTTTTCTCAAAAAAAACTTTGTCCTTTCTAAGTTAACTCAAAGAAGTGGTTTAACATTTTAGCAAATTTATGATTTATTTGCTTTCTTTTAGATGAGAAGATCGACGCCACTTTCCTGTCTGTTAAGTATTAAGCTACAGTCAAGAGACATTTAGCTTCACTCAGCATAAAAACTGAAAGCATTGGTAACAGCTGAAAAAAATAACACTTTATACATTTTTTATTTGTGGAAAACAAAAGAAAAGAAACTGGAAAAAACTGTGGTTTACTGGGACATTATGTGCTAAGTCTTTTGGTCACAAGCCAGCCAGTCGTGAGCTGTTTCCCCCCCTACTTCCGGTCTTTATGCTAAGGTATGCTAACCATCTCCTGGCTGTAGCTTCATACAGAACAGGACAGAAATCAGAGTGCTTATTTCCCAAAGTTTGCCCTCACTTAGAGTAAAAATTCATCTACAGTACCCCTTCTTCCAATGTGCAGAATGATACAATTCATATAAATAAATATACATCAGTTATTCCTCAAAAGAACAGTTTCAAAAAGACAAAGAAGAGAAAAAACCTCACCATAAACAAGAAGTGTTAGTCCAGAACTACCTTTGCTGCTGACAGACCTGTTGCCTCTTAGTTTTGCAGAGCAGTTGTATTGTCCAGCATGTGAGGCTGAAGCAGAATTGATGGAGAGAGAGTGTGCATCCAGGTCAAAAGGTCCATTATTAACAGCCAGGACCTCCATATTATCTTTGTACCATGTATATGTCCAGTCAGAGCTGTCACCCATGCTACAGCTGAACTTCACTCTCTCTTTGGGGAACACATCCAGCCATGGTGTCACTTGCTTAATAATTGGAACAGGAATTTCTAAAGAGAAACAGACACATTAGCCCCTTTTCCTTTTCCTAAGAGATGTCCTCTTTGTCTTTGATTTTTACCATAACATTTCTAGCATGAAATTCATAATTACGCACAAAGGCACCATTACTCCTCTTAATAATACACATCACAACACCTCAGCACAAAATAACCTTCTTTCTCTCACCAGAAACATGTAAGTTCTGTTCATCACTTTCCTCTGTGTTGTAGTTTGTTTTGTTTCTTCTGGCCTTGCATTTATACATCCCACTGTCTGATAACTTGGCACCATGGATGTTGAAACTGTTGTTTATCATGACCTGTTTTCCATCTTTGTGCCAGACGTACTCCCAACCAGATGAGTGTTCAACTTTACATTCAAAGGACACTATCTCGTTAATGTATACCTTTTTAGCATCTGGCTTTTGAGTCATCAAGGGCTTCGGCTTGTTCCCTAGATACACAAAGAAGAAACACGTCTGTGTATTTTGTGACATCAGCAGTTGTAGTTTAATGGCTTAGTAAAACATCTGACAAGCCAGATAACTGTAAGTGACCAGAGATCAGCTGCATAGACACAGCTGGAAAACACATTCACCACTTGGAAAACACAAATAAATGATAAGAGGTCAACAGAAACCTACCTTTGACTTCGAGGTTTATAGCATGACTAGAGTGAGAGCTGTATACTGGATTTGTGCCTCTTTCTGCTTGGCATTTATATGATCCACTATCTGTTGTTTTAACATTGTTGATTTGATAATTGTTTACAGAGTTGTCAGCAGCAGTGTCAAGTCGATTGTTGTCTTTGAGCCACACGTACTTCCATCCACGGGACACATTAATGTGACAGTTAAAGGAGACCGACTCCTCAGAATACATCACCATGTAGTCTGGATCCTGCTTCAAGGTGACACTGGGTTTCTCATCTGAAAAGAATCAGTAAATGTTTGAGTTTAAAAAGAAGCTAACCTTTCACTAGATGCGCCTTAAGCTGATATTTGTCTCACACAAGGTTACACAGCACCAACAATGTTTCTTGTTATAGAATGATGTATATTTTGTGCACACTTAAAAAGGAAAACTCACCATATACTGTGAGAGTAAGTCCAGAGGTTGAGTTTCTGCTGACAGACCTGCCCAGTAGTTGCCCATTGCAGTTATATTTTCCTTTATGTGCAGATGAAGCAGAGTTGATGGAAAGAGTAGCTCCATTTGAGTCAAACAAAACATCACTTGTAGGTTGAACCTTTTGGTCATCTTTGTACCATGTATAAATCCAATCGGGGCCGTTGCCCTTCCCACAGCTCAAACTAACTCTCTCAGCAGGAAACACGTCCAACCATGGTGTATTTAGTTCTACAGATGGAACAGGAATTTCTAAAGACAGAAAGACATCAGGCCCATTTAATCCACAGATAACCTGATTGAGCATAAGGGGTATGGACAAGAGCAGAATTTTCACATCTGCTTATATTTTGCAACTCAAAACTAATCCAAACAAAATCAAGATTACATAAAGAGGACAAAGAAAAATCCTTGGTGTTAGAGTTTAACTTCTTTAAATAATAAGAGAATAATGATGAAAATAGATTCTCATTACATTGTCTTATGAATAACTACAAGTAAATGAAAAACAGATTTGCCTAAAGATATGAGAACACACACACAGACCTACAATGCCTTGTGGATTAAAAATTGAGTATAGATCAATAAGTCTGCAAAGTGTAAAACACAGTCAAACTAAGGTAAAATGATGCTGATTATGTCTATGCAAACCAGAGAGGAAGTAAAACAAAA
>JAQLOL010000002.1:15572478-15602727 GCA_029783665.1 Naso thynnoides
TTTCGCTTTCTGTGAAAGCGCTTTGAAATGTCTGTAGACGTGATTAAGCGCTTTACAAATAAAGATTGATTGATTGAAACACCACTAGACCTCCACACTGCTGTTTATTTGGCTATATGTGGAGGCTACTGTATGTGTTGGTGTGTGAATTTTGACACAAACTGCATCCGTCAGATGAACATTTGGCATTTTTGTAAAGCTCCTGTCTGTGTGCTGTTTAGTAGGTCAGGCCACAGGGAAAAGTCCTAGTGCTTCCGATGACCAGTCCATCCTTGGTACCTGCACACCTGCCACTGGATTTGGCATGCCAGATATCCTGTCACACTGCCTGCAAGCTTATAATTGTGTCCTTGAACAGTTCACACATGCTGGGAGCTTGCTCTGATTTGCCTAAAATCAAGGGATTTTTGCCCACGATCTCAAAAACTGTCGCAGACAGCAAGCTCAGGGCTAAAATCCCGTAGTCTGAACTGGGCTTTAGTCAGCAGGTTATGAAGGAATGTTAACACAATTACAAAGAGGATTATAATTTTACAGTCCTGACCATGTCTGATAGATACATCTGTCTCATATTGGGCTATTAACATCAATGGGAGAAATCAGACACTGAACTAAATACAAATACATGCCACAGGTATCTACGGTGGGATTCCTGTTAACTCCAATTTATCCGGCTTATGTCTGCAACTTCAACCATCTGACTATCTGATTGGCTTGGAGTATTTGTATGTGAACATCTGCCATACCCCGGTCTTCTTGTCGGCCTTCTGGACAGTGTATCCGGTGATCTCTGTGTTGCCATTATACTTGGGAGGGGTCCATTCCAGAGCGGCGTTGAAGCCCCAGACGTCCACCAGCTTCACACTGACAGGGGGGCCAGGCAGCTCTGAGGGGACACGTTACTGTGTTTATAAAGGACTGAAAGACAGATTCCATGTTCCTCTATGCATAAATTGTTTCTACTCCCAACCAAGTCAGATCAAAAGTGGACCATATATTTGCATGGTAAAGCCTGTACACATTGAACAGCAGCTGACGGCAGGGTCAAACACTCTAAGGTCAAACAGCATCAGTGTTAGAGGTGTGATATATGTTGTCTAGTGCTTTGAATTTTTCTCAGAGGAAGTCACAGGTCTCATGACCAACAAGTCCACAGCTGAGCAGATTCAACAAGGAGGTCTGAAATGAGTCAACATTTACATGTCACATGCACATGCATGTGCGTTTATGTCTGTGCTTGAGTGTAAACATAAACATGTGCGACTCACCCACAATCTGGAGGATGAGGTTGGCTTTGTCTTCAAAGCTGTCTACTTTGACGGTCATCTCATAAACACCGGAATCCTCCCTCTGAGCGCTGCGGATAAACAGGATGCTGTCGTCGCCACTGTTCCTGATATTAACCCTCTTTGTGTCCAAAGGCTGACCATCCTTAAGCCAGGACACCACAGGTTTGGGCTTTCCCTGAAGAGTTGGAGAAACAGAGACAAGAGGTGAGAAGATTCAAGGTAAGGCCCAATTTCTGACTGCTGTATATTAACAGATGGTGTATGTATGTGCTGACTTACAAGAAAGGGGAAGACCACGTTGATCTGCTCTCCAACCTGCTTGACATAGCGGGCTCTCAGGGCACGGGGGACGCGGATCTTGGGACGGGCTGAAATATGAGAAGTCAAGTCAGACACGTTTATCATCTGCCTCATCCATCACTTGTCTTCCATTTTGATGAACTGATCTGTGGGTAAAATTGGTACCAGTGACATCACCTTGACACAAACAGACATAAATCATTTACTTGAAAACATCGACTAGCATAACCATCTACCACGGTATAGCATGCAAATTGTGCAATGTACTCCTGTTTGTGTCCTCAGAACAAGGTCATGTACGCTCAAAATGTCAGGTAATCAAGAGCTAAATAGACCAGCCACTGCAAGACAAAGCTGACAGGAGAACATGACTGAAGGAGCTAAAATTAACCCCCAAGTTAGTTCATACTGTCCAACAATCCAAAGTTTCAAACTTTGATCACAGGAACATATTGCCCTACTATTTGAAAAAATACATTTGTGATGATTAGAAGTAGTCATACAGAAAATAACACAGGAAATCTAGCCAGTAGTATCTGGGCAGAAATGGGCAAAAGAGGAAGACCATGCATCCAGCAGCTCTTAAAATAGCTTTGGTGATGAGACACTTGGATGAATCCCAACACACATTCCCTCATGTCATGTGCAAAGAAGCAGCCGTCAGATGTCATCACTTTCAAATGACTGGAGTGGTCAAACATCACTTTCAAAAAGTGCTACAGACTGAAAATCATAGACACCCAAATCAAGTGAAATAGCTGCTGACGTGCTCAAGCTGCAGATCATAGAATGTGGATTAAATTGCACCATAGCTGGAACTTTGTGACTTTGCAACTATGCTGGATGGCTTCGTTCAGGCCTGGTGCTAAGTATCAGGAACAGCATCCCTCGCATGTTTCTGCATAAACAGCAAATGTCTGGAGAGTTCACAGAGCAATCTGATCTATAAAACAACCAAGCTGCTGCCCCCATCACCTCCCTTCACCCTCATCCACTCAACATGTCCTTATCTCTGTCCCCATCAATGTCCTCTCCAACATTTTCTAGCTGTTACCTTTTTTCTCTCAGTTGCTCTCCATCTAAACTGGTTTCTTGCCCGAAGTGTCTCATCCTCTTCATCCTAACATTTGTCAACACACCACTGCTGCACATGCTGGGATCCGGCTCCTGTAGCAATCATCTCCCATGAGGATCAGGTCAGTCTCCAGATTTGGCTCTAACAGTAATCCGTGATAATCAGCACACTTCCCAGTAATGCCCAGAAGTGTCGCATCCAGCATTCAGCAAGGCCTCCTCCAAACAATCTATCATCTGTCTTTGTCTATGGATAAAGTGTCTTTGTGGGGGTCTTTCAACATATGTAGGACAGCGTGTCTTTATCAGAAGCTTGTCAATGGGTGTCTGGTCAGAGCAGCATGTGACCGACACACAGCTGATTTTACCCCCAACAAGCCACCCAGAATCCATTAATTAGACTCATGTTTCGCTCCCCTTAGTTGACCAGCACCTCCGGTTGCATAACTGTGTTTCCCTGCTTAAGTTTCCTACTTGTTTGCAACAGTTTGAGCCTCGACCAGGAAATACCCTCAGAGCCTGTAAGCTGTCCTTCTGAAAGTGGATAACTGGTTCATGTCAGTTCAGGTCTACGCTGCACGTCAATGTGACTCACTGTGAGGGCTGATGGAAATTCACAGCTCCAGTAACGAGACCAATTTCAGTTTAAACAAAGAAAGAAGATGTTGTGAAGGTCATTTAAGTACAGTTCGTGTGGGGTTTGGGGTATTTTTAGGCAGCTGTTCAGAGGCAACCGCAAACAGGGTCCACGTGTATTTTTAAGTGTTTGCCATTCCTCTTAAAAGTGCTCTATGTAACATTTTAGCACTAGTTACAGTGCAATTTCTCACTTAAGCTCTCTTGGCTTTGTTTGAGTGTGGTTTAAAGATGTGGTCAAAAGCATTTGAAACCAATCTTTATTTATGGGTCCCAAAATAAAGTACATCGTTTATAACATACAGGTCTCATGCTGTATGGTCTAGCGGTTAGAATACTAGATTGATTCCTCTGAGTGAAACAGTTTTTTCCCATGTCTGTCAATCGACGTTCATCATGCAGCCATACATTTTTGTACTTCCACAGTTTAAACTAGACATCAACTCTAATTAACCGCTCTATTGCAAATGGACAGTAATTGGTGCTGAATTGTTATAAATGGCACCTTTAATGGTCCATGTAAGTATTAACCACATGGACTGACAGTATTACACTCTGAGTGGATATAGCTTTCAGGTTCAAAAAGAGAAGACAACAATTAGGAGCCGTAAACTTGAATTCTTTCCAATGGCCTGAGGGGGGCGACTATACTGGTTGCCAAAAAAAGCCTGACTGTATTGATTCTTCTCATTTGATTCATTACCTCAGTAAAATATCCTAATGAGTTCATGGTCTCCATTGTCAGCCTTTTGTAAGCCTTATTTAAAACAGGAAAATGACCATTTTGTGAATTACAGCTGAATTTTAACTAAAAATTGAGTTCTCAATCAGATCCAATGAGGATAGAGGAGAAGCTATGTGGATCCTCCCTAGCTCAAGCCTGAGGCTTAAATATGTTCACTTCAGGCTTCAAAAAAACTGAAGATGTTGACAGCCATGACTCTAAAGTCGAGGCTTCAAAGCAAGAGTCCACAAAGTGCATGGCAGCTTCATCAACTATTTATTATTACACAGGCTATGGTTTTAGAAGATGTAAGATGTATTTCAGAGTAGGGCTGGGCATTAAATTTCAATAATTATACGTTTCTGATCAAAATACTTTCATAGCATTTGTCAGAAAATTTGACAGTTTTCTGGCAAGTTTTACACTTTTAGACCATTAACACAATCTAAGCATAAATTTTTGTTACATTTCATTACTTTATGTTTTTATTAGATATGATTTTGTAATTATGTTTACTTTTATTTTCATTTTTAAGCACACTGAGTCTGTGCCTGTCGTATGAAATGTGCTATATATGTGACTTGACTCAAAATTCGGCTGCTCCAAAATGTGTTTTCTGTGCTCAGAACAGTTTATGTATGTGCAGATTAGTGATACATATGCCTGACAACAGGGCAGCTAAAGAGCCACCACCAAAAATTTAAGTAAGTGACAGTGAGGTGACGGTGACAGGGTTGAAGTCAGTAAAAAATATGGCAGCCAGATGGCTCACATGTCAAACGTTTTCCTTTGCAGCAGTAAACGACTAATCCTGTATACTAAAACAGGAAAGATCATTTATCCTGGCCTGGTTCTCCTTCTCTCTGATCAATTTTTTTAATGTCCTTAATATATTGAATTAGTTCATTAAATTTAATTACAATCAATTTTACAATTAAACTGTCAATTGATATTCAAAATCCCATTCAAAATCAAAGTGTTTAAGACTGTTGTCAAACTTATAGCACTTTATTAAAAGCACCATCCTCTTTTTTAATATGTATATTGGTGTATAGCTACATAAATGCACATTGGTACTTTATAGGTGATTTTTTCCTCCCATTTTACTCCTGCCGTTTTATTCAAATCTTTCCATTTTAATTTAATGTTTTACGCTTGCAAAGCACTAACTAATAATTCTTGCTAAGTGCATATTGAATAAACGTTATTATTTTTTATTGTTGTTAGCTCCATATCTTTTCAAGTCCTTTTGCAGGCCACAAGCAAGAAACAAAGGGTTCACAGACTGTTGCGTTTAAATCTAAGAAATTTCAAAAAACAAAGAAAATTTGTGAGTGCTTTATCTTCTTATTATCTTGTTTGTCAAATCTAAGTAATGACTGTGGTTGTGTGCACAAGTAAAAGGATGATTTACAACTGATGAAAGGCTCTTGTCAACACCTGTGAGATTTATGTGGATACATCTGTGCAGTCCATCTGAGGCCCCGGCAGTTAATACCAACTCTGCCTCCCTAGTTGCAACATGAGTATTTTAGGGGTAGGTCATCAGTTACAGCCAGAGACCTCCTGATAAAGAGGTTGGAGACTGACATTTTAAAAGCTGCTTTTACACTTCTAGGGCTGTCACAACCATTTAATTTTAGTTGATGATTAACTGGCAAACAATGAATGAATATGAACCTAATAATAGCTTGATGCACATTCCCCATAATGAAGAAATTAGACATTTTTGACATTTAACACCGGAACAGAAAAACAAATATTATATTTCTGTTTGTACTTAAAGCTTCTTAGGTTCATTTGCCCAAACCAGCTGATGGAATGTATCTAACTTACTATTTGTTGCAACATTTTTGTCATTATTAGATTTAAATCAAAACGTGGAGCAAATTTAAACCTAATTAGGTGAAAATCTTCCATCCACTGCTATTATTACATTTTTTGGCCTATTATTCAGATAACTGGATTTTAGACTATTTAAGCCTTTTAAAATACATATGTTACAGAAAATTTTTGTTCGGACTTGTGTTTTTACTTTTGAGGAGAACTCAAATAACATTTTAAAATAATTTTACACAATTTTGGACACAGTTACACTCATGTGCAGGTTGCAAAATTGCTACAAAGACAAGCTCACATAGATTGTGGGGTTTGGAATTTCCCTTTGAGTTAACACTTGTAAGAAGTCTGTTTGTGAAATGACATTCACTGCCACTTACCAACAATTTCACGGATTGGCACAGCTTCAGCAAGTGTGCCCGGTCCACTGCGACCACCCGCGTTTACAGCCACCACGCGAACATGCAGCAGGTCACCGGCTGTCAGATTCTTGATGCAGCAGCGGGTAGCCAGGGTCAGCTCCTCATTAGCTACAACCCAATCTGAAGCTGCAAGGAAAAGACTTTTTGTAAGCATGTAGCTTTTGGTGCAATTTACTTTAGTCATAAAAACCTACTAGGCTGCAATTTTGTCTTTTTTTTTTCAAATACACATTTCTCATGACACTGGAAAGTGTAAAACATCTGTTGATTGGACATGTTAACTAGTTTATCACCTGTCGACAAAAGTTTACAAACAACCTGCCCATAAGAGTTCACTTTGGCAATCATGATGAAATCTCAGAAGGCATGCTGTCATCTCAGCAAACGAGCAAAGCTAAAAGTGGTGTCAGGAGATACAGTGACAGCCGGTGAAATGCTGCCTGCCGTATACGGCCTGGACATAGCAATGAGTCTATCTGCCCTCTGACACTCTGGGGACAGGTGCAGCTTCACATACACACAGCTACTTACTTCCATCCTTGCAGTACTCAACACTGTATCCATCCAGGCCAGAGTCTCCGAGGGTCTCTGGAGTCGTCCATTTAATGGTGAGGCTGGCATTGTTCACATCTTCCACAGACACATTCAGAGGAGCGCTGGTGGGGACTGAGGGAGGATCAAACAGTGCAGATTAATAAGATATGAGTGGATTTTAAAAAAGGAACTGTAATGACACTGGAAATACACCCAAAATTGTACAATTACCATCAAAATCTCCATTCAACAACATGACTATAAAGCTGCAACTATAAATTATTTTCAGAATCAATTAATCAATTTAATGATTAATCAATTAGAAAATAGTGAAAAAAAATTGTCACCGCCCTGACACTGGTCATTGACCTTGAGTGTGTTTTAAAAGCAGGACCAAGCTAACAGCAGGGTTTAAATGTCGGTGTTACCTGCAGCAGGTGGGGGCGTGGGGGCCTTAGGTGGCTCCTCCACTACGGCAGCTTCAGCTGGAGCAGCTAGCGTCAAACAAGCAGGAGGTTAAAGTTGTTTTTAATAAACAAACACCAGCAATGAGGACCTGACATTTCTCCAGATAATCTTTTGCGTACGGTGACATCAATTACTGTGGATTTCACTGGAAAAATTATCAGGAGATTCACAGAATTAACAAGACCTCACAGCTGAGGGAAAGCTTGATCAATAGCAATTGTTGGGTAAGAATTTCGGTAAAGCAGTATTTGTTCGCTATGAATTTTGTTGTTAAGCAGTTGTCTGTGTGGTGGTTAATGTTTACCATCGGGAGCATCGGTAATGGGAGCTGCAGCACCATCTTCAGAAGCAGGAGCAGCAGCAGCTAGCATTAAAGTACCATTAGGAAAGCCAATTAGTGACTTACAATATGACATAACCCATGCTGGGAAAGAATCATATTCACGCTTACTGGCTCAAGATACACTCCACTTAAGCAAGCAGTAGGACAGGGCAGTGGCCACAAAGACTTCTGTATTTACAATGACAAGACCAGATGATTTTAAGACCCAAAAACCCACTCCTGAGCACATTCTGGAGACACTGTAAAACATTTATATGCAGCAGAAGACCAATATGAAAAGCCCACAAAGAGAAATCTTACCTCCACATGATAAAATTTACAGACACATACCAGTAAACAGATCATGAGCAAGAAACTACGACCAGGTGTTGAACACAGTGGGACACAAGCACACATATCATGCATTACATGTGTGGTGTGGACAGCCTGTTGTGTTTACCCTCAGCAGGAGTTGTCAAATCAGCTCCTTCCTCAGTGGGTATGGCTTGAGCTGAAGTAAGGGGTTACATGTTGCAGTTAGCAGGCAATAACAATGTCAGTGAGTCACTACACTACATTAACCACTGATCTTCTTTACCAGTCAAGATCTGGAGAAAGTAAGAAAAAAATGTTTCCTGTCTTTGGATTTAACAGAAACTGACTGGTAATGTAGATATCAGTGGTGAGTCCAATTTTTTAACCATCAGGTAAGTCCTGTGCATTTTGGACTGTTATTTCTCCACTGTTTGCACTATTTATGGACTTCAATGATGGTTAATATAGGTGCCCTAAAATTAATGGCAGAAATTGGACATTAATATCACGAAAATGTGATTTAAAGGGATAGTTCAGTATTTCTGAAGTGGGGTTGAATGAGTTACAAAGATTACATAACTTTTCCATAATTTGGCTTTTTTAGGAAAAGATAACTATACATCACGATAACAAAATATAAGACAGATGGCATCTACGCTCACATCAAGTAGCTAGTTAAAATACCTGCATCCCTAGTTTGCACAATTTTAGCTCCACAATGAATAAGGGCTGCATACAGTGAAATCTGAGAAACTGATGTAGGTTTAAGCTTTTGTAGTAGCCCAAGTTTCAGGGCAGGCATCAATTCCACAAGTGCGTAACTCATTTGACTCCTAAAGTTAAAAAAATCAAGACTGATTGTTCCTGTGAACAGCCTTAACCAATATTTTGAATGTCTATCTCCTCATAAGTCATCACCTGAAGAACTGTAACAATTTGCTTATCAAAAGAAAATAAATCTACTACACTTTTGATTAGCTATACAATTTTGATAACTAGGCCAAAAGTGGTGGTTAATTTTTTACCATCAACAGGAGCATCTGCAGCAGGAGCTGTGGCACCATCTTCGGCAGCTGGAGCAGCAACTGACATTGAAATGCCATTAGAAAAGCCAATTAGTAACTAACGATATGACAGCGTTCATGCCAGGAATTGAGCAGTTTTAAGGTTATTTGATAAAGGTACACTCCAATGAAGCAAGCAATAGAACAGAACAGTGAGTATAAAGCTTTTAATATTCACTGCAACTAAAACAAATAATTTTTTGACCCCAAAAATGATTCCTGAACAAGCTTGGGATATGCTGTCAGACATTTATACACAGCAGAAAACGATTATGAATGTCCACAAAGACAAAACTCACCTTCAAATGATGGAATTTACAGACATACATCCAAACAAAACAGATTATAAACGAGGTACTGTACTACGCACCACATGTTGAGCACAGTGGGGTACACACACATCATGCATTACATTGGGGTGTGGACAGCCTGTGGTATGTTTACCCTCAGCAGGAGTTGTCAAATCAGCTCCCTCCTCACTGGGTTTGGCTTCAGCTGAAGTAAGGGGTTACATGTTGAGGTTAGCGGGCAAAAACAATGTCAGTAAGTCACGTGACTACACCAACCACTGATGTACTTTACCAACCAAGATCTGGTAAAAGTAAGACAAGATGGTTCATCTCTGGGTTTGACAGAGCTTGGCTGGTAATTTAGTTATCAGTGCTGGGTTAGGCAATTGAACCATCATTTAAGTCCCTTTCTGTTTTTGCACAATACAGGGACTTCAATAACGGTTCATTTAATGTAAGTACACTAAAATTTACACCCAGACAATGGACATTATTAATGTCCATTAATGTAGTTTAACATTAGCAACAAGTGTACTACATGTTACATATATGTTAGCAGGCAAAGAGATCTACAGGAGAAATTCAGGAGGGACAGCTGAATCAAAATAACTTCACTAAAAGAAGCATCAATGACCTCTTTGTATTATTCCACTACTTGGCAAAAACAGGGAGATTGGTTGTAACTCTGAATGAGCTTAAATAAAACTAAGCATATCCAACTCCAAAAAAAATCAGTCATCACCTAAAGTACACCTGAAACAATTAGCTTTAAAGGAGAAAATCAACTTGCAACCACTTAGATTAACATTATTACATACATACTCTGACTACTAAGCAAAAAGAGCTAGATTTGCTAACGTTACTGTCAGTTTAGTGGTTAATGTTTACCATCAACAGGAGCATCTGCAGCAGGAGCCGCGGCACCGTCTTCAGCAGCAGGAGGAGGAACTACCATTGAAATGCCATTAGGAAAGCCAGTTAGTGACCTAATGTGTGACATCACTCACGCTGGGAATAATCAATTTCAAGATTTTTTGATCAAGATACACTCCAATGTCGCAAGCAATAGGAAAGAATAGTGAATAACCCAAACATAAATAACCCAAAAAGTGACTCCAGACTGGCTAATGATACTGTGATGTGGTTAATGTTTACCGTCCATGGGAGCGTCTGCAGCAGGAGCAGCGGCACTGTCTTCAGCAGCGGGAGGAGAAGCTACCATTGTAATGCCATTAGGAAAGCCAGTTAGCGACTGACAACATGACTATAGACGTGCCGGGGATCAATCAGTTTCAAGCTTATTTGATCAAGATACACTCCAATGTCACAAGCAATAGGTAAGAATAGAGAGTACAAAGCTTTTGTCCTTGAATATGTGATTTTAATAACCCAAAAAGTGACTCCAGAACACATACATTATATATGAGGGAAAAGAGGCAGACTGGCTAATGTTAGTGTGATGTGGTTAATGTTTACCATCGACAGGAGCGTTTGCAGCAGGAGTGGCAGCACTGTCTTCAGCAGCGGGAGTGGCAACTGACATTAAAATGCCATTAGAAAAGTGACTTCACTTATGACATTAGTCATGCTGTGAATCATTCCTTTTCAAGCTTATCTGATCAAGATACACTTGACTGAAGCAAGCAGTGCAACACACGAGATGGCCTTAAGATTTTTTTACATATTCACAGTGACAGGAACAGATGATTTAATGACTCAAAAAATTACTCCTCAACACATTTTGAAGACGCTCTCAGAATTTTTTTGCACGGCAGAAGACCATTGTTACATGTCCATGAAAAGAAACCTCACCTTCACATGATGAAATGTGCAGACATCACTAACAGATCATGAGCAAGAAACTACACAACGCATGTTGAACACAGTGGGACACAAACACACACATCATGCATTACATGTGTGGTGTGGACAGCCTGTGGTGTGTGTTTACCCTCGGCTGGAGTTGTCAAATCAGCTCCTTCCTCAGGGGGTGTGGCTTGAGCTGAAGTAAGGGGTTACATGTTGAGGTTAGTAGGCAAAAACAATGTCAGCAACTTCACTACGCCGACCACTAATGTACTTTACCAGCCAAGATCTGGAGAAAGTGAAATGATGGTTCCTCTTTGGGTAGCAGCACCTGGCTGGTAATGTAGATATCGGTGGTGGGTCCAACATTTTAACCATCATGTAAGTCCTGTGCATTTTGTTTTGCCACTTCTCCATTTTCTGCACAATACTGAGACTTCCATGATGGTTAATTTAGAATAAGTAAACTGAAATTAATGGCCAGAAAATGGACATTAATGATCACAATGTGATTTATGATTAGCATTAAGTGTTGTAGACATTAAATATATGCTGGCTTGTGAGTTCACACAGTCAGTTTTAAACTGCACTCTCAAGTGGAGGACATTAATATTAAAGTCAGCATTAGGTCCGGGCGACAAACTAAAAATAATTTTAGTAATTTTAGGCTGAATGGAAATACTAGACATATCTCTGTATTTCTTAGCAAAAAAGTGTGATAATTGTTTAGCTGTAACATGGGGTGAGCAACACAAATACAAACATTACATTACTTTGGAATAAATCTCGACATTGATATGGGGCAGAAATTTCTGTAATGTAGCTTTTAAAATCAGGAAAAGATAACCCTTATGCCATATCACAATAACAAAATCTAACACAGGCTACATCCAGTCTCATATCAAGATATTGCTATAATATCGGCAGCCCGAGTCATCAAAAAATATGTGGGTTGCAGTTGTTGCACTAACCTAAGTTTAAGGGGGAAAGTGCAAGACAATTTATCTGACTACCAAGTAAAAACAGGAATATTGACTGTAACTATGAACAGACAAAATTCTGTATATCCATCTCCATATTAAGTCATCACCTGAGCTAGACCTGCAACACTCGGTTGATAAACTGATCAAGAGAAAATTAATTGGCTAGTTGTTTCATTTTGATAAAAAGATGATTTGACCAAGTAGCAAAAAGAGGATGATTGGCTAATGTTACTGTCTGTGTGGTGGTTAATGTTTACCGTCGACGGGAGCATCTACAGCAGGAGCCGCGGCACCGTCTTCAGCAGCGGGAGGAGCAACTAGCATTAAAATGCCATTAGGACAGTGACTTAAAAATATGAAATTAGTCATGCTGAGAATGCATCAGTTCTGAATTAATTTGATCAACACACACTACACTGAAGCAAGCAGTAGGACAGAGCAGTGGGCACAAAGCTTCTGATATTCAAGAAAAGATGATTTTATGACCCAAAAACTGACTTCTGAAGTTGTTTTTGAGATGCAAGACATTTATAGGCAGCAAAAGACCGCTAAGACATGTCCATGAAGAAAAAAACTCACCTTTATAAAATGAAAGGTACAGATATACCAGTAAACAGAACAAGAGCATGTAACCACACACCATGTGTTGAGCAAAGTGGGACAAACACGCACATCATGCATTACAGCTCGTGTGTTGGCCGCCTGTGGTGTGTGTTTACCCTCAGCAGGAGTTGCCAAATCAGCTCCTTCCTCAGGGGGTGCGACTTCAGCTGAAGTAAGGGGTTACATGTTGAGGTTAGTAGGCAAAAACAATGTCAGCGACTTCCCAACACCATCCACTGATCTAATTAGCCTAGATTTGGAGGATAAAAGATGACAAAGATGAAATCGCTGGTGGTTGATCCAACAATTTATGTATCTTAAGTCCAGTGCGTTTACTGCTGCTACTTGTTTCCTTCCTCTCCTCCCTTTTCTGTACAGTGAGGGAACTTCATCAATTTCTAATTTCATATAAGTGCACTGAAAAAAGGCTACAAAATGGACATTAATATTATCATAATTTGATTTACCTTCAGCAGCAACTGTACTAGATATATGCTGGAAGGTAAAGAGATATAGAGTAGAGATTTAGGAGAAAAAGCTGAAAGAAAAGAAATACACTGAAGAGATCATGGATGTTTAATCCGTGATTTAATGTCCTAATTAACAAAGTTGCAAAGTCTAAATCACTGAGGACCAGCATTAAGGACTCAGTAATTTTATATCACACTCTGAGACTGAAGACTAACAGAATATCAAAGACTTCACTTAGGGCATGGTGATGGACCAAAATAATTTCTCAGTATTTTAAGGCTCAGTGGCACGTAAGATATAGGAATTTGTATTAGTAATGAATGTTCAGTTGTAAGGAGGACTTGGCCCTAGAGATTCAGTGTATAATCACAATATTTTGGATCAAAATACCATTATATCCATGTGCCAAGATACTGTTTTGCTTTCAGAAGTAAAAAAAAATGTGTTTTTTGATAAATTACCTTCAGTAGTAAGGATATAAGTACTAAGTGGGTAAAGTCAAATTGCATTTGTTAAAATATCTGTAGCCCTGAGGAGGCATGGACTCCACCAGCGCAAGATGACAGAGGATGATGAATGGTCAACTTTTGACAAAGGTTTAACCTTATCCCTCAAAATTATTATTCTAATAATTAAAATAGTGTTTCTGCCATCCAATCCCTCAATTAATAATAGGGTGTCACCTGTCAGTAGCTAACGTTAACGTTTCAAACTTGGGAGCTGGCTTCAGAGTTAACTTAACAGTTAACTTAAGCCAGCTAAGGTTAGTACAGTTAGCTTAACACTCCGTCCCGGTCTCAGAGGGATTTCGCGGCTCAGTCCTCAGATACCTGGAGCGCTTTCCTCAGCAGCGGGTGTTTCCTCAGCTGGGGCGGCGGGGGCTGCCTCTCCCTCGACTACAGGAGCTGCCTCGGCCGGTACCTCAGCGGGAGCAGCCTCGGCGGGAGCAGCCTCGGCGGGAGCATCAGCGGGAGCAGCCTCGGTGGGAGCAGCTTCCACAGGTGCAGCCTCCGCGGGTGGAGCCGCCACGGGAGCCGGCTCAGGCTCCGGGGCGGGCTCAGGTGCCTTCGCAGCAGCCTTCTTGGCTGGGGACTTCTTGATTGGAGCAGGTTTGCTTGGCATCGTATTGACAGACGGCCAGTCTTCTGGATAAAGAGACTGACGAGGTCTTGGGTAATATATATAGTGTGAGGGTCGGTGGGCTTGAAGACAACTCCACCCATTTGCTGACTTTAATGAGCCTCCTCCTCACTAACGTTACTTCACTCACATCTCTTCTGTGTTTGATAAAGTAAATTTGCTGGAGGGGGAAACCCTGACTTGCTTTAAAAATGAAACATTTCTTACCAGTAAAATAATCTAAAACTACATTTAAGTGACGCTAAATGACATTTTGTCACATCATATTGAGTGATAACACACAGTACTAGCGCCCTCTGATGGTTAACAGACAGACAGCTGAGACAGATTATGATGTGAAGAATGGCATGACTTTATTGTGTCCATTGCTCAATGTTAGACATATGGGATTTGATGTGGTTATAGAGAAATGCCTTACAACCATTATTAGGCCCCCTTTTTAAGCCAAGTGCTCCTTCCTGCTGGAGGAAGACAATAAAACCCTCAAGGATTCCCGTTTTCTGCATACAGGGGCCACGCCTTCTCTTAAAACTCTACATGTTTTAGTGATTGTTGTCGCAGATGCACTGACTATTTACAGTGTTTACAATAGTGATGTCATGTACAAAAGAGAAATAAACCTTTACAAATATTTGCATAAGAAAAAAACAACAAATGTCCGCTCTTAAAAACAACATGAAAAGAGGAAGATATCCAGTCATTAAAAATCCCTCCTGTGAATAAGGTTAAGCGTGGTAGGTCCAATGTAACAAAACTTTGGGTAACACACCAGGGATAAATACGTCTCTGTCGACATTACATCTCCAGGCTATCATCAGTTCTTACACTGTTCCCAACTCTCATCCAACTCCTAAAAGATGTCAAGTTTTTCACACTTTAAACATTTAAAATGTTTGTCACACAAGCAGCCCAGTCACGATACACATTCTCATCTATTGTGGTTAAGTGACACACACATCGTCTTTAGTAACACATCATCACCATGACTACCCGCCAAAGATCAAAACCACTAACCATATCTCTTCCTGAATCTGGGCATCAAGGTGACAACATTAAAGTGACATCAGAGTAAGTGAGAGGAAGTGATGATATTTCCTCTGAATCCAGGCCTCAGTGTGGTAGATTGAAGCAGCTAGAAAGCAGCTTTAGGCCAATTTGTGTTTCAGGCACAGATAGACTTAGGCATCATGTCTCTACTTTACACCAGCAGCACCCAGTTTTAAAAAGTAGTGGAACATCTGGACAGAGTATAGCAGTCTGAGGTACTTCAGGGTCGAGGGGCACATGGCTGAGAGGTTTGAGAATATCTCTACTACGTACAGTTTCCTCCTCTTACAAGTCTTTTTATGCTTTCTTCTGTCATCACAAGAACAGTCAGGATGTGAGCAATAAATACTCTCTTTAATCTAGAACTCTAACATATACTTTGTGCAAACAAATGAAGGAAAGGAACAAGAGGAAGCCACTTATCAATGATTTTCAACCTTTCTCACCTCCAGCCCTTACTCTAACAGTAACTCTGAAAACAGCGCGTGAGAAGGAAACTGACTCTACAGTTTAAAAAAGATAAGTTATCAAAGACAAGAAGAACAAATGCAATGAGGAAGGAAATGCTTTTACAGATTCACATCACTTATGACACCCTTTTTTTTTTTTTTTTTTTTTTTTACTGATCTCAGGTTCTTTAACTTTCTCAGTGCCATGATGAGCGAACATACTGCTGGGTGTGTCAGTGCACAGTGACGTCACTGCTGGCTATGGTTATGGATGACCAGGCAGATTCTGATGCAATATTTATAGAGAGGTGGCAACAACTGGACTCTATCACAGATGTGAGTCTAAATGTAGTGAGGTTAAAAAAAAACCAACTGTAATCAAGGTCGCAGTGGTTGATCAAAGCAGGATTAATTAACGTGCATTTCCTGTCAGAACTGCTCTCCACAGATGGCCTCAGGACTTCAGCTTCTTCCCCCAGCAGTAGTAGGTTGTTTGCATTATTGAGCCTCTAGCAGGGCTGAAGATTTGTTACTCAGTATTGCCATATGATTACGTATACATTACTTCTGCATGCCTTTATGTCTTTTTTGATACGATGGAGATCTAAATCTGTTGGAAACACCTCCTCAGTCCAGCTCTGCAGCTCCTCCATCATTTACACCACTGACATCAGGAGTAAATCGATGGCGACAGAATGACTGATGGCAGATGGCGATCAGAGCACACATGTGCACACACAACCACAAAGAGCTGGAAGAGGTTTACGTCTCTCCTAATGGATCCATACAAACACGCCTCCCCCATGTTAATGGAGAGGCCACTGGTCACGCCTGGACTGCTGTTGATACCCAGTGTGTCTTAAGTAAATGTTTCTGGTTTTTATCTGCGGTTCTGTTTATTTTCAGGGAGATTGATGTGATGAAAATCTAGCACCAAAACCTAAAGGTGTAAAAATACACGAGTTTGAAAGTCGAGTATCATTAAAAGTAATAAAAGATTTGTGTGTATGTAACTACCGTGACTGTTTCACCATTCTAGATATTTCTAAAACTGGTTGCAACAGACCTAAAACCACTTTTTAAGTTTGCTGATAAGTTGCCTCAAAAACAACAATGCTTTATAAGAAGCTGTGCCAAGTTTTGCGGTAACCAAGGAGCTTGTTAGTGAAAACTTGGCGCACGCAGCAACACGTGTTGTCGATGGTCAGTTTGACCTGCAGTCACAGGACTTTAATGTGTTCAGCTGCCTGGGAATAAATTGATTCATGCAGTCTTTTAAAGATACATCAAACCTCTAGAATCATTTAGTTTTAAACGCCTAAAATTCAAGCACAGTATCAGACTAACTTTAAGTACACAAAGACGTGTGTATCTCAAGTATAGCAGAGTCCCTGGATGCTCATAGGGTCTCTTTTGTTTTGGCTGTTGTCTCATTTTTCACAGCTTAACTTTTACTAACTCTTAACTAAAATGTAATCTACAACAGTATCCAATTAGTAAAGTGTACCTGATCTAACCTGATCATTAATATCTTTTCAGAGAGCAGTTGTTAAATCACATTATACAAGCATCCGTACGTATTCAAATCATTGTTTTAAATTAGTAAAGAAACAATTTATCAAATATTTCTTGTGAGATAAAAAGAAAATCCTCGAGTATGATTATGTTAACATCCGTTTTGATGTATATTCAGAAACTAACCCAACCCCCCACAACAATGCATTTTTCACTAAAAACTGTTTTTTGAAATCATTAAATTGAATGAATTCTGTTCTGTTTTTAACGTATTTGTTACCGCCCTCCTCTGAAGGCAGCAGTAGGGTTTTTCCTATCACAGTTGTGTAGTGGCTGTCTCGGGTGGGGCGGCTCTATTGATAGACACAGAATAGAAACATGCCAGACAGCTGCCATAATACCATTCCAGCACTGCAGCCCTCTCAAAGTGAATACAGCCGTCTGCAGTTTCCTTCCTCACTGATTCTCCCATTAGGCAGAGTTGAGCAGCGAGGATGCAAGCGACTGCTGAAATAGCCGTCATTGTTCAGTAAACTGACTAATGAATGAGGAGGGGGGGAGCTGAGGTCACATATTGTTCTCTTTTTCATACTTTTTCCTCGGCCGTCTCATGGGAT
Source organism: Naso thynnoides (assembly GCA_029783665.1). NCBI lineage: Eukaryota > Metazoa > Chordata > Actinopteri > Acanthuriformes > Acanthuridae > Naso > Naso thynnoides. The sequence goes on from JAQLOL010000002.1 coordinate 15,590,387, forward strand.
GGCTGCTTGCTTGTGAATGGCCCCGATGCTGCTTTGTTAGCTAGCCTGCTTTGAGGTCAGTGAGGCTGGGATGTTGCCAAGTCCGGGCACACACACACACACACACACACACCACACACAAACACACACACAGCTTCACAGCCTTCCTCAATGAAAACCCCAGAGGAAACCGAGATGGATGTTGTGGGTAGGCAGCAAGCAGCTGCTTCCTTGACCTTGTCTTAAGGATGCTGCTGGATTCTGAGTTAAAGAGGTTTGTTGTTATTGAGGCATTTCTGATTCTGTAAGTCATCACTTTGCAATTTTCTTTTTAAATAAGAGCCATTTATGTTGTTTTCAACACTGACAAAACCTCCTCCCGGCATTCATTAACAAGATTCATGATTATATAACTGCCTTGGTAACATTTTATTTTATGGATCTATAATGTAGATCATTTCTAGGAGGTTGCCCCGGAAAAAAATTAGACAGTTTGTTTTCTTTTCTTTTCTTTTCTTGAAAGAATGGCCCCATGTAAACCAAAGTAAATATTCATCAATGAGTAATTTTACATTCAAAACTTAATTCTTTAATTGTTTGGTTATATACTTGCCCTCTGACATCTTTAACATTTTTACATGTTAAGCTAACTGGACTAAATGACTCTCAGGGATGTTACTAATAAAACTGGGGTGTTCTAATCTGTTTGATGATAATTTTGCTGCACTAGTGGTCAATAGAGTCTAAATTGGTTTGATTCAGCTGATTTTAGGAGACAAACAGTCTATAATGCTTTAAATAATATTTTTTTGTTGTTGTTAACTGTGAATTGTTGATGTGGATGTGTGAGGTGTTCAAATGTTCAAAGAGACTCAAAGCAAATCATGAATCTACTTTTTATTTCTGACTGTAAATGTACCGCAGCAAACACTTTGTGAATGAAAATGAGTCTAAAACAGGCCGACCAAATACAAACATAACAGTTTACTTTTCCAAATCAGCTTGTACAATCTTTAACCTTAAACTTTTACAACCAAATCATTCATTCTGCACATGTGTAAAACATGCAAATATGAGTCAGTTACTGTCCAGTGAAATGAAAACACAGCAGTTGGGAAATAGCAGCTCTACAAGGAATCCTTGTGGTCTAATTGATTTCTATCAGTGAGTAAAATCAGATTAAGCAGCAATCAATCAATAGTGACTTTCAAACGACATTCTTTGTTCTGTCATCATGTTGTTAGCTCATGCAGAAATGCCCACTTCTTTTTCATAACATGCACTGAAAGACTTTAGAGTTTACAAGTAAAGTAGAAGAAAAAAGGTTAGTCAAATACATCAGTTTAGGAAATCAGGGCAGGCGCTTAATGTCTTGCAAAGGAATTGGCACATTGGTGGTTAACATCACTGAGGTGCGCACCAAGGCACTATTTTGGTTTTAATAGTAAATGCATTTATAGAAAAATTAATTAATTACTAATTCTGATTAAATATAACACTGATCAACTCAAAATTCTATTCATTTTTACACTGCGTCCTCTCCTGACGACCAGGATTCACCCTCAACTTCAGACTCCTCAGAATGGACGAACTCCCCCTCTACAACATTTTTACACAACGGCTGCTTCATCTCCGAATGAATCTGCTCCTGCTCCGTCTTAGTGGCCAGGCCTTTAGACGAGTCAAAATCCATCCTGGACCTCCAGTTTACCACATTCGGGTTTTCCAGTTCCCCCCAATCCAAGTTGTCGGCAAACCCCAGATCCTGATCGGTTTGCTCAGCTGCTTCGTTATTGGCATCATCTGGTTGATAGGTGGCACCGGTCTCCAGGGAGGACACCCAGAAGTCGTTCTTTAAACCGGAGCTGAACAAACCATGAAGGTTGCTGTCTTTGCTATTTGTGTCCAATAATTTTGAGTCTTTCACCGCAAAGATATCATTTTCATCAGGTACACTGTCGGGGGAGATCTCGAGGGACTCTTCTTTATGTGTCGTGACTCCCTCATTAGAGCCTTCATCATAATGGAGATAACTTTCAGGCTCATAATCTTTACTCAGATCTTGGATTTTAAAGTCCGCTGTTGGGTTCTCTCGGACTTCCCAGTCAGTTGTTTCCTGGACACATGGAAATTCCTGACAGTTCGCATCACCCTCAACGAGATGTTCTTGAGATGCACTGGATGGTGTCATGGGTACAACCTCTTTCACCTCAGTAGGGACGGACACATTCTGCAGGGTTTCCTGATCAGCTGGAATCCGTAACATAAAGTTTGGTTCCCCCAAATTAATGCTTTCTTCCATATCAGGCCTGCTGATTAAGTCACTAACATTTGGGTGATCTTCTATTAGGTCAGCATGTGTCACCATGGACACATTGTGTTCATCCTCTTCCTCTCTTTTCTCTGGAGCCTCTTGATCTTCATGCTGGACCCCCTCATCAGCCAGAGTGTCAGTTTGAGGCTCTTCATCTGGCATATCCCTTAAATGTAAGTTTTCATACGGTTGATTAATAATTGTTGTGGAAGATGTAAGTTCGTGGTTTCCTCTCACCGAAGGAGACTTGTCCTCTTTTATTGTTTTTCCTGCATCTCCTTGCTCAGTAATTTCCTCGACAGACTTACTCTGCAGATGGAATAACTTCTCTCTCTCGCTGACCTGCTGCTTTGCAAAGTGAGAGCTGTAGCTGTCTGTGGCTAAATTTTCTAGTTCCTGTTCCACAAGTCTGTCCGTCTCTAACTCTTCATCATAGGCCACATTTGTGGGTACCATGGGTTTGGAAAGTTCTTCGATATCCTCTTCAAAATGTTCTTTGCTGACTTTCTCAATACTTTCATCTGCATCTTCTGGATCATCCACCTGCTCACTTGCAGTCATATTGACAGCACCATTGTTCTCAGTATGAGTATATTCTATATCATATTCCTCATCCATTGCTTCCTCTTCGACTTCCTCACACAGATCTTCCATAGTTCCAGATCTCTTTGACTTGCCTTCGCTCCACATTTCAGTTCCCGTCTCTCCGACTTTCTTTTCTTGCTCCCCTTCACTAGACTCGCTCTCATCCATGTGTGATGCCTGAGTATTGGCATCAGTCTCGTCACTCTTGTATCGAATCAGAGGCCGAGTGTCAGCAAGAGTGTTATCCTGAGCATAGCTGTCGCTCTCAAGCTCAGTCCTCCATGACACAGAGACATTTTGAGAATCATCCTCTTCATCATCACCCTCAAGGTCAGGAGGTGGTGCATGCTGTTGGATTAAAGCAGCGCACTGTCCTTCATCATCTACTTGAGTGTCCACCTTTGAAGAGGCCATTTTGTCATCTTGCTGTACATATGTAGCAGAATCAGGCCTGATTTCTTTCTTTTCACGTTCTTGTTCTCTCGTTGATATGTCTTCCTCTGGTTCAGCACGCTGTTGTTTTTCGTTATCCACTTCTCTGCCCTCTCTCTGTGGATCAACCTTCCTTTCTATCACACTATCCCATGTATCCATCTCTTCTCCATCAGGATACAACTTATCCTCAACATCTGGTTCATTTGTACCTACTATAGAACTTTCTTCCCTTATCTCAACCGCATCCTCCTTTAAGATCTTTTCATCTTGGCTAAAGTCTGTCACTTTGTTAAACACACTTTCTTCAGGCTCATATTCAGACACTGGACTGCTGGTCCTGGATTCAAAGTTTGGTTCAAGTACAGCCTCAGTTTCAGAATCTGATGTTTCCTCTCGCACGCGCTCTACTTGTTTGCGGTCACAATCTTGCATATCTCCTTTTTCAGCAAATACTTGAAAAGGCTCATCCTTATTAGGTTCGTCTGAGAAACCACAGGGCTTCTCTGTCATTCTGACACGGTCCAGTGTAAGATTTGGTTCTGCAAACTGATGCTGATTCACTTCCTTATTGAAGACTGGCTCAGTGCTGAGGCCAGAATGAGCCTGGTAACTGACGATTGACTCAACAACTGGTCTTTCCTCAGGAGGTTTGACGCCAACATCGTTCCAATCTGCCTCACCTTCTTTGTCCTCTGCTGTTGATGATTCAGCCAGAGCCTCCTGCTCATTAGGAGGTGACAGAGGCTCAGCATAGGTGACTCTCTCATGTACCTCCTGTGGTCTGAAGTTTTCAACAGCTCCATCCTGCAGGATTTTGGGATAAGGAGTTTCCAGTGTTGCTGACTTTGTGTCTTCATGTGCAGGTTTAACGAAAATCTTTTGAGTTTCAGGTTTCCTACTCCAGATTGGCGTCGAAGTTATTGCTTTTGGCCTGGATCCTGTCATGTCACAAACAGATGAGAGAGAAGTGGTCTTGCGGCTTACAGACAGCTGGGTCGGGTAATTCTTTTTAACAGCTTGAGGACTGAAAACTGCATCTGTAGAGGACAGAGGAAGAGCCCATGAATACAAAATGAACTAAGCTACCATAATAATAATGACTTGTACAGATGTCTTAAATGGTTGCAACCAGTATCTATTAAGAATTCCACCAAATATGCAAATAAGATACTAAATATATCCACAGCACATTTAGTAGTATTTTAAATCATTCCTGGTGATTTTAAAGTGACAGATGCTGTGGAGAACGTACCTCCCCAGAGCATCATCAAAATGTACGTTCTCAAAGGACGTTCGACACTAATGGGGGGATATTGATCCTCATTTCCTTCTACTGATGTCTGAGTTGCTGGAAAGCAAAGCCATATGGCTCAGTAACCTTTGGGGATGGGCTTAGGTGGCTTGCATTGCAGGACCCAAAGTGCCGACCTCAGCTCCCTCAGCAAAGCCCTCCCACCCTCTTTCCAGTTCAACTAATGCAATTATGAATTGTATCAAACATGTCCCCCACTCCGAGGGGCTTTTACTTAGACTAAGTGAAATTACACCCTTGCAAGGAGGGGGTATTAATGAATCAAGTAGAGTGCAAATGATACTGAGGTTCTAAAAAATGCTGCAGTTAAGTCACTGGCATGGTGTTGATGCATTCATATTATTTACTTTAATTACCTGTGATGGAAATGTTTCTTGGCTGCTGCTTAAACAAAGAGTTGTGTCCCCTGAGGCTTTCACCGTCCAGCAACGCCCTGTAGAGACAAACAACAAGAGAAGCAGGTTACATCCTGTGCCCACATGTGAATGTTCTAATGTTTAGATGTTGGACGAGCCATGAATGGGTGAATTGCAGACATGATGCAGCACACAGAGCAGCGGTGGGTGGGAAGAGTCGGGAAGGAGGACTTTTGTTGCTCATGAGCAGTAGGAAAACATTGAGGTCTGTTGTTATGATAATGAAGGAAACACCCGCCATTGAGGAGCCATCTGCAGCGTCCAAACCTCTGCCATTACATTCTCTCACACACACACACACACACACACATATGCACACTGACGCTCAAAATGACAGCAGATATTATGAGCAGCCCATGCAGCACTAATAACACCATCTCCATTCACACATGTTGATAACTAGCTGCATTTCTTGCGGTTTAACACATTTTTGCATCTGCATTCAGTTAAAAGATCCTGTCTGTTTAAATTTTCTGTAGAGAGTGACATTGAAATTTGCCCTCTAGTTTTTCCTCCCCTCTTTCCGCTTCCCTCTGCTGTTATTCAAGACTCCCCTGGCCCACAAGTCAGTATCTTTTCACTAGGAGGGTCAATATTGTGAGGAGGGGGGAGGTAGAGAAAGGAAACACTACTATGGAGCTCCCTAATGGATAAGTTACTCCATCCGAGAGATCAGAGGCTGCTGTTTCAATGAGACGATCTTTAGTCCAGATGGCTGCACCCGCTGTGACCAGCTCTTGAGTTATCAGCCTCTCACCCCATGGAGGAGTGTTGTTTTTTTTAAGTGATACTGAGCAGCAGCCTTAGAATGGATTAAACCATACTGTAGCATAGCATACAAATAAACCCATATCTATGATGTGTTTAGCATAGATGAACACAACCCTGCAAACAGGGAAACTACCACCATCCTTCAGAAGTTGCAGCTCCAAAACATTTTATGTACATGTTGCATCCTGATACTTTTGTAGCTTGTTACCGATAGGGCTACAAATAAAGATTCTTTTCCCTATTTGTCAATCATCTGGTTACTTCCTAAATTAACTATAGAATTGTTTAGCATAAAGAATATCATGTGTTCAAATGACTTGTAGGTCCAAATCAAAGAGATGTAGTTTTCCTTTACATAAACTGAAGAGAGCTGCATAACCTCCCATTTGTGAGGCCAGTGATTTTTTGGCAGTTTTGCTTGTTTTCTTGCTCAATATTGTGACTGTATGTTGCAAAAGTACAAGGCAGCAACAAACCGGGGCTGAATTTTAAGAATTTGCATGTCAGTGTTACCAAAATATGAGAAAATCTTTTTCATCGATTATTCATTTAAACTTCAGAACTTCAAAAACAAGTTGTTTTTTTTCCTGCTCTGAATGAGGTGTCTTTTAACAAACTGCTTTTGACTTTTAGTTTGTTGAAATCAGTGTTAAATGGTATGTTCATTCCACATCTGTCTAATATCAAACAGCAAAGTTCTTTGGGTCAGCCACTCTGGAAAAGTTTTAATGCTTTTACATCACAGTGGGAAGCCAAAGTTTCTTGTTTTTTCACACTGATGTGACTGACACTTCTTAAAAACAACACACCATCAAGGAAAAATCAAAACCAACACAAAGACTGACTTCTAAAACAAATACTCTCTCAACACTCCATCTGCTGTTCCATTTTAAATGACAATAATCAAAACAATATTTGTAATTAATACTTTTCAGTTATTGATCACAACCTCTTTGATAGAAGTATTAGAATAGGATACCACGCTGACATGTTAGTGGACAGTATTGATGTGAATAAATCAAACATTGTACTCTGTGCATCCGTTTCTCTTGGGATGTCCTGAGATATAAATATAGTGAGTATAAAAATAAATCAGGTATTACTTTTGATTATGTTGTCATTCTGGGCAAATTAGCACATTATATTCATGTCTTTTGTTACGCTGTGACTACAAGACATCTGCACAACAGTTGTGTTTTGTCCAGAAAAACTCAACTCTGGCACAAAACCCTGAAATCACAAATGGTTTTCACACTCTGTACGGTCAGAAGCTAGACAAAATATGTCACATCTCAAGTTCATACGCTGAAATAAGATTTAAATTGCTTATTATTTTTCCAGAGCACAAATGGACAGTCACAGGAATATGTGCCCCTTGTGGATGAAATCACATACTTATTTTCTTAGTACTGATCAGCAGCTGATCAGCCCCAGATCAATATGTGTAATTAGCAGTAATACATGTAGGGGGGCTCAGAGTTGAAAAGTGCTTTGGTTAGGGTCTCTGCCCTGTGTCTTTGAAAGGCTGTGAGTATAGTTTGTCCCCCTACCTTCCTCTCACCCAGTGCATGCTGGGATTGGTTCCAGCCTCTTTCACCATGCACAAGGTAATCAGGTGTATAAAGTGTGCAGTACCGACTGCATACCTGTACGTTGCTACCTCCAGGCCCAGAGACATCTTGACTTGCAGCAGACCTCGATTCTCCTGGACGACTCGATCTATCTGCTGGCCCAGCTCCTCTTTCTCCCCCTCGAGACTCTCCAAGTGCTCCTACCAAAACAGGAAGTGAAATGGGAAAAGGAAGCAGCTAAAAAAAAAAGCGTATTGTTCATTAACTGTGTGTTGTTCAAATGTTGTGAAGGGAAAAAGGGTTTTATTCCATCTGTGCTGATGTAAAGACATGTTGGATTTAAGAATGGAGTCATTCTGTTTTAATCCAGTAACACAGGACAACACTTTAGGTGTGACCTGTCTAAATTCTTTTAAATTACATTTTGAATGTAATACAATTTGTGCAACCTTGTTGTTCGTTCTAGGAGCAGACTGAATAAAGGCAACACTGACCCACAAAGGTTTTAATTCGGCTGTGTCACCCCTCAGACTTCACTGTGACCCAGAACTAATAAATTTGTATCGCCCCCATCCCTTTCAGACCCAAATGTTTTCATTCCATCAGAATACTAAATTAGCTCAGTGTGGGAGGAAAACCCCGCAGAGACAAACACACAAAAACACTCCTACAGCCTCCACCGGCATGTCTGGTGTAAAATATTGAAGCTCAAAGTATCAAAAGTTTGCTGATTATTTGATCTTTTAAGATTTAACCATATGACTGACATGCAGTAGCAAAAGGAAAAGAAAAAGTTGTTTGTCAGTGCAAATGCTCAATCGTTCGCATTCCCCTGTGGTTTGTCACTTTGTAGTTTTAGACAGTGTCTATATTTGTACCATGTGAAGCAGTGACAAAGACGTCAAACATTGTGGACGGCACATTTCCGGAGCAGCAGCAGATGACCTTGTTAATACTGCTTGACACAAGTTTCCCAGTTTTGATCTCCTACGTAAGATTTTATATTGATTTACTGACACTATGAGGATACAGGCATAAATATTTATTATGTTTTTTATAATGCTGAAAGGAAAATTAAGCTAATTGATTAATTAGTGAACTGAAAAACTGCATCAATGGTGAACACCTTTTATTGAAGAATAAAGAACTAGAAAGAGTTTTTCAAAAGGGACCATTCTGAGTTTTGTTCAGTCTGTAAAGGCATTTTTTTGTTATTTTTGAAATTTTATAAAGTCAACAGATCAAAGACAGTCTATGGAAAAATGAAATCAGTTAGTTTGAAATGTTTTTCTCTGCCAAAGACAAAGTTGAAGCATATTCATATTTAAAGATGTTAACAGATACTATGAATAGGATGTGTAGCATCCCAGCTGGTATGTATGTTCTGGTCTCACCTGAAGCTGCTGAATCTCTTGGCTGTATTTTTGTCCCTGCTGGGCTGCAGTCCTCTCCAGGTGCCACCTGACGTCTTTAGCTGAAGCGATCTCCTTCTCCAGTGCTTGGAGCTTCAGCTGGCTCTCCCTCTTCTCCTGACCCAGTTGGGTTAACTGGCTCCTGGCCTGGTTAAGTGACTCCTCCAGCCGGACTAACTGCCCCTGGTAGGCCTGTGCTGCCTCCTGCCATGCCCTGCTGGCCCTCTGGGAGAACTCCTGTCCCAGCTGTAGGAGGTTTGGTGTCTGGTTGCCTCTTAGAGCCAGTGTGGGTGGCATTGCAGCTCTGGAATGGGCCAGTGAGGCCTCCAAATGTGCCACGTCCTCCTGATGGGTTTGAATTAGGTGCCTCATCTCATGCTCCAGCTGACTGACCTTCTCCCTCAGCCAGACCTGTGCCCTCTGTTCCTCCTCAAGCTCCTTCCTGCTTTTCTCCAGCTTCATCTTGGCCTTTGCATGGGCCTGAGCCTCCCTCTCCCTCTGCAGGTCAAGGGCTTGGAGCTCCTCAGCCAGCCTGCCAACCTCCAGCTCTGTGTGGACCATGTCCCTCCAGGCTGCATCCACTGCCAGTCTCCCCCGCCGCAGCTCTTCCTCCAGCCCCTTCCTCCATTTCAGTCCTTCATGACTGCTGCGTCTCTGAGTTTGGATCTCTTTTGTAAGCAGCGCATTTTCCTCCTCCAAGAGTTTGACCCGGCTCAGGTAAGTCTCCAGGCGTTGGTTCAGGTTTAACATCTGGTGCTTCTCCTCACCCAGGTGGCCGTGCTGAAAGGTTTTATGCATTCTGTGGAGCTCCATGTCTGTGTTAGAAAAGAGGAGGATTTGGCAGACCAAGGCCTCACTCAGTGCACTGATTATGATGTGGCAGCCAACTGTATCTGTATCCAGGCCTGAGTTAGTTTGTGGTGGTTTGTTGTTTTGTTTTTTGTTTTTTGTCTGAGTGAGGCTCCTGCGAGGCTCTGGTAGTGTGACTGCCAGCAAGAGGCTTCCCTTTCATACTGGAGTTAATGAAGGGGCCGGGCACACGGAGAAGGGCTGGAGAGGGAGGAGACTGGAGCATGGAGAGGGAGGGGAGAGGAGAGGGGGAGAGGGAGAGGGAGAAGAATGGTGAAGGAGAGACGAGATGAGATTAGATGGAGGGTGTAGGAGGGCTGACGGAGATGGGAAAGGTTAGAGAGAGAGGCAGTGATGTAATCTCTGAGGTTAACTCTTTCACCACTGGCACATCTCCAGCTGAGAAAAAGCTTCTGCTGAACAGAAGAATTTTACATACAGAAATATGTGCGTCATGGTCAGGAAACCAGTTGGAGACATCAGAGTAGCAGCTGCATAATACAGTTTATGGTTTGAGTACAAGAGATTCTGGTGGTTTAGAAGTTTAGGATGAAGAACAAGACATTTAAGACCAGCAACCTGTGCTTCTGTCATCACTCGTCTCCTCTCACATCCTTCACTCTCATGACTCTGCAGTGTAATGGTCATGTGATTACTTTTCTTTGTCTTTGTGTTGGATAACCAATATTGGCTGTGCATGAAGAGTTTGCTCATGGAGCTCAAGAGCTGAATGCCACATTAAAACAGATTTCACGTGTTTCTGCTGCATGAAAACTGCATTTAATAATGTTAGTTAATGATTAAAGTGTAAAAATTTTCCTAACAGCTCCAAAACCTAAACAACATGCCTCAGCAGACGGGACAAAACTTACGGTATCTGCAGAATAAGAGAATTCTCCTATATTTTATAGGACTTGCATTTGAAGCATTAGAATGAGTAATGCAGGGGAGGTTATAGTTTGACCTCACCATCTCCATCTAGTGGGCGTCTCTCAACACTGCAACAGCCTGCCATCACCAGTGCTAACTGCATTCCTGAATAATAAAACATCTTAAGAAACGTCTGACAAAAGCTACATACGTACCAAATCACTGCGAGTGTTCTGACATCATTTTCTATTCATTGATCTACACATAACAACTGGAGCAGCAGATGGATCTCATCTTCATTACATGTGTCAAACTACTGTTCCTCTACAACTGCTCTACTGTTAATGTAACCAAACAGAAATGAAATACTCTCACCATCCATCATATTTTCAGAGCTTAAGTGGCTAATTGACTTCTTTCAGATCATCAGCAGCACTTATTTAAAGGGATTCAAGAAAAAAAGAAAAGCAAAACTTTGCATATTTTACTTTGTCTTTGAATAAAGTCCCAATCTAATTAGCAAACATTACTATAATTAGCACTCTCAGTGGTGATCTGTCTCAGAAAACAACAATAAAACAAACAGCAGTGACTAAGTAAGTGGAGGGAGCAACAGTTTAACAAGAGGCTCTGTAAGCGAACTGAACCAGGGAGCAAACTGAGCACAAATTTTGGCTAAACAAGGCAGACACATTACACACATAGTGGACTGTATCTTCAGAGACATTTACATGAGCACTGGCCAGTACAAAAGAAGTTCAAACTGGGGCAGTTTCACACTGAGACAGGCAGATCACGTTGCAAACTGCCACACTAAAAAACGTTGTGATCAGGTGCCAAAACCACATCCACAGAGAATGAGTCGACTGGGTTATTGTAGGATCACGTTTTCTAACACGGTCAAAGCTAAACACTGGCAAACTTCATCGTGCGTGGACACTCTGCTGCTGTCTTTTATTTGACGAATACCTTTCTGCACAAGAACACGCTGTATGTGTGTGTGTGAGGTTCCTACGGCGCCTGTCATGGATGCAAGGTTCTCTCCTCGGCAAAGCGGAAGTTCGTCTCAAAGCTGTGAGGGACAGACTCATCTGGAAAGAAGAAACAAGCAGTTCTTCAGTGCAAACACTCTGCTATTATTAACGTGAAATCTCTTGGTTTACAAGCCAAAGAGAAGTCAGCGGAGCCGCAGCAGGGATGGCGACAGAGGATGTAAACTATGCTACAGTTGTGTTCAAAAAACAAACACGCTCCCCACCTAAAGGTACGTTTTTTTTGTCTTTAAATACAGAACATCAAGAAAAAATATATCTTAAAACTTTGAATGCTGTCTTCCTGTAAAACACATTATGTGTGAGCTCTGTCTGTGGACATTATTGTATGATTGCATTTAACTTGATGAAAATAAATAAAAAAGAAGTTCAGAAAAGAAAAACTTGTAATGCTATTGAATTAAGTATCATTGTGGGACCAACCTTTAATATTACATTTAAGTTAGTTCAAATTCTTTTCATCCTTTGAGTGACATTGTCGTGCAGCCATGGTTGAAGCATGAAAATTCACTTGTAATTTATAATTTACCCTCTGGGCAAAAATCTACAGCATGAAATTGCGGAAAGTGCTGTTAATCTGGCCCATTTGCATTGATGCTCTAAACATCACAGTATTGGCTATTTTAAATTAAACAAAATAAAATTTAACCTGCAATGACTGATTGTGTCCTCTGAAACAGACTTTTAAATTTAGTCCTCATAGCCACTGTGATCCACTGAATGACCAGTTTTATTCGGCAGGATCAATTTTCTCATCACAAATGTTTAAATGTAA
>JAQLOL010000002.1:15616487-15642928 GCA_029783665.1 Naso thynnoides
GTTTATAATTTAGGCAATCAAAAGCATTCACAGTGCAAAACACTAAAATATTCCATATTTTCCAAATTTTGGAATACTAAGAGAGGGCGATTGAGGTATTGCATTGTCTTAACATTCATCAAAATTTCTGTTTTGTCTCAGATTTTCTAATTTAATCTAGAAAATAGATTTATAGAGTAAAGCTCTACCAGTCATATCCAGACAGATTAAGTAATATTACTGAATATATTACAATATATCAATATTTGAGTTATTTTCAAGTTGACAAGACCACAAACATCTTTACCAACCTGAGTTTCAATTTTTGTAGATTTCATAATTCAATCTTTGTGGGTATGAGTATATTTTCTGTCTTGCTCTCATAAATGCCACCGCTGTCAAAAAATGACTCCCTAATTTTTTCATTATGAGCAGTATTTTGTCTTCAAATTTAACACCATCCACTCAATAAGTGGTGGCAAATGTATGACTGCAGTGCATAACAAAGTGAATAAGATCTAAAAGACCCTCCCTGAACATTAAATAATGATGCTGCAATCCCTCAGCTGACCAGTAGGTGGAGCTTCATAGCAGTAGTACAACATATGAATGACAATACGTCTGCTTCGCATAGACAGTATAAGGTGTGAGGAGACCATATACTGTTTAAGAAAATACAAGGTTAAAGATGAACTCTCAGCATAGTTGAATCTCACCTGTCTATGAGAGACAATGAGGCTTTACTTCCAGAACTCCAGCTGGCAGGAGGGCCTCTGTCCTCTGGTCTGTCTTTGTCTTGGGACTCGATGGTGGTGTATCCTCTCACCAAAGTCTCTTTCTTGCTCTCCTGTGGCTCTGGGATGACACTCATCTGAAGCGGCAGTGACTCCATGCTGCGATGCAGCCCAGACAGACGAGGGTAGAGCAGGGGAGAGGTTCTCCCTCCACTCAAGTCAACCCCAAGGGAAGAGACTTGCCTGGGCCCCAGTCCAATCCCCGAGTTCGAGAAGCAAGCAGAGGAGTTCACATTGAGTAATGGGGCAGGGCTGGGGGTCAGGCAGGGGCCAGTGGAGCTGTCTGAGCTGGCCAGGTCCTGGAGTTTGGAGAATGGAGGAATCTTAGGTGGCAGAGAGTCATGAACTCCCACCTCTAAGCTGTTGGAATTCAGCTTGTCAAGCTGGGCCATGGATGGAGGCTTTGCCAGGCTGCGAACCCCAGACAACCTAAAGACAAAAACAATGTTGAAGCACATACATATCACTACTTTTTTGTATTTGAAAGTTCATATGTGTACAAATAAAGGTTTTTACAGACTTTGTAATGGTATAAACTTCTGTACCTGTGTGTGCTGGGTGACGGCAGATCCATGCTCTTGCCAGTGCTGGGTGGTCTCAGACCTTGTAACTTCCCTCCGTTCTCTGAGGGGGTCTGAGCAGGGCTGCCCTTCAGAGACCCACCTCCACACTCAGAGTCAGACACTACAGCTTTAGCTTTGGCCCTCTCTTTTTCTTTCTCTCTATCTGTTTGATTGACAGGACCGGGACCCGGAATACTACGACCTCCTGCCTTACTCAACCCTGTACCAGAACCAATGCCTGAGGCAGGCTCTTTGAGCCTTGAGCCCTGGGGCACTGTGGTGGAGGGTTTCATCAGTCCAGTGTCCATGGTAGTACTCACTGGGCGAGCTGAGCTCGGCCGTGTTAGAGTCAGAGTGCTTGTCTTTGCTGGACGGGGCAGAGAGCGGTACTGGAGGGATGTCCGGGCATTTGGAGAAAGAAAACCACTTTGGTCACCGTTTGAAACATCTAGACTTGTCTTTCGTCCTCCACCACCACCGGCTGCTGGTTTGACAGGAATACCTGATGTTTTCGGAATCTTCCCCACTGTTGCAGAGCCGCAGGGTATGGCACTGCCACTGGTACTCATCACAGTGGGTACACTGGCAATGTTTGGGCCATTACTGGTAGCTGTGTTGGGCTTTTTAAAGCCAAAATTTCCCCCAGTTGAGGGCCTGACGAGGCCAGACGGAGGTTTACGTTGCTCCCCAGCATTGCTGCCATTTCTGTGGTCTTTACCAGCATCAGAGGAGGAGCGCTGAAGGCCCGAGGTCTTCACTGCTAACCGAGACTTATCCATTGGCTTCCCATCTGACTTTACTGTACCTAAAGTGGTGAAGTACAGAAAAAAATCCCTGATGAGTAGCTTGAACAGCCTCAAGTCTGAACAGTCTCTGGTGCTGAGTGATACTAACCAAACCATATAAGGACATGATATCTTATCTGAACACCTACATGGTCTGACTGTCTGTTGTTAAAACCAAACCCCTGTCTGAGCACACAGACAGTGTGCAAACCAGACTCTCAGCCAGCATCACCCTCACGCACACTGTTATCATGCACTTACTCTGCTTTTCCATCCTGATGAACTTAAAGTTTGCTCTGGCTTTGTGCATGTCTGCATGACACAGCTGCATAGTGCTCAGATTAACATGTGCAGTGTAGCTATGGAAAACTGGTGCTCACATTCATGAAGCGTGTCTTCGGGCACAAAACTGCATTAAACACCCAGTATAACGCTTCTCTGGGGTAAGAGGGTGGAGTAAGAGATAACTTAGCAGAGGTTGAAGGAAAATTACGGGATTTTCTCTCCAGCTGAACATTTCCCAGTTGGCAAATTAACTGGACTTGTTTGGAAGTCATTATAAGGGGGAAAAAAACATAAAACAGTCTATCTGACACATGTGGACAATATGACCCACCCTCACAAGCACGAGCCCACACTACCCACGCTTTTAATTTGTATCTAATGGGAGTTGTTATGGGAGGTTTATATACAAGGCATTAACAGAGTCAAAAAGCTGCTGTTGAATGAGACCCACCGGCGTGCTGCCTTGGGACATCTGGAGTCACTTAAGGGTATTTATAAACCCGCAAGACACACAGACACACATTGGGCCAGACATATATTCCACACACACTCAAGTTTCTCAGTGAGAGGAACTTAAAGGAATGTGACACTGACAACACATTACACTTGGAGTCCTTTCGTGCATGTGAAAATTGGGTTTACATGTCAAATCATGAACTCAATCCATCGTATCACCGCAACGTTGGTTGCTCCATTAACATTTAAAGCTGCGGCAACACATGCTTTTGGCGGTGAGAAGCAAATACACACTGACAGAATCCCAGCGCACAAATTAATTTTGATGTAAATGAATGATTTATTGAGACCAGCTGTGGAGACAGTGGAGCTCACAGTGTGATATTGTGGCGCTGTGTGTATAAGAGACCATAAAGTCTCGACATAAGAAGTTTGCATGTCTGAAGAGATGAAGATTTGAATGCCAGACAGAAAGAAAAAAAAATCCCTTTCAGGCTTTGTGACACTCCCGTCTCTGGATGTTAAAAGGAAAATGGCTAATTTCTACCTTCCTTCTTCAAGTCTTTTCCTATTTAAAGCTGACGTGGTGGAACAGCAGTGGAAAGATGACAGCGTGGACACACTCTCATATATCTGTCTATCATTTTTAGTGATTTTTTCCAGGGGAGACAAGGCACTTCATTGCTCCAAGATTCAGCTGACATGGTCCCCTATCAACATATCTGAGCTTTTATGGTTGGTATGGTTAAATGCACTCGGTGTTAGTGTGTATGAGAGAGGATTGTAAATGTTTGCTGCAAACAGGTGGCTGAATGTATCTGCAGGTGTGAGTCTGTTGGAGCGAGCACGTGCCTGCTTGACCAGAAACAGCAACAGTTTGTTGCCTTCAGCTTTTTAGGGATAAAACTCAAACACTTTTAAGGTATCTACATTAAAAATTTCCAGAGCCTTCATCATCACATCTGAAATTTTTATCATAAATGCATTTGCATAAAATAAATGCATTTGCATAACATAAAGTTTATAGAATTTCCTCATACCAACAGTGATGAATGTGTATTGTCACTTTAACTTTGACTGTATGTTTTTTATCACATTTTTTCTTTAACTTCATCATGTTGATGCAAAGAAGCAACAAAAAACATGACAACTGGATTGTTTCATATTAACCCTAACCCTAACCCTAACCCTAACCTTAAGATTTTTAGTTTATGTAAAAAATTGTGCAGACAAAACAAAAGATTATGTTAAAAGACAAATAAAGCAAATTAAGCTTTATTCAAGGACCACTTCAGAATTTAAATATATTACTTTACCTGCAAATTAAGTATTTTTAAGACTTTGTACAAACGCTGTATATCCTGCAATACTGCAAACACACACACACACACACACACACACACACACAATACTACCAAACCTCAGCAATTAACTGATCTCAAGCATGACCAACAAAGGCTCTCTAGCTATCGAAGAATGCCTGCTCCTCATTTGGCTACATGCATGAGCTCCTCCACACTGAGGAGCTGCAGCAACAACTTTTCCAGTCTGCTTTCACTTGTCTCCATCACCTGATTAATTAAAGTCTTAAACTCTGTGGCAAAGTTAGTAGCCTGGATGGCAGATTCCTACTGTTCACATCAATAATAAAAACAGTCTGGCGCACAGCTCACAAGCTGATTCAACACACTTGCTCAGTGTATCTGTCATTTCAACAGCTGGCATTGCAAATACAGCACACTCCCACAGAAAGAGGACTGTTGACACAGACACTGTCTATCTAGACTGGCACAAAAGACATCAACCAATATCCTGTTGTTTTTGTTGTGTCTATAAATGTGTGTATGCGTGTGTGTGCTTACATAAACAGCACACAGATGGTGTGCTTTAAAGACAGCTACACAATCCCCATCATTGTGCTTTTTGTGTGTGTGACACTGTGCGTTTGAGTTAAGTGTGATAGGGAGACACTCTAACACTGGCACAACCTTAGACGTGTCGCGCCCCCCACCCAACACACACACACACACACACACACACATACACGCAGTACAAACACTCACACTTCCCTGGTCCAGTTGTTTCAGTACAAGGCCTTTATTTAAGTGCTATAAATTGTCTCTGTCCAGCAAAAAAAAGAAAGCTGGGATAGGAAAGGCTGGACCAATAGGAAGGGGAAAAAAAACACTGCAGGTCAATGTGTGTGTGTGTGTGTGTGTGTGTGTGTGAGTGGTTGGCTGGCAGGAAGGGAGTGGGTGGTGATGGGCGTTTGATACATGGCACCGCTTTCTAAAAGGCCCCGAGGGTGGGCTGCAGCTGTGGGTGAATGTGTGGAACAAAGACAGAGAGTGTGTCTGTGACTATGTGTGGGTGTGAGACTGCCAGAGAGAAGGAATTAAAAGACAGACACAGAGATGTGTCAGTCTGCTCAGGTTATGTAACCATTTTAAGTGTAGCTATATGTAATACACTTTACACTGTGTTTGTGTGTGTTTCTCAGCTCACCTGCCACTTTCAGTCCACTCTGTGAAGTGTGTGTGATGGGGGAGGTGACTCCCACAGGTGGATTTCTTCCTTTTTTCAACATATTTCCCTGACCCAGGGTCTGAGGTTTCTTCAGTTCACCCTTCCCTCCTTCCAGCCCCTCCCCCTGCGTCCTCGTCTTTTTCCATTTATTGGCTGATTCGGACTTCAGACTTCCTGTATCGTAGACGTTGTTGCCCTGGCTCTTGCGGCTCGGTTTGGTATCATCAGTGTCCCAGGACAGGCCGCTCTCTACCAGAGATCTTTTCTCAGCATCTGTACGCATCTAGAAAGAGAAAGACAGATACATGCTCATAAACACCAATGTTTCAGAAGTGAGTGCGGAGATCTGACTTGCAGAACATGGAACCAAATTTTTTTTTATGTATTTGCAAGGTTGTTTTGTGTATAGGCATGGTTTTCCTAAATCACCTGATTATGTTTTTACACCTAAAAAAGTGCCTGAATAAAATGAGAGAGAAACTATGCTTCCCTGAGCTCACACAAAAACTGCACATGGCTTGTTTCTGAAGTAATGGTGAACACTGGTGTCAGATCTCTCTTGTAAAAATAAGCTTTATTAGGAATATTCTGATCAAGACTGAAGAAGACTCAAGCTTTATATGAATCTTTATATGCAGCATTGTCCCACTAGAGTTTACTTTTCACATTTTTTTAAGTAGTCACAGGAAAATTTGAATGATAGAGTGATTTGTAGAAATGCTATAGAA
Organism: Naso thynnoides; assembly: GCA_029783665.1. NCBI lineage: Eukaryota > Metazoa > Chordata > Actinopteri > Acanthuriformes > Acanthuridae > Naso > Naso thynnoides. Next base: position 15,622,604 of record JAQLOL010000002.1, read on the forward strand.
GTCCTCACAGCTATTATACCATATTATATCTCTCTGAGAACTGAACAAACCTCATCCACTAATGCAGAACATGACAATGTGCAGACAAAGAGCTTGGAACACTAAAATGAATATGTCAATGGACTCACTGGCTCTTTCATGCATACTGAGTATCCCTTATAATCAGTACTTAGTGTTCATCATTGGTCAAAAAGGTATTTTTATGATTTGTGTGGCGTCAGACAGAACCTCAGGCTCTTCTTCATCTTGATGCCCTCTGAGCAGAAAAACATGTCTAACCCAGTCGACTCCAAGAAACACTCACTGATGTCTAGTGTCTGTATGCTCTATTTGAACACTTCAAAGAAGACAGCTGGGGAAGAAACTGCCCAATGCACACACATGTATGTACACACACACAAAGCACATAATACAAAAATATTAAGACAGACACAAACACTAATGCATGCAGAGCAAAACAGACATCAGAATCATAATCAAATAAAGAAGAATGTTAAATATCAAAGAACGTTAAACAGATGGGAACGCAAGTTCATTGTTAAGTCAAGTTCCTCTGTGTGAGTATGTGATAAACACATGTAACACACAATCCCAGTAAAAGAGTGTGGAGTCTATATGAGAAGGGATGTGACTCGTTTTCATCAAGGTAGATTATTCTTCCCCCCTGCAGGAGACCAACAGTTACACAATGCATCAGAGTGTGTGTGTGTGTGTGTGTGTGTGTGTGCGCGCGCGCTCCCGCATGCATTAGTGTGTGTCTATGTGTTTGTGTGTGTGTGTGTGCCTGCTTGTGTATGTGCATGCATGTGCAACTTCAGGACATTGCACCCAGCAGTTCTCGTGAGGACTTATATACTGAATTCCTTTTTTTATTAAAACCAATAGACCCCATGGGCAGCTTCACATCACATGAGGAGGTGGTATGCACAAATGTGTGTGTGTCCTGTTTGACCAGACCTTGTTGATAAAATATTGTCATTTCCTTACACACATACCCTGATTTTTAAAACAGGAGGTTGAGAAACACATTGGTCCAGATAGCCCTGGTAAAACATGTATAACAGCACAAAATTAAATATGGATAAACAGGCACACACACACACATACACACATACACCAAAAAGGTATTAGGAAAACAAGGTGTATTAACATAGTCCACCTCCGTGTGGAAATGAAGAAATCTGGGCTTTTGTTCCACCTACAAACCATATTCTGATTTTGATCCTCTCTCCTTCTCTCCCATATCTTCTTTGTGTCCCCATTTCTTTAAAACATGTCTCTCCTCCACCCTCATATCCTTGTTGAGTATATTATATAATGTGTGGGAGAGATGAGGAAATAACGTAAACAGAAAAATTGCCTTTGAGGGAATTAAAATTATAGGCAAATAGGAGGGTGATACAAAGGAGAAAACAGACACAAAGAAATGCCTTGTGGATGCAGAGAAATCGATAAAGAAAAACATCAGCTGAGAACGGGGAGCCATGTGTATTAGACAATATGGGGTGCAGTATGATGTGATGGTTGGTTGCCATGGTGACTATGCCATGAGGGGGGTAATGGTTGCTATGACTGCTGCAACTGGGCGTGGAGGGAGGTGCCCGGGTTCTTACGGCTCACTGGCCCGGATGCAGGACTGCAGATGGCCCTGTGTGTGGGTGTGTGTGTGTGTGTGTGTGTGTGTGTGTGTGTGCAGATGGCCGTGTTCTAGACCTGTCCTTCAGTATACAGGAAAAGAAGACAAAGGCCCGCACTCTCAGCATCCCTGTGCTTTGGTTGCTATGGTTACACTGATTCCTTTTCTCTAACTCCCCCTGTCTCTAAAATCCTACTACAACAGTCACATATACCACATTGCGGAGGTGTGACCTACATCAGACACTCTGGGAAAACACACACACACGTACACACGCTGTCTGGAACCCATACAGCTACAGAAGGATCTTACAGAAACTAAAGCAAAGCTGCAGACGGGATTTTAGAAGCACTGAGGTCGTAAAGTCCCAAATCCTTCCATCCCCACAGCACATTTTAAGACTACAGCGTACATTAATCATTTTGCGTCAGTGTATTGTGCACACCAAACACAATCACTCATAGAAGTTGTTTCTAAATCCAGCCAGTTAGGCAAATTATACAACTAAACTAGGTCAAAACTATAGGATCTAGACCAGCTGAATGAGGTGGGTGATATCCTGGCTAAAAAAGTACTGCCTTACTCAGAGCCTGCACCCAATTAGATGCTTATAACTGGTTGCTTATTATAGTGTGCATATAACTGCCTTACGTACCATCAATAAGCAGTAAACAGAGATAACTAGTTATAGGCCTCATTAGTTAACATATTGATGCAGGAAAGGACATTTATAAGTGCTTTTTTAATGACTGATAAAGTGCCAATATGCAAGAAATATGCATACCAATAAGCAATTAGTCAATGGTGAATATGTTTTGCTTTATATTAAGTGTTACCCCATGTTTTGGCCTGTTTTTTGTATGTTACTGTAGTCAACTGTGTCTGTGGTTACACTGCTTGATTTTTTTTTGACATTTCTCTCAAAAATCTCCCAAAAAAGCCTGATTAGTTCTGAAAACAATTATAAAATCCCACAAAAGACCAAAGGCAGCCCTGTGGAACAATACAGCTGTCTGGCTTGCAGTGTGTGCACTGAAGCAAACATTGATCACTGCAGATGTGATAAATATTAAGGGTGTGCATGGAATGCTTAATAAGGCTTTGTCTCTGTTGACAAAGTCCTGCTGCCTGTTGTGTGAATGACACATCCTTCAGCACCCCCACACCTCACTGGATTAACAGCTTGATCAATACTACTGAAACAAACACACACTGCTAATCCATCTGCATCACACGGCTGTGTGTGTGTGTGCATGCGAATGCTCATGTGCGTGCTGCTTACCACTATGGCTGAGTTTCTGCGGGAACCGATGGGAGTGGTAGGCAGGGAGTTGAGAGTGGGACTTGTGTTGAACTCCTCAGAGCTGAGGTTGTCTGAGCCATCGCTCAAACCGCTGCTGATGGAGCTGCTCTCATCCCAACTGAAAGAAACAATGACAAACAAGATGTGTAAGATAATATTGAAATATTAAAGCGGTGACTTCCAACTGATGGTACATGAATTCCAGGTTGTGTGTCTGTAGTTATTAGGGGAAGAGACATATAAACCAGCACCATTTTTTCAATGGAAATTTAGTTGTGTAAATTGTGGAGTTATTGTATGACATTAATTAGGGTTAAACCCAGACAGATGGTAAAGGTTTGTTTCTGTTTTCGGTGCACAAATTTGACTGTGTTTGAGTAAATTCTCCATAAAATGAAACACCTGAGGTTAAGCCTCAATGAACTCAAAACTCCAGTTTTCTAAAAGTGTCCTTGATCGAGACCCTAAGACCTTTCCAAGTTCAAGGGCCTAGAGAAGCTCACATGCTCTCAAATCTAAGAATACCAAAACAAAAAATACAAAAACACAGCAATTTGTGACATCTCACTAGATTTCTCTTTGAACTTATACACCGCATGAACTATCACAGCTCTGGCAGCTCAGTTACAGCAGCAGTTGGCTTACTTGGCTCCATGTCTTCCAATTCGTCTTTTGATTAAATATTCATTGACACAGATCTCATTTAATGTTGCCTGCTCTACATACCTAACTTTTACACTGCAAACACTGAAATTTGGAGCGTTCTAGACATCATCTCAACCCGCTCACACAAAAATAGCACTGAAGAACACATACACAGACTCTCCTGCTGCGGGTGCATGCAGCAGGACTGTGAAGATCATCCACGCATTTTCCCACAGAGCAATTGTTCTGCATTCTAGGAAGTATTTCATTAAATGGTGTTGTGCATGACTGCTTTTATGCACCCACTTTATCTTGATTTATTATGTTTATTTCTGCCAGCATTATTCATAGGACTTTTGTCCAGTCTACACAGGAACCCTGCTGAACAGTTTAGCTGGATAGGTCCTCCAGCTGAGAAAAGGCACATTGTGCTTTTTGCGATATAACAAGCAATTCACTTTATATTTTTCCTTCAACAGATCAATTGTGGTAAGCATCCGACCATTTCCTGTCTGGCGATTAAAGATATGAATAATATACTTACAGTAATATGACCAATCAGGGCGGATAAACCTCAAGAAATAATTAGAACAAATCTGTCATCCGACTCAAACATGACAACATAACTTGAAAGAGGAAGAGGGAAGGTGGGGGGAGGAAAAGGCACATCTGAGAGGTGTGTTTGGGTTTGAGGGTGCACACACACGGTATAAGTTAAGTAGGTCATGTTTAGGAAGTCAGGGGGATAGAGGTTTTCTTTCTTATTAGGGTCAATAGGTTAGACTGATATCATACTATACTGTAAAGCAAGTTAAAAGGGTGGGGTTTGCCTAATGAGGTCATGTATACTGTGTCACAGTGGAGGATGGAGGGGGGGGACAGCAGTGTGGGCCTTCCGGTTGGGTGCTTGTATGGGTCACACTGTACCCTGAGGGACTAGATGACAGGGATCGGGGGAGAGGGGCAAAGGGAAAGCCCTCCCTGTCTAGCCTGTGGATACATCGACGCTAAAAAAGAGCAGACGAGATTTTACATCTGAAGAGGTTGTCACGCTGCTTTGTCTATATGCCAGCTAGGAGGATTAAGGACAACCATAAGATCGGGCTAGACACATCCACAAAGCCGACCTACACTTTCTACTGCATTTTCTCAAATGCAACAAATTGAATTAAAATATTGGGTAGCAAGATGGACACTGCAATCTGATATTCCAAGACATTACTGCAAAATCTTTTTGTTAATTTACATTTTTATGTTTAAAATAAATGCTTACAAGCTGAAAAAGGGACATACTGAGCTCATATAGTGCTTTAAAAACTGATTAAATTCTTTGGAATTAAATCTTGTTACCTGGAAAATGATTACACAATTGGTTTACAGGGATCACACAGATTTAAGAGTAACATTCAAGAGCTTTTCAAGTATTTCTGAAGAACATAAAACAAAAAAATTCCAGACTTTAAGCTTTTATCTCAAATCTACATTGTTACAACAAATGCAATTGCAAAAGAATAAAGTCAAGAGTTACCTTACAGCTTCAGCACAGAATGCACAGCATACTTAACTGTCCCTGTTTATTTTATCACCTGTTTATATTAACATTTGTTGTATGTTTTGTTCATTATTATGTCATTCTTGCTCATTTAAAGACATGAGACGTCAAACAAATACAAAGACGGGATTGTTTCATTTCAAATTAAGATTTTTTGTTTACATGAGTAATTTTGTGGATAAAACATCAAATAATGTTTAAAAAATCAAGCATTTTTCAAGGTGAATCCCAACATAATAATAACCTAGAGAACAGGGAAAACAGTTAAAATCATGTTTTTTCAAAACTCTTATCAGGACTTTGTAGGAACCCTTTACATGCACAGCTTTAAAAGTCAGCTAGAGATTTAACAACTTTCTGAGAAGGATGTTGTTCTCTGGATTCCTGTTTTATATCAGATAACTCTGTTGTACAAAAGTGCACAGAGGAACTAATAAATTCTGAACACATACAGAGTGTATCTATTTGTATACAATAGTCTGCTTGTGCATGTGTCATTTATTCCTCACTGAACAAACTCATTGCTGGGAGATAAACTTCCTCTCAGAGGCACAGCTGTGCTTTACCATCAGCGCCTCTCTGAAGCAACACCTTTCTCTTCATATCCTGTTATTCGCTTCACAGCTGTCTGGGTGTCCGCTGGAGCTTTAGTGAAAGATAATGCTCTCTGTGATGAATAATTCAGATCTAATAGGAAACAGACCAAACACAGTCTCTGCTGGATTTAGTGTCACTCAGTCAACTGATGTGAAAACAGGAACTCACAGAGGAGAGAGTTGAGGTCAGGGGTCAGACATCACGGAAAGCAGCTAGATGGGTGAATAAAATATGAAGCAGAGGATTTTAACTGATCTATCAGAGAGATTGTTTCAGAAATGGATGGGGAAAAAATTTAAGTTGAGTTTTTTAATCATCAAAAAGAAATTACTGTGTTATGTTTTTCGTTTTTAAATGAGATTTCTACATCAAAAATCTACCAAGAAGCGACATTCCATTAAAGGCTGCACAGATGAGACGAGAAGACGCCTAAGAGACACAGAAAGTAATAGAGATTTAGAGACAAAGTGTACACCAAGAGGACCATAAGTCAGCATTACAGTTTGTCTGTGTGTGTGTGTGTGTGTGTGTGTGTGTGTGTGTGTGTTGGCAGTGAGTTAGGCTGCCCTCAGCTCTGATCTGCAGAAATCGCGTTTAATCAGAGTTCAAAGTCACAAGCTTCTCAGTTCTGCGAGGAGAAAATCTTAAGCTCCAAAAGATTGTAGAAATTATCTGTTGAAGGTTTTAAGCTTCTTGCCATTGTATTATTAAAGTCAGTCCAAGGTTTGAAAAAAAGGGAGAATTTTTTTCTTATTTCTGAGCCAAAAACATATAGCCCGAATCACTGTCTGCCAATATACAGCTACATCAAATCTACTGTTGTGTCATCCAGCTCTTCACTGCCTCCACAGTTCTCCATCAGCTCCACTGGGTGGGATAAAAAGAAGTCTAAGCTTAAAAAAAAGAAGGCGATGAAACACAAGGATGCTCAAGAGAAGAGGGTGAAGTGGCCTGTATGACGAGAAGAAAGAACTGAAACAAGAAGCATGAAAAAGAGAGAGCTATAGTGGAGACGCAAGTGCTGTTGATGACAGATCAGAAAACAATCTACATCTACATCTCAGGACAAGATGCACCACATTCGCTCAACTATCTCTTTAAACTTCCACCAACCTCCCTCCTCGACCTCAACCTGCTCCTTCCTTCCTTCCTTTAACTGCAGCTTCTAGATCTCCTCATTATCTCTCCTTTCTCCGCCTCGTCTTTTTTTTATTCTGTAGCAGCAGCTGCAGAGACTGAGGGATAATATTAGCACCCAGTTCATTTACATCACCCCTCTCACACATTAGCAAGCCTCTAACTGCAGAGCACCGCTCAGTCAAGCCCCTTTTCTGTCACATTTGCATTTAAAACTACAGTTTATCTTCCTCTCGACGGCCACTTGACACAATGCTACAGTACTCAAACATATATTGCAGAATCTGAACTGCTTGCCAACATGTAAGATGGAATAAAATTTAAATGAACGCACATTATTGTACGTATGATGTTATTAAAGCACAGTGTGAAAATCAAGGTAGTAAACCACATCTGTACGTCCTGCTTAAATGTATATTAAATTTCATTTGTGTATTGTGACTTTAGACCTGATCTCAAGTTTAAGACCACAGCTGGAGGGAAAAGGAAAGGGGAATTGAAAAATGGTGCTCTGTGACTGTAATTCCATGAGCTAAATGAATATCAAAGTTGATTCAATTTAGGCTGCAATAAATGTCAATTTACATGATATGCGCTTGATTAAACTCATTCCTCACCTCTACCTGACCGATTTTTTTTCCTGCGCAAAATGCAGCATCCAGCTGGGCTGAGAATATGCCACATGAACATGCTGTATTCAGCCATGCTGAGCCAGCTGCACACAACTGGTTTCCTACTCTATCTTCACTTATGAAATTATAACTGCAGCTCCGAAAAGAAAAGCCACGATGACTCCAGAGCAAACTCACAGTTGGTCATGTCTAAGAAAGTGAGAACGCAAGTTGCTGAATATTTCAGATGGTTTCAATATTTCATTTTCCAGACTAATAAAGGTCACGGTGGTCTATATAAACAACATCCTCCTTTCACAGAGACATGATTTCTTTGTTTCTCATAGTCTGCAGAGAGGACTGGCACACCCACACAAACACAGAGCATCGCATCTATTGAGAGAATTTCTGAATAGTTGCGGCTGAGTTTAATAGTCGTCTTTTATTAACAGACTGCTGTGTTCTCCCCCTGTTCGGACTATGGAGCTAATTGCTCTGATCGCAATGTGAATGTGCTTTTTTGCTGCTCATAACGAGAGCTCTGCACTCCCTTCTCCTCTGTCTTCTCTCTCTGACCTCTGAGGTTCAGGGGTGGGAGACAAAAAGAGAGAGAATTACGCTAGATCCAGAATGAAGGAAGAGTCACTGCAGAGACAAAGACAATATGGCTGTGATTTGTGTGAGCAGTGCTTGCTGGGAGTCTTGCCAATTTTAGGGAGCAGACTTAACAGTATTTGCTGATAAGCTGCTCCATCTCAAGGCATTTGTTAAATCTGCATGGTGGTCATTTGGATGAATTTTATTCTGAAAAATCTCCTGCTTTTGGGGCGATTAGAAGTCAACTTTCAGAGGCAATCTAGGCAATTTTTTTTTACTTTGCCCCATAATCAAAAGCTGGATAGGCATTGTGGAAGGAGACTGACAAACTATAATGCACAAAAAGACCAGAAAGTGAGTAATTACAAATTAAGTAACTACCTGATGTCAAGGCACATTCTAGAGAATGTCAGTGCACTTACACAAAGCCTATTAACAGATAAATAACTGGGAGGAGCAAAATGTTATAAACAATTTTGTTACCTAATTACATAAATTATAATTATTATGAATATTTACTGATGTAATCTCAAGTATTTTTGTGGAGTTTAATAGTTTTAGTTGCACAATGGGGATGTGTTGCTATTAGCAGATCCCTATTTTGTTTATCTCGCGCAGAAGAACATATCAGCATCCAAAACAATGTTGACATGCCATTTTACTAAATCAACAGGTGGCAGTAACAGGCCAAGATTTGCACGCAACACACAAGCAGAGGCAGCGAAGAAGAGCACTGTAGCCTAATAAAATGTACACAATGCTGGATTTAAAATGCTTTAAGATTTGGGTTTGCAAATGTTTTATGATAAAGAAAAAGACGCAGTGATACAGGAGCAGAAATGTGAAAGAGCCTTCAGATCTGGTGAATGATACAAAACAAACAGAATGGTGGTATTAATAAAAGGGCTGAACTCCACGTACTCTCATGATTTTATTCAAGGTGACATTTGGATGCAAGTTCTGCCACTTGTATAAAAGCATGGAAAGTGTTTCTACAGTGGACAGGAACTTTCCATTCCTATTAAAATCCACAGTGTCACATGGCAGAACCCAAAATGGCTAAATCAGATGGGTCCATGGTTGTAGTGATGCCTTTTCAGGCAAATGGAAAGTAGGGCAGTGCCAGACTGGCACTGGGCAGTCGGCTCCGAAACCGGAGGGGGCACGCACGAAAGGGCTGCTGAAGTCATTAGATACTCAATGCGTGAGACTGCATTGGTGCAAGAGATGACAATAAGGTGACACAGACTGCCTATGCTTCTGTTTCTGTCTGTACAATTCAGTATTTATGCACAAATCTCAGATCAGCTGGAAGAGGAAGAAAACGGCAGGAAACTTGGCATCATGGGTGAGGGACACAAGAGAGGACACGTGGCTCTACACTCACACACAAACACACAAAAACTAAGAACTGAAACAGACTTATGAACTATCCCAACACAAAAATACCACACGACAAATTACAGCAGGTGTGAAAACACATAAACAGCGTTTTGACAGACAGAAATGCAGCATCTTAACATCTTCCTCAGTCTGGACACATAAAAAAGCATGTAACCCAGCGGGGGATGGCTGCTGCCTCAGAGTCCCACAGTGACACTGGTGTGAACATAAGTCCACTCACACATTCCCACAATACAAAATGACTCACTTGGCGTGGAAAGCACGACTGGCCACACCCCATCACCAGAGTTTCATTTCTTCAGCTCAGTCATGGCAGCGTTGACCATCCAGCAGACAAAATGCTAACACTGTATATTTGATTTACACCTCAGAAATGTTAAAATAAAATCATGCTGACTGCGTTTATGAGCTCACATCAAATATGTGTGAACAGGCGTTTACCTGGAAAGACTGACAGGCTGATAGAAGAGTGTGAATGTGATTTGTGTGCACAGATGGCAAACAACATGGGTCCCTGGACCACTTCTGCAGCGTATCACCAGGAAATGAACACTCTCTATCTTTCTCTCTCTATCACACACACACACACACACACAGAGGGACATGTGAATCACCTTGGTGGCTTTTGAGCATATAGCAGAAAATTTTCCAATCCAATGGAGAACAGAATTAGGAGAGGTCGAGATGTTATCGGAAAATTCTTCCTAGCTCAATGAATATTTGAAACTTTGGCGGTCACATTGAATTTTTAAGAAGCTTCTGTGTAGGATTAACCATCACTGCAGCACCATATAGGGTCATGAAAAAATTTCCACTCAGGGCTAAGCCCTTATTTTGTCTTGAAAGTCTCAAACCCTGTCACATGAGGTACAGTAGAGACATAACATTGCCTAGACATCAGTCACTTCGGACTGTACTACTGTAACAATCGTGATCATAGTTTACAATATCTTTCTGTGATTGTATTTAAGATGCGGGAAGTTTGACTACAAATGTTATTTTAACTGCGTTTTTGTATAAAGTATTAGGCATCTGCTGCCCTCTGGAGTCACAGCATGCTTTTATCAGAGGCAGACTGCTACACATGCTGTGCTGACCTTTAATCTCGCTGGTAAATTGCTTATTCCACCACTTTCAAATGATGCCATGTTGCTGTCTGGGTGCTAAGTGCACTTGTCGAGTAATTAGCAATAAATCTGTCATTAAAAATGGCTTTTAATTAGCTACTCCATACAGGTTCTCTGCTGAGTTGTATCGTTAAAGACTCAATTAAAAACTAGATTGTGCAAGTAGCCCGCCTTTGGATACAAAATAATTTCCTCCTCAGCTTTATTTATCATTTCCTCTCCATCGCATTTTCATGATGAGGACTGAATGATGTGTGATAGCTGCTTGGACAGTCTTTAGTAGCACACACACACACACACACACACGCCATACACAGCAGTATTGGGGCATTACAGGGGATTACAGAGCAGGCTGGAGTTAATGAGCTCATAATTACTGCTAATTCCATCTGCCACCAGGATCATAGCAGGCCGAGGGGCGTTAGCTAGAGGTGCAGTGTACGTGTATATGTGTGTGAGAGTGTGTAAGTCCGCGGAGGGAAATAAGAGGTCACATCCCCAAATGGCCATCACAGAAGAGAAACCTTGTTGTGCCTTTGACAGGCATATCCCTGACAGCAATGGCCTGAGGGTTTAGGACACAGACCCACAGACCCACCCACACACACACACACACCAGATTCAGATAAACTGCAATTGTGCCCTAGAGTGAGGCTTGAATTAGCTGTCAGAAGTGTGTGATGTTAGTGGTGGGTGGAAACGGCAGCTCTGCTCAACTTGCTGCTCCACTGAGGGTTACACCACACCGGGCAGGGCTGCGTATTATTGCCTCTAAGGTGTGTGTCTGTGTGTAGAAGGATATAAAGGAATATCATTCTTCCAGGTTTTCCTTCCAAGGATGGGGACACATTCTACAAATACTTGGGGCTTTCTGGGTGGAAAGTTGAAGCACTATAAAGGCACTCACACGCATCAGCAGTCCCGGTCAGTAAAATGTGTTTTTTTTCAGTGTGGGAGAAGTGGAGACAGATGGACAGAGAGAAAACCATACAACTTATGAAGAGAAGAAATTGCTTTAGCAATTTTCACCCCAGACAGTAAATTTATTTCTGAATCTCTTCTCTGCTTCTGACCTCCCTGAGGTGGCTGGACAAGATTTGTGCAGAGTTCAACACACCGCAGTGGAGAGTCGACTTGGCTCTGAGCTGCTTCATTCCTTTGAAATAAAGCAGGACAGTCCAAACAGTGGGAGGCTCCAAGCGTCATATAAGGAACTTTGAGTTGTGAAATACTCCTGGAAGCAAAAACTGTGTGACTGTTGATCACGCTGGCGCCGACTGGGTCATCTTGATCTTCTCATACTGTAAAGCCCCAAAAAGGAAAACAGCAGGAGCAGGGAGAGGTGTGAGGATTAATTGCTAGCGAAGCACAAGACACATTCTCTTCTTCTACTTTGTTTTTGTCTTTTTCCTACTCAGCTCAAATGGGGTTAAAGTTTAAAGGTTACTGACCCCCAGTCTAAATAAGGCTGAAGCAGGGCTTTTAAAGCAGTCACAATTCAAACAATGCCTTTTGGATTCGATTAGCATAAATTAAAACACTGATTGCTGGAAAAGAATGGGAGAAAAAAAATTCTCCACAAAGTGATTTCATGCTCTTAATGTAAAAAGTGTAACTAATTTGGAGAGAGTGAGTTAGATTTCCAGAGATATTAAAATGCCTGTGATTTAGGTGATGACCAGCAGGGCTCTTAGCATATAGGACTTTGACCCAATAACCCATGACCCCTAAAAAGTAACCTGACTTTCTTCCAAAATGCTTTTTTCTCCACATGAACAGGAAACAGAAGAGGGACAGCACTCCTGGGACAAGGTGGAACAGCCTTTTAAATCACCTCAATAAGTAGTTCAGCGTAGGGTGCAGTGTGGAGCACTTCCCAGGCCCGACTCAAGGGCTAAGAACTGGGGAGGAGCTCACAAGGGGAACCCCGGCACGCAGAGGCCCAGGACAGGGGTTGAATCCTGGGGTAGAATTACCTCTGGCCTCCCTTCAGACACGTCAATGACAACAAAACAGTGAAACACGATACAGCCAATCTGTTGAATTTTGGGAGGGAAAAATGCAGCACATATTCAAGTTTAATCACTAATATTCACTGAGAAATCTGAGTGATAAGATGTTTATGCAACACTATTAGATGCATCACAATCAGGAACCAACTCCCTCTAGCACACACACTCATACGCACACTCATATAACAGATGGAGGAACTATGATGTCAGCATGATATGAGCCTGTGTTCATGGGTAAAAGGGCAGTGGCTCAACATGGCTAACAAATGCCTCAGCCACAACAACTGGCACAGACATGTAAATAACATTTTTAAAGGGTATCCTCTCCCAACATACAGAAACTGTGTGTTATTTTAAGAGTATATTCCCTACATGTTGTGGTCAGTTTTGTGTTTTCTGATGACTACAGCTAATCAGCTAATGCCACCGCTTAATGAAGTGTTAATCATCCAGATTAGTACAGACAACAGCAGTGAGTTTCCACATTGCTCTGAGATGCTAAATGTGCTGACTGGAGCGGATTGGTGGATTGTGGGCTGGCGCTGAAGAGGCCAAGCAGCATCTCAAGAGGCAGTTTGGGGCGCGAGAAAAGAATGGGCATGTTTGAACAGAAAGAAAAAGACGAGACAGCACAAGGTGAGAACATGTGAACTATGTGATTGCGTAGCTTTTGTTTAAATTAAATCAAGCTTCACAAAGAGACTACAGATTTGAGCAGAGCACTGCCGAGCACCTGCCAAAGGTTGTCCAAACACCACCTCAACAAAAAAGAATGAAAGGCCCATTGACTGAAGCAGAGATACTCTTTCACTTCTTCTGGCCGAGATAAAGCAGACACCTATTAAAACACACACATTACTCCCATGCTGTGGAGGGGACAGACAGGTCAGTGTATTTGTGTGTTTGTATATGTGAACACATGTGGTGGTGGCCAGCAGGCCTCAGGGCACACCCTGCATGAGCACGCACCCATCACCTGCTGTCACTCATAACACACGCACCCTGGTCATGCCACTTAAAGTTGTTACAGTGAGTTTGAGAGACATTCCTCGCCCTCAGGCTGCTCAAAACACACACTTCACATTCCAGCGAGTGTATTCTGGGGTTCCACTCCCTAATCCTCCGACATATGCACACACATATGCATACCGCTGTATGAGTGCACGTACACATAAATATATGATGGACCAAGAGGTTCCAAAAACACTAAAATCTGCAGCCTCAAATTTGTTTTACTAACACAAATTGGAGAAATGGTCTCATTTTCTATTAATCTCTAAAAAGCTGTGGAAGTTTCAGTGCAGGTGCTTTTTACTTACTCTGCTCTTCCTAGAAAGCTCCTTCACTATCAGGTAAAATTGAAACCGGTGTTTATTGTTCTCCCTGATCACTGAGGTTGAACTTAAAACTTTCTCCCTGGCCTCCAGTGAGCCTGTTAAGGCGGACTGTTCCCTGGCTGTCGGTCCCTCTCTGGCTTTGAAGTAACAGAAGAACTCACGACACCACAGGTGGCAGCACCTCATGAAAATATGAGCTCTGTTTGTGAACACAGGCCCCTGTGTGTACAATAAAGTGTGTGCATGTGCCTTACAAGCGCAGGTTACAAGCATCTGTTGCTTTGCTCTCAGGTCTCCCTAATGACCTTCTAGGCAGGACAAGTTAGCTTGTTCACTTAATTACAAAACATCAGAGTCAGAGGTTGCATGAACAGACTTTCTCCATTTCAGCCTTTCATCCAAACTGACCTGACGTTTCAGGAGAAAGGAAAATTGAGCTGTTTGTTAATGAATCTGGAAACACTGAACATTTCTGACAAATAAATTGCCATCTGATCTGGTTTGCCAGCTTTGCTAAAAAAGGCCTTCATGTACACAGTATACCAGATTTAAATGTTTTGGATTACACATCCAAAAACATGTACTGTAGAAAGATTTCTTGAAAACCAAAAATTCTTTCCAAATTTATTGGCACTTGTGTTGACATGTTTGTGTGCTGAAGATGATTAAATCTTGTTCATGAATCATGACTCACTTGGGTGTGATAACCGTCAACAGGCCGTTGACCCTTCTAACACATCCAGCGTCTGAGTCAGCAAAGCATGTTTCCAAAACAGCCTAACTTATCTTTGCTGAATCTTTTAAATCCACAAACATTTGTGTGCTGATGTGTGTGTTGGACGAAAACAGTTTTACTTTCTACTTAACTTTCTAAACCTTCAAACAGCAGCAAAGATGATCCTGGTGTTGCATTTGTAAATGTTTTGGTGGAGAGTTTAAATGTCTTGCCCTGTCCAGGTAACACAGCTAACAAGGACTCTATTCACTCAAGTGTCAAAGTTAGAGGTCACTGGCTGTGTCCGCTGACAGACGTCACCCAACAAACCCAGTGAGTCCTCAATAAGGTTGGTAATGCACCATTTCACCACATGCTGCCACACAGGTGAATGTAATTATGATATAGCAATTAAAAACACTGCAGACTTCAGCTGGTCTCCAATGAAGCAGCTGATGGCAGGAAGCTGTCAAAGCTTTCAACCAATCAGAGCTGCTGACCAACACATCTCACGCACAGTTAGATGACATCAGCTCTGACATGAGCATGGCCTGCATCACTGTCACCAAAGCTCTGCTTTCATTTAATTAAAAAGGAACTTGAGAGGATTTGGGTGTGAAACACATTAATAAGCGATGTCACCAGCTTGCAAATCAGCTGTTTGGATAAGGGCTGTTTTTCTTCAACAGGGCTGGATTAGATATCAAGGTAGGTCGTGCTGAGCAGGCTTTTTGCATTTTGCTCAAATCTCAACACACACACAGGAACAGACACTTAGTTGACGTTGGATTTCTTTCAATATGACTAATAGAGTGGATCAAATCTTTGTGTTGGCTGGAACTGGTTATCCAATGATGCATGTGTAATGTTTCATTAAGTGCGCACACAAATGCACACACTTGAAAACACCCACACGAAGGCTTAAACGTGCAGAAACTCACACACTTACTAATATCACCTCTGGTTTCAATCACACAGTTTATCGGTCTTTTGACAGCCAGTCTGTTTAAGCACACGTGTCCAACTCAAACACATATAAAAATACTGTAGTTAGTGAACTGGGAATGAAAATGTGTGTGTGCGCTTGCCTGTCTTTCAATGGATTAGATGTAGAATGTGAGCGTGTGTGTGTGTGTGTCTAATGCCCTTATATGTGCCACTACTGCTCTAATGGGTTTACTAAAAGGGTCAATGGTCGCTATAGGGGTCAGTTGATCAAAAAGAGCAAAACTGACCCCCAACACTTCTCCTATACACACACACACGAAAGAATAAGAGCATCTCAATCCCCAGTACATTTTATCTTATTGCACCTCAAAAAGCAAGTCAGCTTCAATTCAATATTCTTGCAAAAACCTCTCAACACATAACTTGTCTCCATTTTCTATATCACAAACACAAGTCTTTTGATACAGCTCTTAGTCATCAGTAACCATTAACAGCTTCTTATATCAACTGGCCTATATTAGCCCACACATTCAGACACACAATTAGATAATTCTCACATGGAGTGGGCATAAAGATGATACGGGGGAGGCTTGCTGCTGCTCACCCAATCACAGCAGATATACCGGGCGAAGGCGTCGTTCAAAATGTAGGTCAGTCAGTGAGGTAGAATGCGCTCTGGTCCCTGCAGCGGATCGATGCGAACACACCCACCCGCTCACGCAGACACACGGGCCTATAGATACCTGCCTCTGCTGACTGATCGGCACACACTGGCAAACCGGTTGTCATCTTAAAACAATAGGCACGTCTGGCGACAGCAGAATACAGTAGCACTTCAAGCGCGCACGCACATTACGCGCGTACACGTGTAGGCGCAGCGCTCACATCCATTTGCACTTAATACTCATTAGATGATTAGCAGTAATATGCTTCCTTGTTAAAAGATTCCTTTAAGCATAAGGCAGCATTAGGTTCTGTCCTGTATATGCTGCTTCTAATGGTCTGACCGGTGATAAAAGACATTGCTGATTCAACATATGGCGTTCCGCATTGAGGTCTGTGCCTATACTGTGTAGACTATAGATCCACGTATGCGCTGATCTATGGCCCATTCGTCATCCGGCGTCTAGACTGATACAATATCATACGACATCCTAATTTGAGCGCATGTCTGTCACAATAACGAAACGTGCCACTAAGGAGCTGTTTGAGTTTTATGAATGAGACGTGCTGCTGCTTTTTACGCACTGCTTCCAGCGGAGCTTTTACAACCCATTCACCGCTATCACATGCTCTCGCATTTACACACTGTCACCAGCGTGTTAACTGGCTTCTCATCCTGTATTTCCAGCCACATGCAAGCTCTGGTCTCATCCGTTACCTTGACAGAAAGTGCATTGTCCTCCCCGCGCGCTGCGGCGCCGGGAGATGCAGCATTTTCCCGTTCAGCACGCGCCCGCTCATTTTTTTTTCAACCGTCCACCCTTCACGCCGCTTTGTTTCCGTTTGGCATATCCTGCAGCAACGACTCAGTAACGTGGAGAGAGACGCAGAGCGAGAATCCACCCGGTGCTTGCCGCTGATCACCAGAGAACCGCCTGTGCGAGTCAGCGGCGTTAACTGACTGACCCACTCCCGCAGTGCCTCCACTCACACACACACTCTCTCTCTTTCTCTCTCTCTCTCTCTCTCTCTCTCTCTCTCTCTCTCTCACACACACACACACACACACGTAACCGCTCACGAAGGGAGGGAGGCGATGAGCAAGGGAGGGAGGCATGGATAGAAAGGCAACACCCCGAATTCCTCCTCCTCCGGCCCCCGTTTCACTGATCGCGACCAGCTGTGCCTTTTTCCAAAAAATAGGTTTAAACACGCATTCAGCTGCAGGATAAAAAACGCAGTCATCACAGTCTCTACCGCCACATGTCAAAGACATTTTCACTCTAAATTCCCTAATCAACATAAAAAGACAGCGCACACATTCACTCACTCAACCATCTAATATCAAGTGAAGGCTGGTGTTCATTTAAATATTGGCTCATAGGATGAAGTGATGAGATCCTTTACTTACTATGTAAAAAAATGTTCTACTACAAGTAAAAAAAATGTAGAAAAAAAATTACCAGACACCCCACAGCAAAAAGCATTTTGTTTATGCAGCCTACTCATTTTTCAGGAGTGCCACTTCAGAGTTGAACCACTTTCCAATCAGACATAGTGTTTATAAGTGGGACTAATGGCTTTACTAATGGATAATGGATAATAATTTATGCAAGCTTCTTATGGGCAATATGCCATTTGTTAGAACAAATTTTGGGCTGCCAGGTTGTGAGAAACGCCTTCAGCAGGGATATATCCTGTTTCAGCAAATCTTGCTTAGCCTTTTTAGCTCTTTAATCCATAACTTCTGAAAGGAGCTGCAGAATCATTTAGATCATTTAAATGGGTCATGGATTTACACCTAATGCTGTGAAGATGGAGCTAAGTTTAGCTACTTTATATGGTAGATTAGTGTAAACTGTAATGGTGCATCATATATTCAATAGTTTATAGGCTAAAATGGTTTATGTTTTTTTTTCTGTAAAACTATAATCTGTACTGTTACCAATTAAACCAACTATATGATAAATTTAGTGGAGTAAAAAGTACATTTTTTTTTTGTGAAATGTACAGCAGCATCATTAAAGTGCAGCATATAAAGGATGTTGCAAAGTACCCTAAAACTTCAGTATGATGAGTAAATGTACTTTCTGTTCAATGGGAAAACGGCTATAAAACACAGAAAAACTTAAACTGATATGGGCTTTGTCATTGGGAGATCAGCACAGTTATCTCCCAGAAATAAAGACCACTTTAATCCTTTACACATAAAAATCTTTCAACAGGCGCCCACTGTCTATAAGAAGTGCTGGCTAGTAGCCAAACCAACGATGGTGTAAATAAAGCCTCAATCAGGATGTAATGAAGCAGGGAGGCTAAATGACTCCAGTGTTTCTATTGTAACAGAGTGTGTATTCGCTATTGGAGACTTGCAGAGAAAAGGAGTGGGTATCATGTGTCCACTCGCTCTGAGTTCTGCCCTCACACAGCATCCAGTGGTGTTTAAACACATTAAGCACTGAGTGGACCCCAGTGAATAGATCGGCCTGTCTGCTGGGTCTGTTCAATAAATGAATGAAAGGGTGAGGAGGAGAAATACAGACAGACAGACAGACAGACAGACAGGGGAGGGGGAAGATGGAGATAATTGACACTGTCTTTTCATGGACAAAATGGTGTGAGTGGTGGAGAGAGAAAGGCAAGAGATAGAAAAAAGGGGACTGGAAAACAAACCCAGAGAGAGGGAAAAAGAGATCATTAACACACTCTTTTTAAGTGCAAAGGGAACAAAGACTGGATTCTTCAGAGTGCTGCTCACCCGTATCATGCAGGATGAGGTGGGTACACAGTGTGTGTGTGTGTGTGTGTGAGTGTGAGTGTGTGTGTGTGTGTGTGTGTGTGTGTGTGTGTGTGTGCATGTGTGTTAGGGTCTCTGATTGGCACACTGGCACGCTGAGCTGCAGGTGTACGGAACTGCTGCCATCGTTGTTGCCTAGTGATACTAATAAAATGAAAGGAAAACAGTTTCTACATGCAAATGTACACACAAACACTCCCACATTCACACACACACTCTCACACGCACACACACACACACACAAAATCCTCCTTAAGTCAGTGTGAGCTTTTGCTTTTATTTATGTCAACTCTCATCCGAGTTTCTGGAAAGGCCAGTTGGACAGCTCTCTTGTCTGTCTTGCCAGTTTTTACTTTGACCGCTGACTCATGTCCAGACATGCCCTCTGTCTCCCGCTCTATTTATTTGCTTCTCCTCTTAGACTGTCTCTTTTTTCACTTCTACCCTCCTTTTCACTCGGTATCTCAGACCACAGTGCTTGTTTTCATTGCTCATTTGTGTGTGTGCATGTTTGTGTGTGTGTGCTGGTGCAGTAGTCCAGTATAATTAGGTGGTGATGTAACTGTGTAATGACAGTATACAGACAGGGTCATCCATATGACCCTGGGAACCTGTCCCTCCTCTGCTGATGAAAGAGTGAAGCGACCTGGGAAAGCTCATCCCCCTTATCAGACAGGAGCCCACACAGACACAGACATGCAACACTTGCTAAGCAAACTGTATATAAACACACATAAAACAGACCCCACCCTCACACACATTCATCAGGCTGAAATACCCCACTTCATGGCTACACACAGAACGTCTCTGTTACTTTACCAACTTTAAATTCTTCTCTCCTCTTTCCTGTTCTCTAAGAAAACCTTCACATTAAAGAAATAATCCGGCAAAAAATGATCCCAGGGTCTTTTTCTGAATGGGCACTCATCAAATAAGACCTCCAGAGAGTTTTTTTCACTCATCAACCTGTATCGGGTTTGAACGGAGCAAAGTTACAGCCCAAAAACGGCTAACATGCATCGAAATGGGGCGGTGTGCAACATGCTTACAAAACCAGCTCTTTTAACAACTAATACTGCTCAAAATAGCACTATGTGGTCGCCCTCGCTCCTCTCATATGAAAGTCCATACTGGTCAATCACTGAATTAATCCAAAAGGAAGGAGCTCGGTTGAAGATTTCTTCCAAAGAGTTTGTTGTTTGTGGCAGTTTGGTCCAGTATAAGTTGATATTACTTCCAACCAC
>JAQLOL010000002.1:15649731-15668389 GCA_029783665.1 Naso thynnoides
AGTTACAAAAATGCAACTGTTGTGTGCGTTTGTGTGTGTTTAGATACCAAACAAGATCAAGCAGAATGATTAAAAGTTTTTCAAAGGGTCTTTTACGTGTCCTGAAGTTGCTATGTTTAGCTGAACTCTCTATAAGTCTGACAAATGTTCACTACCCTCAAACAGATATCTAAAGAAGGATAAGGTGCCGTTATCAAGTGTTCAACTGATTTCACTTCCATGACAACCAGCCCTCCTTTCAAACCAAAGGTCACCGCCATAACCAAGAGACTTTATGACCATCAGAGTACATTTTACTCCACCCAGGAAGGTAACTCACATGAAATCTTCTGAGGATCACAGGGTCCTGATCTGCTTCTGAGTCTTCACCTGAGCTTTAGAGAAGAGACTCTTGATTCTGATTGAACAAGTGTAACTGGAATACAGCAATAATGCCTTCTACTAAGAAGATCCTGCATTTCTTGTCCTGTGCGCTGCTTACTGCCGTGGCTGTTGGCTTGATGGGGTTCAGCCTGTCGACAGGGTGGTCTAAGACGACCATGAAATGCAACAGCAGAGAAGTTGCCAATATCACTGGAAGCGCTGAGGTTGTTTTTGGGATTTTTACAGGGGCTTTAAAAACACAGTATTGCCCAAAGTTTTTGGAGTCCAAAGAATTTCCAGGTAACTTTTCAAAACACTTAAATACTCAGATCAGCAATAGGGGTCTAAACTAGCTTTGGACATGTCCCAGGTCCTCCGCAGTTCATTTTTTAATTCAAAATTACAAAAAAAAGGGTCAATCTGGAATTTCATTGTTTGTTTAAACCAATTAGCCACCACTGTTTAGAGATATGGCACTTTAAAATGATGGATTAATTAGGATGATGGTAACAGAGAGAAGGCAAATTGTTGTGCGATGGCTTTTCAGGCTGTGCAAAGTCCGATAGGATCAGACATTGACCTCTGCAAAGGAAACAACTATTTGTTAAGGAGGATGGAAAAAATAAGACAAAAATGAGAATGACTCTGATTTTGATCCTGGACATGTTTATTTCACCCTGAAAAAGCCTTCAGATGCTTTTAATCTTGTTCTTTCAGAGCAGTTTATGTTTATGATGTAATTTGATGAACCAATCCAAGATTTAAGTTATGGCATGGTAGCAAAGGTCTGTGTAATGTTGTATAACCTTCAAATGAAGCCAGCAATTTACAACTAAAGTATAGCTGAAGTTATAAAATACAGGATATTTGACTGATCTGTCATACAGGCTTTTTATTTTTAAATAATGGTTTTATTTTCCAAGGTTTTCAGTTGTACGTCTTCAGTTGTGCGTCTCAGAAATTCATGCTTTCAAACAACATCACAGAGAAATTTGGTTTAAAACATAAAATACAGCCCACAATTTACAGTCTAACTTCCAGTGTCTTACAGTGTAATTCCTCTGAATTTCACATCTATGTTACTACTGGTTACATGTAGGTAAAGTACCACAAGGGAGTTACTTGGGAGTTTTAGAGAAAAGATTCAGTACATTTGGTAAGTAATAAAACAATAAAGGAACCTTTTGTACTTTGCTTATTGCAATCTTATCACTCATTTTTTACAGACGTTGCTTGGCAGCAAGGCTGCACTCACTCACATTTTAGGGGTTTATTATGCATGTGTTCCACCGCCTGACTCAACTGGCATAGAGATTAATCAAGATTATTTTCCCTTTTTATTAAACATAAAAAACAAACAGACTTGGTGGACATGGCATATAATTATGTCAATGTGATAACAAATTGCCAACTGGGTACTTTTACTTATTCAGCACTGCAGTAGTTCATAAGGGGCAGGTTGAAGTAGAAAACACACTTCCATTTCCCATGGTGGGCTTGTATTGCCAGCCATGAACAACAGACCATTTAGATTTCCATACTTAAACTGTACGTTTTTTTTTCCTTTTATCTAAAAACCCATAGCTCTCCATTGCTTACAAAACCCTTACACGAAGATTTACGTCTCCTTTCCTCTAAAATCTCTAACTAGCCCCTGTGCTGCGCTGTACCAGGAAACAGTAACTCTTTCAGTACACTGATTCATTAGATAAAATTAGACCTTAAAGGACCATAACAGTCTAGTTTTGACTTCTCACCATTAACAGAGATCGCCCATCTTCTACAAATGTTGTCGAAATTTAACCATATGTATTGATTAGTAAATCTCAGACTGCATTTTCAATCCCCTTCACTGCCATTCATGCTGAAACAGGGTATGGAAAAACTATAGGACATGTGAAAGTTGCTAGGAATAATTCACCCTTCTAATGAGAATGTCTGTGCTTATTTGGTAAGAATCGCTGAGAGAGAGAGAGAGAGAGAGAGAGAGAGAGAGATAGAGAGAGATAGAGAGAGAGAGTGAGAGAGAGGTTCTAGGTTATGGCCAGTAGATGGGGTCAGAGTGCAACATGATTGCGCCTAATCTGAGAGAAATAATTCAGCTTTCAAATGGAACACATGCACACACCCACATGAGTGTGGTCATCAGGAACCAGCCCGTCCCTCTACAGATAAGGATTGTAGGCAATGACAAGGTCTAGCAGTTGCACATAATTCGAATCAGAACCAGTGATACGGTCAGATAGCCATCAGTTGAGGGCCAGATAATGACATCCAGCGTCTGAACAACACCAAACATTTAATGGGAGGCATGAGGCTAAAGTAACAACTGATTACATCAAAGCTTATTCGAGGCTCCTTTGGTGTTCTAAACAGATTACTTCTCTTTTAAAATGTTCCTCTTTCTGTTTCAATTCCCTGTACCGAGCTGGATTTACACTCTGAGAAACCAGCTTACTTCTGCTTTTCTGGAAAGCAGATGGCACAAAAACAAAACACTTAAACCAGCAGACAAAGCGTCAGGGAGCTGTGTGTGTGTGTGTGTGTGTGTGTGCACATTCTTGTCCTGCTCCAAACAAATGTTTTCATAATTTAGACATTTAGTGCACTGAACCAGCTTGTCTCGCAACGTAACCATGGAGACCGTTCATTTACTAATGGGGGGTTGCCGATGATGGGAACTCTTCCATCCATAAATAAATGTGTCTGCGCCCAGCAGGTCAGAAAACAGGCTCATCAAATTCTCGACACGTGTGTATGTGCATTTTGAGCCCATTATCAGCACTCGAAAGACAACAATAGCGATCAATACAGACTACCAAGCCCAGATGAGGCTGAGAAAGCCACTGTATAGAGATTTTATGCTCTGTGAAAGTCTGCCATAAAATCACACACAGACCCTTAGAGTCATTATCCTGCCTTTATCAGAACAATATCTCTGGCTGTGGCGATTTCAAGACAATAATTTCCTCCCTATGCACTTTGACAAAATCAACAGTGTTGCATGTGTTGATCTAAAGAGGAGGAAGTTCATGACAAAGCATAGCATTTACCCTTTGGTAAATGTGGTGATAGCATTTCTCTAAACAGCAGATTGCTGGTTTGCTTCTAAAATGAAAATAGTAATGCAGATCATACACTGTCCTCTGAATTTATGTTTAAAGCATCATTTTTAGCCACTAGGAGACAGAGGTACTCCAAACCAAAGACACACAAACACACAGGCCCGCCGTCTTATCACCATATTAAGATGTTACAGCTATTATGTCTAAATAAATTCCTGTAAGACACATTCCCATGTGTTTTTCCTTTAAAATTGGTCCCGCTGGACGTACAACAGACCAGTAAGAAAAGCCACAATATAAAGAAAATGTAGGAGAAATCCAGATAAATAAATTTCACCTCAGTGATCACAACAACTGTCAAACAAATATAAATGAGAATTTGGAGTTTTCATTATAAATGGATGGAATGAAAACAAAGTAAACAACCAACTAAACAGTTAAAATTTATCGTCTTATGCTTTGCTTGAAGGTGCCCAGACTTTCAAATCGGATGCTGGATTAACCAGTCTGCTTCCTCAATCACAAAGATGTTTATATGCATCTCCAAGGACACAGAATTTCAGCTTCACACATCTATCAGACATGGAGAAATATTATCATTCCACTGTAGTCCTCTGTGTCTGAGTTGTGTGTCTGTTTGCTCTCCACAAACTCTGAAGAAAAAACCTCTTTTGCTTGCATGATGTCAAAATTTTTTTCACCCGCTTTTTTCTAACTGTTGTCTGGCACGTAACTTTCACAGAGCTTGTTTGCTGAAAACTGCAGCCTGTCGCTGCTGCTGGAATCAGGAATCATGAGAAGTGAGACTGAGTTAAAAATGTCTGTAAAGCTGCAGATTTGATAATTGCTGGTTTCACATTAAACTTTGCAGTGAAATAATTCACTATTCACATTTTCAAAAGGTCCTGATTAATGCAGAATTAAAAGCACAATGAACAGCCAACACTGAGTGCCCCACATTATGGTTTACATTCACACACACTCAGGAGAATGACCCTCTCATCGCGCCCTCTTTCCTCTGTCTCATGGTTAGAATGATGTGCACAAGTGAGAGTGCGAGGGGATACTGCGAAGGGGTCTGGTTCCAGATGTAAGTAGTACTCATCAGACGAGAAAAGGCTCCAGGTAGAAAAGGACAGGAAGCGGATGACAAACAGATGGGGTCCTCCTGACTCAGTGCGTGTGTGTGAGTGCACAGGGTCTGTGTGTCAGACAGGTCACATTACACTCATGGTAAACTTACCTTTATATGTGAACATGATTCATGCCTATACTGCAAAAGTTGAATGAGTCAAAGCGAGAGCCACGATGAGTCAACTCCTGCTCACCCATATGAGTTTATGGTCAAAGAGCAATATTTCAGGACTCTGCTTCCTCACAATTTAACAGAACAAAGAGATGAGCACTACACCCAAACAAAGAACATGTGTGTTTTGTGATGCATAATGTATGTGGGGAAATCCTTCGTATTATACATGCTGGGAAGAGATACGGTAGTGTACCGTGACCTCTGTTTGACAGAGGCAGTACCTCTATGCATAATGGATGAGGATGTGTAATAAATTATGAGATAAGGGAAAGTAATGCAACATGGGGCTACTTCCACTTGATGGGTGGAGAGCATCAGGGGAAGAGGGAACAGCAACACCAGGCTGCCCTCTAGTGGTAAAGATACATTAGTTTAATGCTGCAACAGAAGTCATACCACATGCTACAGTCTTATACACAATTTAATGACCAAAATCTATGTCATTGCAAATCCAGAAAAAAGCATACATATTATAATGTAGCATATTTTCTGTAAAGCCAATAAATAGTTTGTTTGTATGACCAAATGAAAAGGTCTATTATTACATTTTCATTTATATACTTGACAAAAAGAAGACATATGCTTGTATTTGATTATTTTTCTACTTTAATTTACAACCTTTGTACATGATTCCACTTAAGCATATAACGAATATAATATACTAGTGTTTAAATTCTGAAAAAGGAATCAGGAAAAACTTGACTTTACTTTGTGGTTTACAGCTTTGGACTCTTTGCTCTGTTTGACATGATTTTTGAGTTGGTGGTGAAAGAGATTAGTGGTGTTCGAGTCTGTTGTGGGAACGCTCTACAGCATAATTTGGATAGTATGGTTTTATTGTCCATGTCAGACTTTTCATATGAAAACCACGTGCATGTAACAGAAGAAACCAATCGTTTAGGTACAAACTCTTCATTTAGTTGTGGCTGTTTAGAGTCCTCCTCCTGTTCCAAATTACCCTGTTCTGTGTCTGCTACATGTTTGTTTGTGTTGTCTCCATGCAAATTTCCAGCCTGAATCTCTGCAGTGCAGAAGAACACAAAACCGCATCCAAATGAAAAAAAATTTGTAGCAATGGTTCTTTTTTCCCATCATGCCGAATGCTGGACTGAGTGGTTTGTTAAATTTGTTGTTTTATGTTAAAAAATGCAAATGTTATTTTTTGTTAGTGTTTGTATTATGTCTGTTCACAACATTGTGGTCTATGTTAGTGTACGTTGTCTTCTGTTAATTTATAGTTTTGATAATCAGTGAGGTGGCCTTTACCCTTTTGACACTGACTGCAATTTGCTATAGCTGTCTTGAGTACAAAATAACGATGAATAGTAAAGCATAATTTGAACTTTTTCATTAGCCAAATTGTACATTCTCATATTGAACAGTCCTTATTCAGTGGATGCCAAAATAAAAAGTTGAATAACAAAAAAATTACTTTGATAATCAATCAATAAGTTACAAATACCACACTTAAATGCAAAAAATAGCTGGTTTTCTTAAATGTGAGGATTTTCTGTTTTTCATTTCAGTTGTAAATTGAATATCTTGAAGTGTGGGAAGGATTAAACAAACAACTTGAACATGTTTTTGACTCTGAA
Source organism: Naso thynnoides (assembly GCA_029783665.1). NCBI lineage: Eukaryota > Metazoa > Chordata > Actinopteri > Acanthuriformes > Acanthuridae > Naso > Naso thynnoides. The sequence goes on from JAQLOL010000002.1 coordinate 15,656,064, forward strand.
AATTTGTGAGGGCAATATTTTCAAAATTTTATGCATTTAATTTTTTTCAATTAATATTCATCAGATTAATCAGTGAGGAAAAGAACCGGAACCTGCAGCGGAAAATTCTCTCAGCCATCTCTCTGACAACAAAGATTAAAGATTACCGCTTTTATTAGGAAAGGGTTTGATGAAGGGTTGTTTAGCATTACAAATGTTTAGCATTACAAATGTTCACAGTCTTCCACTCAACTATTTCATCTTCAGTGATTATAAAGACATCATGATACAAGATTTACTTATTATCTTAATTATTTCAGACACAATTTGATCTCAAGGGGAAATGGACAAAAACTGCTGCATTTTTCCTTTTTTCTCTGTTTGCTTGTCTATCTTTTCTCTTTCTCAATCTTTGTCCTTTAGCCTGCAAACCAATGTTCCCCATTGTTTTGTTTTCTCGCACAAAGCAAAATATAAACCTGCAAAACCTCTGATTAGACACCATGACCAGATTAACAATAACACTACAGGGACCTGAACTGTGTTGCAACTGGTTCCCTGGTGACTGTGGCTGCATTTTTGTGGCTACCATGGAGATGTCAAGCTGTGTCCAACAGAGGAATTTTTTTAAAGTTGGTTGGACGAGCTCTGAAGCTGTAAACACACACACACAACACACACAACACACACAACACACACACACACACAAATCCAGAATTCTAGTTTACAGCGGAATATGTTTTTCTTCATTGTGCTTTGAGTTGGTCAGTGAAACATGATGCAGTGTGTACAACTGAGTTAAAATCACTGTGTCATACCCTCTCATACTGAGCCAAAAGCTGCAAGTTCTCCCTAAACTAACCAAGGAAGACCAGGGAACAGAACTTGGGTAATTCTCCATAGATTTAATGTCCTCTATTTGTGTGAAAGTTAATGTAATTGTTCTTGACTGGCCATTAAGTCACAAGGCAAGTTGTTGTCTGACTGAGACAGACTGACGCAGACTCAGTGAGCTAAATAACAACTTGAGCACTAACAACAGTCAGCAGCCTGCGCTCCCTCTGTCTCTCTCTCTTTCTCTCATGAGCTGTCCATCTCATTCAGTTGTCAAACAAGAAAACAATATTCACAAAAGGACAATGCATAATTGTTTGGGTCATTATGTTATTGTTATCAATAAGACCCAGACAGACACCTAAACACATTCACATTCACAAAGGTGAACTATGCAACTTTTAGTGCCCTATAAACAAACAACGAGACAGAGCTCCTCATACACAGAATTGCAGTTTGGAAGAGCAAACATATGTTTACATTTTTAATGTTTATTAGGGCACAAAAAAACAGTGTCTTGTTTGCATTAATAGAACTGTTATGAAGAAAATTTAACATTGTGCACATTTAACATGACTTGGAATTTTCCTCATTAGTCCATTTAATAACAGATAAAAAATGAGCTTTACAGACCCTTTTCCTGTAAACTGTTACTGCCACAGCATCATGGAGACGACCAGCTGTGCTGTGTGACCTGAACAGAAAGATGTTTATGTGTGACGTGAGAAACAATACCTTTAGAATAACTACAGGAGAGAACAAACACACATACCTCCTGGATAGGGGCCCATTCAGACTAAATCAAATGGAATTTCCCTCATTCATTTTACGGTGAGAAGTTCGTCTATAAGGGTGTTGGGAAAAGAAACACAGCCTCCTGTGCCAGAACATTTGATGCACAGACAACTTTTGGAGAAACATCTGATGTCACGCTGCAGTGGCCTGTCAGAACTGAACAAACCTTGCCATATGGAAATACAAAGACTTGAGGGATACATTTGTAAATGGGCCGACTCTCCCTCACCCCTACACAAACCTGCAAAGGTTGTCAAACTGCACAACACAGCAAACATGCTGATAAACATTTATGATAACCTGGGTTGAAACAGTTCACATTTTGATTTCCAGTGTATCTCAGCATAAAATCTTCTGAGCCAAGAAACCCATTGCTACTTTAAAACAAACCTCACTCCGACCTTAAAAGCTCTGACCCATCCCACATCGGCTAGGATGAGTTACCAGATTTCCAAAGAAAACTATCTAAATTCTAGCTCTGCCAGAGGGGCTCTGGTGAGCCAACACTGCAAGGGGTACTCCACATGGAAGCCTGCCGGCAAAAGCTGGCGGGCTTGCAGCTGAATTTGACAGGATGATCTCAGCAAGGGGTCTCGATGATGGTGACATCATTTCTGGACTATGCCAGAGGGCTGATTTCTGACAATGGCAGAGCCAGCTGCACCAAGAGGGCAACAGCTGCCAGTGTCAAGGCAGACACTATGAAGGAGGCTTGTGATGCATTGCAGAGAGGCTGATCATGGCTTTGATGTGCTGGTAAACCACAAACTATAGGTCTGTCTGCAGCTGTGGGGTTCTGACAGCTGGCATGTGGCTGGATTCACCTCACAAGCAATGTTAAGATCATTAATGAGACACAAGTGTCCTGGTGTCTGCAGACTGCAGCGTCTTAAGGCCATTAAATATTCTTTATGCTGCTCAGTTGAATGTATTGGGGGTACAGGCACATCATTTTTAAGTAAATAAGCACACAACTTACCCATTCCCCAAATCATCAATATCATCATCATCTTCATCATCATCCTCGTTTGCGCTCTTCCCGCCAAGGTCACTGTTGCTGAGGTAATCTCCTTTCAGGAGGGACGGATCCGAGTCATCCAGTGCTTCGATGAGGTGGATACGAGATGTGTGGTTGATCCGCAGGGGAACTTCTGACTGCGCGTTGCCTGTGGACGGAGCTTCACCAGCCTGCAGACGCGGGCTTGCTTGACCTTGGCGCCATGACAAGGGAGAGGAGCGATTTGATAGACTGGATATTGAGAACGCAGCGGCTTCATCACTGTCGTAACAGACATTCCCCTCCACACAGCTATGGAATAAAAAAGAGGATGTGTTTTAGGTTCATAAGAAACGTTCACAGCAATGTGCTCCCATTACGTGTTGGTCAGGTCAGGCGTTGGCAGGAAGTGAGCATCTAACTGTCATTTCCTCTTCTTCCAAAAGAGAGTTTAAGATGTTTGCTTCCCCCATCCAGTTTTTTATTTCCTTGTCTTCCCACTTGGCATCCTCTTCTTTTGGAGCCCAAAGTATAAAGCTGTATACTGATTTTACAAGGGCTTAGGGATTAGTTGGTTTCAAAGTTTCAGAATATGAGTATGTGCAGAGTATCTACACATATATGATATGTGTTGAAGTGTTCATGGTTTTGTCCTGTCAGCATACATCCCTTTGTGGTCCTCTTTGTTTTACTTGAAACTGCATAGCACTGTGTCATTACACAGAAGCGCATTTGTGTAAGTTTACACCACAAATGTCACAACATCACGTATTCCCTTTGCTAAAGCAGCAAAGCACATCACTGCTTAGTGCCTAGAGAGAGAATGACGAGCATTAGCATATTGAAGTTACCGGCTTTCAAACTGTGTGACAGTGTGCACCTTCGCCTGCTACATCAAAATTAATCTTGTCTGCAGGATACAGAATCATCTCCACAAAAACCATCAATGGAGACATTTTCACATGAAATGCTTAACCACTAACATAAAACAGGCAGGGAAGAAGTGGAGGGAGGATGAGACAGAGGATGCAACCCATCGTCTTGGAATGGATTTTTTTAGGATTTCTGCTTGTCACGAGTACAGTACATATCAGCAAAATATGCGTAGACAAAGCAGTTTTCTTGCTCACCAATTCATTTGTTTCATTCATGCAAATCTCAAACACCAAACACTAGCTTTTCACAGGAAACATGACATCTTGCTTGCACGAGAAACTTCCGCAGACGGGCTGTAGGCCTCAAAGCAGACTATGTCTTCAGGGACGTCGGCGGGTGATTCAAGGTTATTACAGTGCGATAAAAGTATGAATGACGAAGGAAATGTATTCCAGCAGGGAACCATCTGCTGATTTGCTCTTCATGTAGGGAGCTCCCACTGAGGCGCTGAGAGAGGATACATGGCAGGAGACGAACGGACAGGCGGACAGAGGGGAAGCTCTCAAGGACAAAACCTTAAGACGCGCTGAGTACATTCAGAATCCGCTGATGAAAGGCAGGAAGCAGAGGAAGGGATGGCGTACACAAATGCACATACACTTAATCATAGCATTATTGCGTGTTTCTTTGTGTGTATGAATGTGAGTCGTGAGTGTGCATTGGCAGGGTCTGCTTTGAAGTCAGCTTTGAGCTAATCCTGCCACAGTTCTGTATTAACCAACACAGAGAGAAAGCAGAACAGGCAGAAAATAACAGGCTGATGGCTGCTGGTCTATCAGGAATACTGATATTGATCTAAAAGCCCACAGGCAGTTAACCACCACCCAACACGCTGTTAGCAATGTCAATAGGAATCTGCTCATCTTAACTGCCGTTCCTGGCTTGTTTAGTTTGTCTTTTCTTTTTGTTTCTATCATACAAGGTTGAATGTGTGTCTGTCTGCACACGTGTGTCTGTGTGCGGCTGACCTGTGGCTGAGCTGAACCCCTCTCAGGCTGGTCATGGTTTCCTCCAGGTTCTGTCGAAGGTCCAGAACATTTTGCACAGTCCTCTTCCTCTGGGACTCAGGGTCTGCAAGGGGTGCATGCGCAAAGGGATATTTTTAGAGATAAATGCCATATTACATAATTAGCAGATGACAAAAACCCTGCCTGCCTGCTTAAACAAAAACAAATATTCTATGTGAGTTAACACTAATAAATACACAACAAAATATATTCAAATATCAGTTAATAAATGATGATCATGGATGTGTCCTCAATTGGCTGTTATCAGAACTAACTGTGCAGACTGATAAGTATGATTCACATACTGGTAACCATACAGTATTATATTCAGTCCCCACACCCACTGACAAATATCTGAGATTACACCACAATCTAAACAAAGCTTTAAAAAAATAACAACAGCAGAGAAGACTGAAATGATGAAACTAAAGAATCTAACAAGAAAGAAACATGACAGCTGTAACAGTGGCAGCGTACACACAGTTGTTTTTCCAGATGGCAGTGGAGCACACTAAATTAAATATGATGGCAGTCAGACGGACAAAACAACAGAGGAGACCTGTAAAACTGGCAGATCTCACACTACTTTCTCCATATGCCTGCCCCCTCTCTCCCTCAGCCACCTGCAGTTACCCCACCCTGCTGCCCACTTACTGCACTATGCCCCTTTGCCCCCCTGCTCTCTACACGGCAGAATGAACCAAAAGCCTTTCTCATTTAAACCCACCAGGGGACACATTGGCATTTGTCTCACCCCTGCTTAATATGATGTAATCTGCTCAGATTGGGATATGACAATTCATGCTAGTCCAACCAGTGTGTGTGTGTGTGTTTGTGTGTGTGTGTGTGTTCAGAAAACTCCTCGTAGGGGCTGATGGACTGGATGAAAGCAAAGAACAACAACAATGGGCTTAAGTAATGCAGACACTCTGTGTTCATACTAAGATTTCATTTGACAGTTTTTATATCAAAACATGTCACTTTGAAACCTCAAAATGTGGTTCTGCTCCCTCTCTTGTTGCTACAGTTTAAGAATATTCTGGGCTGGTTTGACCTACAATATCCCTCAGAACCATGACAGACCTGCACAACATTATAATCGATGACTCATAGTCTTACACAGAAAGTAGGCTAATTAGGACACCAAAACTACATCACATGACCTTGACCTTTGTGCTCTGTCCTAATCTGATGTGTTTTTTTGTATGATGGTGGAACAGTTTTATAAGAGGTGAAGTAATAAGATATGGGAGAGTCTGTTTAACCCCTGAGGTCCAGTTCAATAGACAATTAGACCTGGCCAGCTGACTCCCAGTTTACTATCCATGAGGGACAAGGTAAGATAAAAATATAGATGAAAATATAAAAGTTTATTAATGCAACCACAACTGTGTTACAAAGTCATTCTTATCAAACAAATGAAGATATTTTAAAATGCATAGCTCAGTTGCTGGTTTTCTTCTGGGATTCATGTTTCTATGTGCCAAAAAATTGCTTAAAAAAAGCTAGAAATTAATTTGAACTATTAATGTATTGTCACGTATTTTTTTGACATACATTTATTGTCAGATGAATCGAATTCAATGACTTTTGTGATACCCTGACTATTCCAGCGGTTTATGTTAGTGATTTTTAATGTAATGTCTCATCAACTTTATATAAATATCTACGAATAAAAATTTGATCACACTTTCACGCCTCCAACAAGATGAATCGTAATAACTTCAGTAATCCTTTGACTTCTCTTTGGTTTATTACTAAATATTCAAAAAAATTTACAGCTTTCCCTTCAGCCTTAGCTGTACTGTGCATAGTGTAAATTAGCAAACAGTAACATGCTAACATGCTGAACTAAGACATCAGAATGCATTGTAAGACATGTTAGCATGCTGACGTGAGCATGTAGCACAAAGCACAGCTGTAGCCTCACAGGGTTGCTAACAAGGCTGTTGCCACTTAGTCTCATTAAATAGTCCAAATATATTCTCCAAAAATGGAAGAATTCTGAGGCCTCGGGACAGTGAATTGAAAATCTAGTAACACATATGACACTGAGTTCCCCCCTCCACCACACACACAAAGTGAGCCTATTCACAATTACCCCTCCAATGAGTCAGTCCAGCTGGCTAGTGAGGAGGTGAAGGAGGAGAGATCATTCTAATGAGTGAGGAGGGCAAGTCATGAGCTTTCAGAGGTGTCAGTCTCAACAACAGCTGCAGACTAAACACTGTGCTCACAAACACACATATGGGTCTACTCAGAAACTCAGCACATAGTCTGGAACACACTGAGAAATACTCACACCAAAAAAGATTTATAAAGCTGGATTGATGTCTCCTAAAGAGAAAGGCCACACAGACAATTGATTAGGTGGCCCAGGGGGCAGATGATGAAATCAATGTGATCCAACCGTTTGCCGCTCTCACAGACATACATATGCACTAACATTCACACTTAATGGAAACATTTCAGAACAAGAAGTACAAGCGAAAATGGAAACAATTTGTTCTGCTGGATATGTCTGCATTAAAGGTAGTGATGCAGCACAGCTGAAAATTAAAGCTCTAAAGAGATATTTTTCATCTTTAAAATGTTCAGCATTTGAAATCTGTTCGTACAAAGGTTTGGCAGGAACAAAGAACCCCTAAAATATGCAAACACAGTCAAAGTCTGACACACACGGAGGCACACGCACACACATGCAGGCTATAATTGGGCGATTTTAATTAACTTAAACGTGAGCTTTGTTTAACATCGGCGTCAAATTGATTAGATACGGTCTGCATAATAGTCAGTGTGCATGTGTGTATATGTGTGTGCGTGTGAGTCTGAAAAAGACTTCCTTTCCTGCCTCTACTCGGGCCCTGGTGGTCCCAGCTGGCATGGGGAGGGGGTGGTGCTGAGGGAATTAGTGATGCAAATATCCCTGTCAGCCCTGGCAGCTCCCCCGGGGTGCAGATGAATTACACTGATCTGGTTTAAACTGAGTGTATGTGTGTGTAGAAGTGCTTGTGTGCATGTGCATGTATGTGTTGTGGCAGTGAGCTCCACCTGCCTCTTCTCGATACACTCGTGAACATACACTCCAGCCCTAAAGTGACCATGAAACTGGTTGAGGAGCCTTTCATAATGGCCCACTCAGACTCTTAAAATAAGAGTCAGCAAGTTGAGTGAGAGTATTATTGTAAGTGCATGCATGGGCTGCTGCATGGACAATCTTTGCATTCTAATGCAAGTCTACACTCTGGCAAAACAAAGAGACAGAACAACTTCAAAGAGGAGAAAGAATAGAGAGTTCAGGATTTAAAGGTTGAAAGGATGAGAGCATTCTATTTTGACGTGTTCTGCCTATGACAACACAAGACCACAGATGGCAAGACATCATAAATGTACAATGGCAATAAAGAGAAGTACTCCTCTTTTCTCTCTGACTGTGTGTCTGTGGTAGGGTCACAAGTTCATTAAAAAGAGCCGCTGGCCTTTGAATCAGCAGCAGCATTACAGGGTCATTGTTTAATCCTCAAGACAGCAAAGCTTCGGCAGACGTTCACATGATGCTCAAGTCTGGCTGATGGTCGAATGCAGGGCATCCGTAAAACTATTAGTGAAGTCAAGTCCATGTTTATCAATATTGCACATTTAAAACAGCCACACTTGGCTAAGGTGCTGTACAAGCTTAGAATACAATATAAAATAAGCAGCAAATATGAATACAAATAAACAACTGAACATGATAAGAGTAAAAATAAATAATAATACAATACATACATAATGAATAATACAGCCAGAGCGTCAAGCTCAACTCATAATGAACGTCAGTGAGAACAGGTGGGTCTTCAGCGACAATTTAAAAGTTTCTAGAGTCTAAGCAGTTCTTATGAGAACAGGCAGGTTGTTCCAACAATTAGGAGCAGACACGGCAAAGGCTGAAATGCACTAAATGATTAACTAAATGATTAACTCAAAGTTATCTCATGTGAAAGCTTTAGCATTTTGCCACCTGACAACAACAAAAGACCAACAACAGATTTTTAATGTTTTTAGTCTTAAAAGATCATAACCAACAAGCCTTTATCTGTAGTCGGTCTCTCAATACTTTCCCACTTTTCCACTGTGTGTGTGGTTCCCACTGAGTATTTTCAGCAGCAGGATCACATATGTAGCATTGACTGAAAAAAAAAAAACTGTCCATAATACAAATCCATAATGAAGGAACAAGTTACCCAAAGCAACAGTGTGACTCATTTTTGTATTTTTGATAGTCTTTGGACATCATGGGACATCTGTGGTACAGAAAATATAAGCTGCATCAGGCACTGGTTATACAAACAATACTTGTTAGAGGGAAAATTTTATTTTTCGGCTTTGTCCTCTGGATGGGATTTGTTGACAATATAAGATACTGCTAGCCTTACCCTTAAAATAAAAGGAAGCAGAAAGGGTATTCTTGATGATGTGGACGTCGAATGGCTGTCCAACTAACAGAAAGAGCAAATGGAAAAAGTGAGCGGGTGAAACTGCTGTCCACTTGGGTTCCTCTCCTGGGTTACTTGACTCTCCTCTCCATTAGAAACAAAAAAAGACTCCCCAAAGACAAACTAATGGCTCTGTCCTTGCTGGAGTGGTCTGCCATTGTGTGTTAGGGTGTGTATGTGTTTGTGCATCCTTCTTTGAAAGTGTGTTGTCTGTGTAGTGACTGTTAATGCGTGTTCATGCCCATACATAAGTGTGTGTGTTTTTACCAGCAAATGGTTCAGTTTTACCAAATATGACTAAAGGTTTGGGTAATGGCTTCTATTTCTTTTCTTTCCTTCCTTCCCTCAAGATTTCATTTATCCCTGTCGAGTTCATGTGCATGCACACACTTCAGGCTTCAGTATGTTTATCACATGACAGATGTGTGTCTGTGTTGTGGAGCTACACAACCACTATATCACAAAACACCTGTACTTTCAGCAATATATCTAAGTCTTTAAATAGTTTTACACCTTCAAAGTGGCTGTTTACAACAGAGACAATCATTATTGCATTCCTGACATGTGACATACAAGAATCACAAACAGGATGCTAGTAAAAGCTTTGTGGTTTTTATTGTTGTTTATGTTTTAATGTCATCGTCTATTTTTCTAAGAATTTTTCCTAAGGTGAGACAAAGTTAGAACATGGGAAATCCCACATACACACGTTCTAATGTCAATATGATCCTGCTAAGCTACTTAAATGGTTTATTATTTTGTTTGACACAACAATTTGGTCAAATATTTCTTGATGTTTTACTGTTTCGGTCCTCTGTCTCTGCTTAACCTAACATCACAGCCCTCTGTTGACCTCAGACGGTTTGCAAAACAGGAAGCATTACAACACACAGCCATTCCTGCACATCTGGACAGGGCTGACAAAAACACGCTAATGCACCCAAATGTGCATTCACGCACTCACACTCACACTAGGGGCAAAAACACACATGCACAAAAGTTCATCCGCCTCACTGGGATGTCGCAACAGGATATTAGAGCCCTTGAAGATCATATCTGATATGAAACATGCATGGTTAATGAGCCTTCCAGAGCACAATATTGCATCTGTGTACATGACATTACAACAGTTGTTGACTCAAATGCAACAAATGCCACAGCAATCTTTCCATGACAGAACAATTAGTGTGTGACTGTACATGTGTGTGAAAGGAAAGATATTGAAAGAGGCAGTTGTGGTTTAAGGCAACTGTCTGTGTCAAAAATCCATTTGAAATTGGGAACCCTTATGTAAGAGTCGATTCCATGACAGAGACATACAAGACAGGCGACGCACTGAAATAAAGTTGCAGACATGCCAACAGACAGACGAAATTATTACAAGTAGATCCCTAATCCACTGCGCAGTATTTAGTGCAGAGTTAAATCCTTCGAAGTAGAACTTTCTCTCTTATCCTCTCAGCTGAGACCTCTACACACCTCAAACCTGGCTCAGGATGGTGACTCAAACACAAACACACCAGCCATATCTCCTTAACCACAACCCTATCTGCTTAGAAGTCACACCATGATCCATTTAGAGAGGAAGACAAGGAAGCTTTGAGTCACTCGACAGAAGTTTACTTTCTCAGAAAAGGTCGAGACCTGCCACGGTAACAAGAAACCAACATCTCACCTTTAGCCCTCATGATTAGGCTTCAAAACACAAAGAGAAATGAGTGTGTGTATGTGTGTATTTCACTGGAGGAGGTGCACTGGAGCAGATAAAACGGTTGTGAAGTGCTTTGACAACAAAGAGACAAAGAGGCACAATCTAAAACACACACACACACACACACACACACACACACACACACACACACACACACACAGACGTACACATTAATACACATGTGGATGAAGCTGTCAAAAACTTATCACCTGGAGGAAATCAACCAGTTTGATAAATGTATGTGTGTGTTGTGTGTGTGTGTGTGGCATCGTTAAGCGTCTCGGGCTTTCAGCAGTATCTCGTGTACTTCCTGTGTGTGCTTGAAATCTTTCAACTCAAATTTAAATCAGAAACGATCTAACTACTGACTGAGTTGCACACACATTCATGTAAGCGCACAGCCACACACTCACACACACAAGCCACACACTCACACACACATACTAAATAAACCCAGCAACGAGCCAAGGAAGACCATAATGTGTGGCAATGTTTGGGTGTATTTTTGTTCAAGAGACTTGTTTCCTGTGGAACTGTATTTTACGATGTGCTTAAATCCAGCTGCAGCTCGGCTCTCACATGTCAGACAGACAGTCTGCACTCTGTGTGCTGGGCCTGTTAAAAAAAGTGATGGTGTAACATGAGGTCAACAAGTATCTCCACTAAATTTTTTAGAAAATGCGTTATTTTGTCAAATAGTTGTTCTGTCTCTGAAGCAATAAAATGTCAGAAAAGAGTAAAAAAAGCACAAAGTAACGACTTCAAATGTTTTGTTTCTTCTGACCAAAAGCCCAAAACCCAAAGATATTTAGTTTTCTATCATAAAAGATTAAAGAAACCACAAAATTTGCACATTTTAGGGGCCAGGTTTGCCCTTTTTTCTTAAACTCAATCGATAAACAGTTACAGAGTTATTTTCAGGTGATGGGCTAGTTGGGCTAGTACAAGGATAAAATCTTGCATAAGACAATGTATAATTTTATATTGTGGATATGTATCAAGATATTTTGCTATTCCTGGAATGGGTAGCTAAAAAAGTTGTTTATAATATTTATCAAATAACATGAACAGCAGTGATTGGTAAAAAGTAAACTGTAGCAAATTCCTGACTTGATGTCAAGCACATTAAAGTACAAGTTCATTCATGGATACAAAGCGCCTGTAAATCTCATGCAAAGGTTGCCTCGTCAAACCAAAGATATTAAATTGACTGCTTGCTCCGTATGCGCAGTATTACCCAATCCTCACTGTATGCCTGCAGTTTGGTCTTAAAATGGCTTTTTCTGTTCGTGTCTGTGTCTGTTTACAGTACATTTGGAGCTGCAGGTTTCTCTCTTTTCACTCACCCATTAAGTGTTATTCTGCACCACAACACTGAAGCTGGTCTGTGAAAAAAATCAGTTTGCAATTTAAGCCTGTCAACTTCCATGTGTGGGTTTATTAAAATCTTACAGGAGAGTATGAAAAATCAATTTTTTGCCTCCAGATGTGTGACTTAAAGCCCCTGTTTGCAATATTTATTTGCTCATAATAACATCTCATATTTATGTAAATGAATCTTCATTACTTACCCTTGTAAATGCATCCATATT
>JAQLOL010000002.1:15668489-15700426 GCA_029783665.1 Naso thynnoides
GCCAGTTCACGACAGTTGGCGCTAAGGCTCATGGGAAATGCAGTCTTCATACCAGCTTCATACCGGTAAAACACTACTGCCTTTGTCCACAGGGGGTGCCAAAATCATCATTAAATGAAAACTATATCCAGGGGCTTTAAATGTGACAAACACTGTGTGATGTGTGCGTGCGTGTGTGTGCGGGTGACTTAGCTACATTACTAACAACAGGAACTTTTATCTAAAATGCTTCATAAGAGAAAAACACAAACAGACAGAAATAGATGAATACTAAGTATTCCTCATCACAAGGTGGCCTACATAACTCTGCTTCTGTCTTTCTCTCCCTTCCTCTCTCCCCCTCTCTCTCTCTCACACACACACACACATACACACAAATCATATTTACATCTATAGAGAGACAGCACAGACAACAGTTTCTGTTTTCCCAGGCCTTGCTAAAATGATTATGGTGGGGGTTTTTTTATCCATCTTTTTTCTTTTATCATGACATTTACGATGTGCACCTGCATGGATGTTTTACCTAATAGCAATTTAATTTTTCCATGACACTCATGCTACATTGTAGGTGAGCTGAGTGCTTAAGTGATATCAATAAGCACTTAAATCTTCCAAACTTCAATACAAACTTGTTTTTTCAGTGATAAGCAGTGTGTGTGTTTGTATGTGTTGCATAATAGCTGATGAGACAAAAAAAGAGAGAGTACTAATATGATTTAGGAGGAAGATAGCAGGAAGCAGACAGCACTAATGCAATGGCTCCTGCATTAAGTTCTAAGAGACTGACCACTATGCATTGTACACACACACACACACACACACACACACACACACACACACACACACAATAAGGAAGAAGAAACATATTCATACATACATCTATATGTACAAACAGTCTTCCTATCTATAAATTCTCCTGGTGACAAAATCCTGTCACAGAAAAAAGATGTCCTCTGTCCTCCTGAAACACATGCACCAGAAATATCCTCTCCGCTATCTGACTGGTGACAGAACACTGCTACCCGTCAACTCGCATCAGAGTTGAAAGAGAGGAAGAGGAAGAGAGGGAGAGAGGGAATCGGAGGGATGTTTTATTCCTCACTTTCCTTTGGCGTTTGTGTGTATTTCTGCTTGTCACCACCTCCTCGACGAGTGGATGGCTGCCCTGAATCCCTCAGTCAGCGGAGATCGCTCTGACCGCACCCGCATCACATTAGAGACTCAGCACCACGATCACAATGAATGGACTGAGTACCTGTCATGGCCAAAAGGATGAATACTGGGGAATATAGGCAGGAGAGGATATCAGTGACTGAACGTGGCACACACTGACTGTGTGCGTGTGTGTGTTGGCTTTCCACATTTAAAGCTGTGCTGCTTTGTTGTTTTTTCCTGCAGCACTGTTAAGTTCCCTTGAACAGGATCGTGTGTGTGTCTACGTTTGCCTCCATCTGTGTGTTTTCCTTTTTAGGCTTTGTCGATTTCACTGTAGGGTTTATTGTTTCACAGACAGCTGACGGAGATGAGTAACCATTGACCACACAAACATACCCACACACACATACACAATACAATGTCACACTAAAATAACAAGCACGCTGACAGTCAAGGCTGCTTTTATGAGCATTTGTGTGTCACCGACTTGCATTCAGTTCTGTTCTGCTGAACCTTGACGGTCACATGTGAGTAACACAGTCCCACAGTTTCTACAATGAGTTCAGCCAAAACCAAAAATCCCTCATCTTCTCTATCTGATCCTTTACAGAGTAAAATTCCCCCAAATACCCAAATCTCAATCCAAACAGATGTCCTTTGGGCTTTAATCTGTAATTCATTTTAGTCTTGGTGGCTGGCCTTTTGAAGAGTGATAGATTTGTGATTAGCAGAATGGAGGCTGAATCTTCTCATTATCTTTATGCAGGGTCTAATCTGGATGCTTGCTGGTGTCTTTGGACTGGATCCTCTCTAAACCGAGCTTGCCCCATGCTGGGAAAGGGCACTGCTTCAGGGATCTCACTCTTTCAAACACACCTCATTATGGGTGGGACTGCGAGGTGTCATTAGTGGCACACATCTGAGGTTCAGTGCTTTAGACGACCCCGGTCATCTTTGCAGTATACGCTTTACAAAGTGCCATTCAGGCTGATTTATTTTATTGGAATAATTTATTGGAGATCATCGTTCTGTGGTTCAATGTCTAGCCTTAATGCGAAAGCAGATAACAAGATATCTTAAGACGCAAACTGCATTTGGGAGAATTACTGCTGCAAGTCCAGAGCCGCTGTGGACACACAAGTCAAGTAATTCTCTAAATCCAATTAACAAAAAGCTCTTCATCACTCAGTGGTAAAACTTGTATGTGCGATTAAAGAGAAACAGATTACACTGACACTAATCCTAAATCACCTCGTAAGATAAACATATCAGCCTAACCTTGAAATATCCTGGATTGTATTTTCCTTTTTTCATTGTGTGTGTGAGTGTTTGTGGACGGAGGGGCAGTCATTTCTTTTGACTGTATTGCTGACGATCTTGGGTTATACATCCAGATTAAACCTCAGTGGCATTCTCCATTATCTTTTATCTCACTCTGTCGGCTAATCTCAAAAGGACAGTGTCACAGTGCATGCTGCTAGCTGTCACGTAGCATGACATATTAAGACACAGGGACATATTTTAGTCCCTGTAGCTAACAGAGCTAAGATACATGTAGCTTCCATTTCAACAAGCCATGACCGGGTTAGGGTCCATTTATCATGATACAGTGATATACAGTACAAAGAAACATCACTTTTACAAATGTAGGAAGCCCTTGAGGGGAAGGTGGGACTGTATACTGGAAGAGGAGGAGTGGATCACTGGGAACAATCCATCGAACAGTAATAATCTATCTTCCTGTGACAGAGCACATGGAGCAGAAACCAATTAGCTGCTTGTCCCATCGGAAATGGAGAAGCAGATATGATAAAAGATGAGCCCACAGCCGCTAGCTACAGGGCAAGTTACAATTAACCTCTTGCTGACACACACACATACACACACACACACACACTCACAGACACACAAACACACAAACACGTATGAGTGTACTCATACACAAAACTGTCCAACACACCTGCTGTGGTTTCTCTGATAAACCTCCGGCAGATTGTGGTAGATTGTAATGACCCAAAGCAACACTCGGTCACTTGGGATGTCAGGTAGAAATTTAGGTCGTTGGTTATTACCATTATTTTACTCCAGTGTCTCACTATTACTCTTTCTCTTCTCTATCTGTCCTCTATCTGTTTCTCCCATAAATCTCAATTCCGTCCTCTATATTTCCCTTTTTCACATCCTCATCTTTGTTCTCCCTACCTGGCTGCCTGACGTAGTTGTGGACAGCAGCATTACACACACACACACCATGCACAGTACACTTACACTCACACACACAGGGGCAAGGTTACACAAGCTGTGATTTGGGGCAGTGCTACGGGACTCAGGCAAGATGGTGAAGACAGAGTGAGGAAATGAGGACTGAGGAGGAAGACACAGAGAGGCTTGATGATGGACAGAAAATGATTTCCTCACATCAAGCCCGATATAATGACCCGCTACACTATTCTCTCCCAATCTCCCTCTCTCTCTGATGCTCTGATGCTATCTGCTCTTGCTAAGAGGGGGGAATAGAGAGAGAATGAGTAATAGATAGACAAAAAACGGACACAGAGGGAAAGTGAGTATGGATGAATAATGGATGATAGGTGGACATTCAGACCCTGATTTGACCTTTTAGTCAGGCACTCAGACATCATCCGAATACACTCTCTAGCTAAAACTTGAGAAATACTATGTGTCCTAGTAGATGTCTGTGTATGAGTATGTGTGTGTGTGTGTGTGTCTATGTGTTTGTGTGAATGGTACCACGCTAACTACCTGCCCATGCCACCACCCCCTCAGATTCCCCTCTCTCCTCCTACACGTTGCCCCCGGTTACAGGGGGAGGCGGGGGGGTGAGGGGGGATGGATAGTGACCATCTGTCAGTGGCCCGCAGATCAATGGAGCTGGAGGGGAGAATGGAGGGAGGGGGTGAGGGAGTGGTGCAAGGCTAAATATGTGGCCCACTGTGACCGGAGCCTGACTCAATATGCAGCCGCTTTATTTACCGACTGAAAACACACACCCCACTAGTCCCACTCACACGACCTTTATTAACGAATGGCTGATTTCGGCGTGAGCCAGGACATGCTGAGGCTGCGGTGTTGACATGAGACAGACATGTAGTTCACACTCTAGCTAACACACATGTAGATGAATACGAGCGTGGATTGTTTTCAGTTTTTGAATATGCTCTCGTGCCCACACAATTGTACAGTTAAAAAGAAAAACGTGTGAGATAAAAACATAATGTGAGAAGAAGGAGGGAGGTATTTGATAAATGGTTATATATCTAGCTCACTGTGGCAGTGGGTCAAATGAGGCTAGGACAAAACACTCAAGTGCTAGCTAATGAATCAACAACAAAACCAGCCCTCGGGAACAGCTTACTCCAGCTGATTCATAGGAGAACAGAGAGCTCGTACACATCCGCACAGATACATAAAATTTACATCAATTTTACACATAAAAACTGAGCATATTTGACTGCTACAGTGATGTAAACAGGGGAATTTTGCCAGCAACAGAGCGAGGGCTCTCACCACCGTATAGTGAAAAACACTGACACCATGCTTTGCTGCAATAGAGACTCAACTCATTTAAAATTCACTGTTGATGCTGGAGCTACAGCAAGAGCTGGAGGAACAGCATGGGTGTGGAGAGCGGAGCAGAGAAGGGGAGAGGATGTTTATGTTATGTGTCCACTGAATCAATAAGTAACTGTAAATTTGTTGACATATTTGTTGTCTGTCCTGAGTGATGTAGTTGTCATACTTGCAAAATGGTGATAAACTAGCAGACTTACCAAGCATTTGGCTGAAGAGCAGCTGCTCCAGGTCTCCCAGAACCGTCACCACTAATTCTGGGTCCACTTTCAGAAAGCCCTTATCATCTTCTCCCTCTATTCCCTTCCTCTCTTTCTTTTCCTCTGTCGACAGAGCTGGAGATTTGCCCTTCTCTCCTAGTTTCTTGCCATTTGTCCCAGTATTCCCACCTCCATTGGAGTTAACCTTTGTTGGGTAGTCTGGAGGGTCTGTGTGTGCATTCTGGCCTCCCTCAGGAGTCTTGCTGATGGGCTTGACCTCAGCATAAGGTCCCCGAGGTTTACCAGGAGCGGGGATCCGACTTGGCTTGCTTATATTAGAAGTCACAGATGAGGAGGAGAAAGATTTGGGCTTCCCCTGGAAAAGAGACTGTTCTGACTTTGAAAGGGTTCGAGAAAGTTGTGGTTTGCCACCCCCAGCCTGACCTGTCTTAGTCTGGACCGGTTTGTTGCCGCCTGTGCCAGGCCGGCTGGCATCATCATTCCAGCGGGGAGATTGGTAAAGGTGCAGCTTCTTCTCAGCATCAGTGAGCACAGACAGATTGCTGAGTGACCGCTGCTTGCGGAGCCCAGATGGATTGGGGATTGGGATGGGGATAGATCCAGATGTCGGCCGGTAGACTTTGAGCTCTGATCCCGAGGGACGTGAGGGTCCCTGGGGCAGAGCAGAGGGCTTAGCCGAGGGCTTCCTGGAGGCCATACCCTGGGCTGAAGTTTCCTGGTAGGAGACAGCAGCAGACCTCAGGTCCAACTCTCTGGGTTTAGCCGTCATGCTAATGTTAGCCACATTAGCCTCCAACATCCCTCCTGCAGAGAGCCAAGCAACTGCATCAGTGACACATTCTGAATACACACAAGCAAACAGAAACAACGGAAGGAGACAAGGGGAGAAAGAAAGGTGTAAAAAGGCGAAGACTGTGTCTGGGTCGCTCTCCCTCTCTGCCTCTGTCTTCAGTGGGTCCAGACTGAGCCAGACTCCCCACTGTGGGAGACCCCTCTATTGAAAATGACGAGTGGGTTAGGAAAAAGTGGCAGTAGCTGTCAGCCTTACTCACTGCTGGTAATCCATGGATGTTCAGATCAGTGTCCTGTGTCTAAATCCACTTCCTCACAGCATGTCTGCAGCTCACTGTGCCACAATAACGCTACAGAATAAAAATAAAGCTATGACCAGCCTCTCTCTCTAGATCTCCCTCTGCGCTTCTCTCTCGCTCTGTATTCCCTCCTGCTTGCCAGGCAGGCAGCAGCCGACTGACAGGAGAAACAGTCGCAGCAGCAGCAGCAGCAGCAGCAGCAACAGCAAGATCCCCCCTCCTCTCTCTCTCCTCCCCTCTACCTCTCCCTCACTCGCTGGTTTGCTCCCTCTACCCTCGCTGGTTATTCACCCTCCCTCTCCTTCTCCCTCCTCTATCCTTCCCTCCTTTCTTGTTGTCTCTCATTCGCTCTCCTCTCACTGGCTGATTCACCCACCGATCCTCTCTCTCTCTCTCTCTCTCTCTCTCTCTCTCTCTCTCTCTATGTGTCTCTCTCTGAAACACACACTGCAGACACAGTTATGCTGCACACCAATGAAAAAAGAAAGAAAGAAAGAAAGAAAGAAAAAAATTTACATTGACTTTAAGTGCAAGTGAAACAAATAATGTGTGATGCCAAATACTGTAGCCAGAGCAAAAAAAAAAAAAAAACCTGTTCCCACAAATGCACACCCAATCATTCATAATCACATTAGCTACTCTATTCATCCATTCACATTCAGATTTTCTTATGTGCCCTAATCACCCATGATTAAGCGGATTCAAATTATCTGAAAAACAGCCATGACTGCAGGAGCAGCTTTAGAGAGAAGAGCAGGACACATATTTACTGGACCCTAATACATGACGAGATAGGTCAGCCACCAATTATGCGTCAATTAGTGGCCAGCAGACCTCAAATGATCATCCACACACCCCTCCCACCTGCATCATATTATCTCTCCACTCATCACAGTCACCCTTTTCTCATTTCCTCCCTTTCTTCCCTTCCTTTCCCAGACTCCCAGTATGTCCCCCATCCCCCATTTCCAGTTAATATAGATGCACAGGCCATTAAGTTTGCAGGGAATAAATTCATCACAGTCTCGTCCATTTCTTAATTATGATCATTACCTCAATTGCTCAAAAACATACATAAAAAACAATGTGAACATGAGTAGGTGCATGAATGAGAGTCTATATTTTTGTTCATCCTCCCCTGCATGCAAATGTGTGTGGCCATGAGTGTGTGTCTCTGAGTGTGTCACATTGATGAGACAGGCTCAGAGAAGCCAAGGCTCTCATCCAAAGACTTGGTTGGCTCTGGCATGTTCAATTACGTCATCTCATCGCTCTGGATATCCCATCTCAATCAACACAAGACACAACACTAACTTGAACTCTTTTACATTGTCTTTATTACTCCCTTGTTTTACTTTGTTATCATTTTCCCTGCTTGACACAGATCCTTTGCTTCAAAAACCTACAGAAGCCATTCCTGTAACTCCTCCTATCACACAGAGTTGGGTTTACATCTGATATGAGACTGATATTAAGAGGAACACAGAAATAGTATGTTGCCTTAGTATGTATTGTCATTTCTTATCTGTCTTTTTTCCATTGGAGATATTAGGCTAACGATGACAGCGCACAAAATGAACTTTAAGCCATCATTACTCCTTAACAATCAATGCAACTGGAAAACTTGTTGTTGTGTTTTATTGTAATGTATCCTGTCTGTGAACAGGTCTTGAAGCGTCACTGGTTGAGTGTTTATCGTCCGGGTGCATTACCGTTAGTGCACTTCACTTTCTCTTGTATGCGAGCAGCAGTGCCTGCAGCGGTGATGTTATCAGGTCTCAAACTGTTAGGCGTGGTGTTACAAGCAGGCTGTTGAGCTATTGCCCGTTTTCCGTTACATTTGCATAAATTGGTTGACACTGAACCAGAGTGAAAACAAGAGATGTCCTGTTTGCTCACATTCCACTCTCAGTATAAGCATGGCTAATTTTTCAACAGTACCCCCAACTGACGCCAATGGATCCCAGAAAAGACAACGAAAGGCATTAAAATATGTGCACAGCAGCACCCAACCCAACATCCACCGGGTCTTGTCTGAGTGCATGTAACACAGGAGCCTGGTAGAAGGCAATAACACAGACATACATTGGCTGTTTTATTGTGTAAAGGCCAAAACCATTAATTAGAGGCAGCTCGCTTTAATAAAGGGCCAATGTTGAGGCAGTTATGCCACACTGAGGCCAGAGCTGTGTGGTGACAGTTATGGGGGCTCTGGGGCTGGTAGTAGGCCAGTAGGGGGGAAAGAGATGTAATTTAAGGCTAATAGATGTTGTATATGTAAGCTCTTATACTTCCCTGATGAGGGATTAAGGTTAGTCAAACGAGAGACCTGCATACAAGGCAGGTCTGTGTGGCGCACAAATGCACGTGGGGCAAGACACGCGTCAGCGCTCTCAAAAGCACATCTACACACAGGTAAAGTGTGTGCTAGTAGCACACAGCCACTTGTTTGTTCAGTACTCGTCTCTCTGGCTCCACAGTCTAATCACTTTAATATATGACCGATGTAAACATATATTCTCTCATTCTCTTTCTGCTTAGGCTTTCTCTACACACACACACACACACACACACACACACACACACAAACACACTCATACACAGCATGCTGTCTGTGCAGGGTGCCTGATTGACTGAAGCAATCTGGCCTGACATCAGAGATAGCTGGTAGTTTCAGACTGTGATAAGTGCCAGTCCTCAGTATTAGCCTACACATTCACTGCATAGACTCACACATTGAGTATGTCACTAAAGTGTGTGTATGTGTGTGTATACATGTGTACGTGTGTGTGAAGGCGCGTGTGGGCTGACCGCAGTGGCCAGAGTGGAGGGAAATTTGCTACGATGATGAGGAAACAGTTCCATACACACATAAAGACACTTTTAAGCTAACGGTAAGAGGCTCAGGTAGACAGAGAGACAGTGATGAATGGCTGGATTGAAAACAGAGAGTGACATAGAAGGAAAGCAACACAGACAGACAGACAGACAGGCAGGTGGAAAGAGGCAGCGTGTTTCTGTACTTTGCATGTGTATTTGCCCTTACACTACTTAACAGTTAGGAACAGTTTCACTACTATGTCTGTACAGAGCAGTCATGTGAAGCACACTGTGCGGTGCCTCATATGCATATCAACAAGGTTACACAAGGTCACCAGCTTTGAAAGGAAAAGTACTGCATGAGATGAGGAAAGTACCTCTGCTGTGGATGAACCAAATGTCTAAAAACTTTGAAAGGAATGGTTCCCTTTTAACTAAGCAGATGGGATGCGTTCTCACTTCTCACCCACTCACTGTTGTCACTCACTCCCTTTCAGTTCCTCTTGTTTTGCCTTTTTGCGTGTAAGTACAAGAAAAAAAATTGTTCCAAAGAGGATAGAAGCGTGAACAGGGCGGAGAAGTGAGAAGAAAATGACGAGTGAGTGAGAATAGAAAGGGAGCGATCGTAAGTGGATAGAGCATAATGCTTACTGGAAGCTGCTGGTGAGAAAAAAAAAAGAATGTAAGAATGTGAAACATAGAAGCAAGGCAAGGAGGAAAGTGAGAGGAGGAGCAGGAGGAGGAAGATGACGGGGTGAGGAAGGATCTCTGTATGTGTGCCAGAGGAGCAGAGGAAGCCTGTAAGACAGAGAAGGGAAATCCTGCCTCACCGCCTCACCACTCGTGCTACATTTGCTTATGTCCGCTAACACGCTAATGCATAGGGTCCGCAGGACACACGGATGAATACCAGACCATGACATACAAATACACAAGGGAAGGCTCACGCACACACACACAAGTGCAGCAACAACACAATAACAAGGCTATTAATGTCCTGTTTACACACAAAATACTGAAACAGCAAGCTGATACATACAGTGTTTGGCTTCCTAGTCTGAGTCACATATGTATGTGTGAATGAGATGGGGAGTTTTTTCCACAGTGACACCTCTTTAGCGGTCTCAGCGATGATGATGCACAGAATGAGTCATTTGCTTAAGCATTTGGGCCATTTCAGTCACTTTCAGGCTATCTGTGGTAATAGTGTGAGTGTATCACTCGTACCAGCTCCTAAATCCGAAGGCACAATTGTTAATCCAACAAAAACATTCTCTCCCCGGCTGAATGTCACACACTCATCATGAATCACACACAGCTGACAGCCGAAAAACACCAACTGCCAACTGGGGGGAATAAAGTCTGTGAAAAGAATGATTTTGTGTGTGTTTTAAAAGGTATCGCTCTTTGTAGATGCTCCCTCACAGCCGCCTCAGTATTGACATTCTCAGCACACTTCCCAGGGGTATCCCACAATGCTGTGCTGCAAAAACTGGTTGCCTAGTTACAGCGTGGTGTGCATACAGCAGCGCTGGATATCATCAGCATGTGTGAGTGTGTTCACTTGCGTTGTTTTGCTTCTCTCTGTAGTATATGCAGCATGTGTTACTACACACTTTAAAGAATGAGGATTTTTAATGGGGACAAGATGAATTAGCATGACTCAATTAACATCAGGAATCTTCACCCTGTAAGTATGTGCTCATATTGGGGTGTGCGCTTAATTCTTCATGGGTTATTAACCTGACAGATAGATGTCTTTGTGACTCCCTTCCTGTGTGCATGGGTGTGTGTGTGTGGTCCCACAGAGACACAGAAAGGTTACACACATGACTGACTCCATAACTCGACTCCCTGGGTTGGGAGTCACCTCAGAGGTCAACAGGGATCTTGAGTGTGTGTACTCATTCACCCATTCCTCATTTCACCCTTTCCCCTCCTTTCTCCCTTTCATGTCTCATTCTGTCTGATGCAGACATTACTGCGAGCCTCTTACATTGTGAGGAAATGTCCCTGGGCACAGGAAGGAGGTCACCAAGGAGGACACAGGAGGAGGTGGAAGCTCAGCCACACAACAGGGTGAATGTTTGGCTCAGTGTGTGATACAAATGGAAGAATGCAGAGCTTTGATGCATGTCTGCATGAATTTCTACACATTCATTCACACATGTGCGTGCCTATGGGCTCAAGTACTGGAACATGTGCACTTGTGTATGCTTGAGACACTCATGTGATTTCTTCCCTACAAACTCAACACCAAACCCAAAAACACAAAACTGGGCCATCACCAAACTGCCTTTGCAGTGGCCGAATGAACCTTTGATAGGTCAGAGTTAGGGTCAAATATAGAGGAAGGCATGACATTGAGCCCTAATGGTGATTACTGCCTCACTCCTGGTGATGAGTGAGGACATAATCTAGTCCACGCTTATGTCTGATCATCTTCTCAAAGCTACTAAACCACTCATCACTGTCCAAAGCCAACTCGGCATATGCCTCTCTGATTAGATTGGCCAAAGAGGATTACGCACTGTCTAAGAGTAGATGCAGCCGGGGTTATCAAAATACTATTTACTCGACTGTCCAGGCGCATTAAATGGATGTGGAGCATGAAATTTATAAACTGAAAGCCGATTTCATACCTTTATTACTAAAGATCTGCGGATTCTACTACCTAAAATTGACTTGCACAAGGAAGTTTCAAAATGTAAGTGCTACCAGGAGTGACGTGTGCAATTTTCAATGAAAAGACTTGTCTTTTAAGTCTATTCCAAATGTTCATTTACTGTAAATCACATACTGTATGTTATAGTGTTGGGTGACTCATTCACTAAAGCACATTTTACCAAAATATAACACATTGTAGTTGTGACTGATTTCTCTTGCTCAAATTTGTCATCAAAAAGGTGTTTTCACATTCCTCTACTGACTAAGTCTTTATCAAGAAAAAATATGTTATAAATATGTTCATCACAACACAGTATTTTTACATAGTACATAAAACATGTCTGGAGAGGAACTTTGATTAACTGATTAAACTTTTCATTTCGAATAAACTCTAAGGGTGCACTCACACAACAATCTGTACTGTGCCTGAGCACGATTGACTCTCAAAGTCAAGTTTGTTTGACTAGTGTGAGCACTCCGTTCCGTGCTCAAGCTTGCTTTTTTAGCGCTGACACAGTTGGAAGAGGTGGACCTCAGCCCCAGTGCTCTGACATCACTGTGACTGTTTGTGAAGGATTCAACCTAAATTCAGGCAGACAACAGCATACGAAGTCCGGAGAAAGAGCAGTGGAAAAACCCAAGACTGTCCTTCAAATTGCGGATACCAGAGAACAATTTAAACATTTTATTACAAGATATAAAAAATGCAGGTAAAAATATGGGTCGCGCTCCACGGATCAGGTAGCTCAAGTGTGCTCAGTCGTGGTTAGACTGGAGCAATGTGAGTGCAGGCCAGCAGGGGAGAGGGGAGGGGGAACAATCATGCTTCAGCACGGTACGGAACAACCGGACCAAGTGTGAGTGTGCCCTAAGTTTCAGTAATTCTCTACATCAATTGTATCAGTTTTTCTTTCATGAGCACAAAATGTTTAAAACACAGATGTTTCTTACATTTTGTGCATCAGTGAAGATAGGCAATATAAACCATCAGTATGACGTAATAAAGTTTAACAGCAGCAAACTGACTGACTGCAGCCTCCAAAATGGGTGTCAAGATAAATCCCACTTTTAACTAATATTGAACATTAAAATTTTTACAAGAATATGATTTACTGAAGGACTTTTGATTAGTGTACTTTCAACTAGGTATATCTAATAAACTGGCAAAGAGTAATCTTTGTATACCAATAATTTAAGGGAACTGGGACCATTGTTATGCATTATTATTCAGTGTAACACTGAACAACTTGGCTTATGGCCACTGAGTTTCACTTTTCGCTTGCCATGAGAAACTCATCCTAAAATCTCCACTCCAGATAATGCGACTATTTCAAAGGAACACACACCCTTTGATTTCAAAATAGATCCCACACCTGGAAAGAGCAATTCTTTTTCTTCTGTATCTGTAAATGTAGATGTCACATGATGTCATTGAATTTGTGAGGGTAGGTGTGGGACGCTGTGCAGGGTTTCATACTCTGTGAACAGAGCTCTAAGACCAGATGTAAATCATGACTGATTGTCTGAGTGTCTGTACAGTGCCTGTGTGTGTGTGTGTGTGTGTGTGTGTGTGTGTGTGTGTGTGTGTGTAAATAGAGAGAGAGGGAAACAGCTGACAGACTCTAAGAGTGACCTTTGGGAATATCAGGCTATATCCATACTGATAAATGAAAAATGATACTCTGTCCACATTGCATTTATCTTTCAAACACCATCTGTATACTGTCACACATGCACACATCAGCCCACATACACACACACACGCTCAGATGTGAATGCATGCTCACATACACCTCTCCAGAGAGCGACAAGGTCAGAAGGTCTGCAGTCTAATTGAAAGACCACATGGTGCCACAGTCACATTAAATGTTCAGGTCTTCATTAGGGTTTCTAGTGGAAGATGTACGAGCTGATTATGTTACTGCTAATGCAATCTTAATAAAAGCATCTGGAAAACATTCAATTTGTAGGAAACTACTCTTCACCATGGCCACTGCAACAACCATAACCGAATCTCATCACGATTTGGCCTCGTGTCATTAGAGCATTAAGCTTTGAACAATTTAACTGACATCCAATCTGTCATCTTATCTCTGTGCATATTTTCTGTTCTTTCTTTTTCCTCCTTACACAAAAGAAAATCCATCAACTCATTGACCTTATCAGATCTCCTCTTTTCATCTTTCACCCCTCTCACTCTCTTTTCCTTCCCTCCAAACTTTGCCTTCCTGCCAGTTTCCCTCCCTTCCTCTGCTCCATAAATTACAGTTATTACGGTGTCAGTCCACCCTCCATGTAAATGCAGCTTCAGAGGAGTCTAAGACACTTAAGTTCTGTTTCTAACGCCTTCTAGGGACCAATTACAAGGCCACAACCATAGTCCCGAGACAACCAGAGGCCTTTAAAGACGGGGCTGGTTCACTATGAACTCCCACCTCCCCTTTCCACAACCAGCTGGGTGAAACCTCCAAAAAGCCTTTAAAGATTTTATTTGCAAACAGCTCTATTCTGATGGCAACAGATGTAGAAAGGCCTCATCAGTAGCATAGACAACTTAAAGTCAGGGAAACTGTGACATAATATAATATATTACAAGATGTGATTAAGATATGTTTCCTATGTACCATACAGTAGCTAGAAATTTCTTTGATTTTATCAAAGGTTATGACTGTGTTTCCAGTGAAAGTCAAAGCTCCAGCAGACTCTGTGTTTCCACCGAGAGTCTGACAGCAGCTGCTCACAGCTGGTTAGCCAAGCCGACCATATGGCTGTTCCTGCTACGCAGAGCAAGCATTGGTCAGTCTATCAAACTGTCTGTGAATCATTCGGTCAGTAGTCTCCATAAACAGACTCTACATTCACTGAATCGTATTGGAAAAGCCTTGGTTTCCAGTTGTAGTCTTACATAGTCCACTTTATTAACGACAGACTGTTACCTGTTAACACTGTGTAAACTGGCTACTTGTGAAAAGATCCACTGATAGATGTGGTCTCTCAACTCTAACTCCATTCTCTTGTCGGACTGTAAACAGTCGGACTCTAAACAGTCGGACTGTAAACAGCGAGTGGCACGCGGAGAAAGAAGTCGGAAACAGAAATTCGCCTCCTCCAATGGAAGCCCAAGAAAAATGGGGCTTTCCCCCAGAGACTGTATCGCTGTCTACTAAAAGTCAGAAGGCAAATGCAGCCGATGGGTTCTGAGATTGTTCGGTCTTTGTAAAAATTCACTATGTTCAGTCAGCACTGCAAACCACTTTTTTTTTTCATTTTAAATTCAACGCGCATAACTACTTACAAAGAAAAGGAAATACCTGTCTTGATACTTTCTGACTTCACTGCACATACTCTGTCAGATGTGTATAAGCTAAGAGATTTTGGACATTAAAGTTTAATACTCTCTAACTCTGGACTGCACATTTCAAAGCGAGGCAGTTGATCCGCTGCCGTCTAACTGACACCACATTAAACAGAATGATTCACTAAGCCACTGATGAAGTCACATCTCTGAAGCATGTTCACATCTCTCGACTCAGACTGACCATGACAATGCGTGAGTGTAGCTGCGGGTAAAGACCAAACCATTGCTCAAAAGGAGGGGGAGGGGATCTTGCTGGGACTGTGGTTTTTTAGGTCAATGAAACTGGAGAAACTGTACAGGGAGAGTGTGAGGAGAAGAAAGGTTCAAACTCTTCAGCAGCTCTTGGATGACATTTAAATAAATGTGCATATAATACTCCATGGTAGCAAGTTGAGAGGTGTCCCATTTCATCCCATTGCTGACCCCCATCACCCCTGTCAGTTTCCTCCATCTCAACACCCCGAGCATATCTCTACCTCCATCTGAACAATCTCTAACCATCAGTGTCAGGATTACCAAATACCGATTCATGTTAAATCAGTCTCTACGATGTCAGTGTGAGAGGGTAACTCACAACATAAAGAGAAAGAAAGAGAGCGCGACACAAGTTACAGTTACTCAAACCAATGACAGGTCGAAAGCAGTTGCAAGTGTGGTTACATTTTTTAAATACTTATTATAGACTGCATTGCTGCAGCATTTGTAATTCAAAATTTAAAGCTGGCCAGGGCAACACATGCAACATGAGAAAGGATCTGATTAAGCACAAAATTTATCCAAAAGCTGTAAGAATCTACCATGTTTTATAGCCGTAACGCAAAGTCATCTTCACATAATTAATTGGCTAGTTGAATAAGTTGCTGTTGGAAACAACTGGGCTTTATTATTAGACTAACATTTCTGCTAGCATTAGCCCTCACTGTCTGTTTAAAAAACGAAAAAGTTTGGACTTACTTTTGACAACTGACACTGCATTTTTGTCATTACAGATTGACAGAGTACTAAAGAAAGGTAGCTCTGGGTACGAGTACGTTAAATTAGTTCTAATGTGAGCGGTACCCAACCCACTCTAGGAACCACTGTAGTTAGCAGATCACTGGCTGTGACAAACACACAACATTACACCAGTTAATGTCAAATTGGCCTGATGAGTATGAGCATGACAGACATATATTAAGATGGAGAACGGGTGTCCATTAGTCTTCACTGAGTCTATTCAGGTTCCACAATGAGATTAAAAGGTCAGCCTCTGGCACTTCCGTCTGACACCATTTATGACTCTGTAGCTGTAAATGCATCACCATTCCAGAGGGTAGGTGTCTATACCTGTCAATAGGGCTCTTAGCCTTACTGCACCCTGATGCTAATTGGACGCACTACTAAAGTACACATTTTATATGGCACAGTAAACTTGTGTATGCGTGTCTTACCCGGTGTCAGGTCATCGCAGCAGACTTCGATGGATCCAGAGGAACAGTCACTCAGGTCGTCCAATAAAAAATCGTTCTCCTGCACTCGCACCCTGTAAACGCATCATGAACACGGCTATCACAAAGCTGTTACTGTATATGCAAACCACTTCAGTATCGCTGATTGCAATCAAACATATGCTGATATGACAGTAGGAAAAAAAGAGAAGACATACCCCTGTGGGTCACACTGATTTCCATAAATTCAAAACAAAGAAACAGAAAATCAATGATAATGTGAAGCAAGACAAATAAGCTTAATTATTAGTTCTTGTTTTGGATTTTTCTACTTCTTCTACATGTAAAGTATTGTACATTGTGAAAATATTGATTCTACTCCGACAGATCAATTCTTCAAAGATGGATTGATTTGACTCAAACACATCAGACACAGTAACGCTGCATTTTTTTATTTGATTCACTTTTTTCTTGATTAATCCTACATCATGAGCTCTGTTTGTGTGTGTGTGTGTGTGTGTGTGTGTGTGTGAGAGAGAGAGAGACAGAGAGAGAGAGAGAGAGAGAGAGAGAGAGAGAGAGAGAGAGAAAGTACAGTACACTGAGCCAGCCCAGAGGCTGTTGAGAGGACACTTTAGCAATCAGATCTGCTCCATAAAACCCAGTGTGTGTGTGAGTGTGTACGTGTGTGTGTGTGTGTGTGTGTGTGTGTGCCTTCCTGCACACATGTATTGCTAGATAGAAGAAGAATTAGACTGTAATGGCCACAAAAGGCCGGTGGTCTTTAGTAGTCAGAGTGGCAGTCAAAGTGTGTGTTTTTGTGTGTGTGTGTGTGTGTGTATGTGTGTCAGTAGAGAGGTGATCATAAAGTGCTACAGGGAAGGTCATATAATAATCAATAGAAAATGGTTTTACATTGGGCATCAATAAATGGGGGCTCATGATGAAAGTCTCAAAGCTGATGTATCCGTCTGTGTGTGTGTTTGTGTGTGTATGTGTGCGTGCGTGCATAGACCACTTACCTGTAGCTGAAGGGAGCCACAGTAGCCATGTTGAGTCTGGGTGTGTGTGTCTCTGTGGATGGAGCCTCCTTGTCTAGGCACTCATCCTGCATATCGGCAGCTGTCTTGGACGTTACTGGCACGGTGAACAGGAGTGGTGGCAGTGGCAAAGGATCAGGAGAGGAGGCTGGACTGCTGTCCTCAGGAGTCCTCATCTCTTCATCTGACTGGCTGGTGGAGTCACTGCGACCTCTGATGGCGTGCTTGTAGCTCGTCTGAGCAAGAGACGGGCAGATGTTACCGTTGTTCAATGTAATGGACTGGGCTGGATGGTTTTCTGAGGGCTCTTCCTCTCTTTGTGGTATGACCTCAGTCTCCTGGGATACAGAGTTGTCTCCTCTTCTGAACTGGAGCGGTGAACGCAGGTTGCTGGTTGCCCATGCTTGGTTCTTGTTGGTGAAGGCGTTTCTGTTGCGATTGCTATCATGTGGAAACTTTATGGGGTCGTGAGGCAGGATGGGTTTAGCCAGATCCAGCGTGTCCTTGGAATGTGGCGGTGGAACCCTCTGGGGGATTAACGGGCTGCTGTAGGCAGAGTGCGACACCTGGGGAGCTGGCAGACCTCCTGTCCGCTTGAAAAGCTGACTTTTCAGGCCAGGGTCTCTCGTCGTGTCCCTGGAGGAAGGCCCAGAGATGCTGGAGCTCCGTGGGCAAAGTGAAGGAGAGTGTGTGGGTGTGTGCGTAGGTGTGTGCGTGGGTGTGTTTTTAGGGGTCCGTGTTAAGGGCCTGGGCAGTTCACTAGCCCGTCGGCGGGTGTCCACTTTGGGGGAGGAGGGCAACAGGCTGTGTGGGAGGGGGATTCCAGATGCAGGAGGAGCCCGGGGGCCTGCCTTTACATTGACTCCCCCACTCATATTGACCTAAATGTAGAAAAACAGGGAGACATCTAGAATGAGTTAAAAATTTGAACACTTATTACTGAACTAAATTTACAGCAATAGTTGAGTCACTTAAAAAAGACTTAAAAAAGGAAAAAAAATGGTTTAAACACTTTTTGGTTAATTACTGCTATGAAATCAAATCTTAAGTTTAATTGAGTCAGCTTGAGAAGAATTTGCTGTCCTTCACACCGAGAAATTTAAACATCTATGGTATGTGAGCATGTGAATCAAGCACATATGACAAACTAAGTCATGGCAAACCACGAGTTGAGCTTATTTTCAGCAGGGCACGGATGGTCTGCGCAATCAAATTTGCCTGCTGGGAGTTCGAAGCACAAAAACAGCCTCACGCACATGCACAAACACATGCTCACAGCTGCTTTCTGAGCATTATATTCTCAAATAACTGATATTCTCCACATCGTAAATTTACATACACACTCACACAGAGTCCCACAGACACACACTGCTACCCAAACACAGCTTTAGAGGAGCTGTGGGATCGTCCTCACCTGATTTGCTTTGTTTTCAGATATTCTCAGTTTGGCGTTGTTGCTTTCTCAGAAACAAACAGCCCTCACAGGATCTCTGAAAGTCTGTCAGTCAGTTTTTCTTTGAGCTCCTCTGTTCTAACCACAGTGAATGCCGGTCAAGTGAAACATTTCATGTAATGTCATATAATTTAACTACCTCAGCTGAAGGGAAAGAGGATGGGAGGTTGGACGAAATGCAAAGAGGGATCCAAGGAGGATCACAGCATCTTAGAAAGTCATTTGCTGTCCCTCACAAAATGCCAGAATCTCACATGACAGTTTTCACTAAACTTATTCATTATCTCCACCAAGCATGAGCGTGGAGGGGATTATGCGTTTGGTCGAGCCCATGTGTGTGTACGTGAATGTGTTTCTGTGTGTGTATATCTGTCCGCAGTCAACTTCACATACCACTGGACCCAACAGTGCAGTATTTTTTATGCACATTTATGACTCTATGCTCAAAGGCCCCATGTGGTTGAAGTGATTCAAAAGTTTGAAAACCTATTTTATTGACTATTCTGTTTTATGCTGTTGTATTACTGTAAACTGCTGACTCCTCAATCTTCTTAACGGGCCAGCTGTGGCCGCAAGTGATCAACAGCTGCTTCAGTTTGTGAGCTTGTTTCTGCCAGCAGGAGCAGCAAATGAGGCAGTCACATTTATGTTGGCGGATCTTTACTGTATGTTGGCCTTTTAAACTTTTTTTTTAACATCATTAGTGTAATCTTCACTTAATATTTCTCAAATATGTGCTGCCCTATTTTTTTTGCTTTTTATTTTGCAAAGTCTGCAAAAATGCCTGAATATAAATCAGTTTTTAATAGTTTGTTTGTGAAAACAAAGCATCCTTAGACTTAAAGCAACACTATGTAACTTCAACCGCGACCCACAGCTTTGAAAAACAAAACTTTACGATGCACGCTCATACGTAGCATAAAACGGTTTGAGTAATTTGACGGAGATGATGTCCTACGACTGCTCTGCCTCAACTCTGTGATTCACGGAGGTCCCTGAAACCAACATGAAGGCTTCCTGCAGACCGAAGCTGCAACTGCAGCACCGGGTCGTCGATGGTGACAGCTCCACTAAAATAAAAGGCTGCAGACGGACAGAGCAGTCGCAGGACATTAGAGAGAAAACCAGAGGACATTTTCCCAGTAAAGTGACCTGAATCATTATGTTTCGCTTTTCAAAGGAGTGGATTGTGGTTGAAGTTACATGGTGTTGCTTTAAACTGTAAAAAAAAAAATCATCTATTCTTCTATGACTTATCAACTTATGTTGCTGTTACTGTCCAGATATATTGCAGCAAAGAGCTGCTCAGCTCACACAAAATATAAACATTTATAAAAAATATAAATGCACATGTATGTATTGTACTTCTTCTGTCTTGCTTTCTACTTCCTGTGCAGCACTTTCACTCCATTAATCATACACATCTTGACAACTACACAGATTTAATGCTGACTTTCACTTGCCCTCTTTTAAATAGCAGGAATTTTGCTTCCAGAAGACTTTTTGGGAGGCCTTATTTGGTTAAGCAGATGTGTCAAATTAAGCCATCAAAGTCACAAGGATAAGGTCTGTAATTTTCAAAATCCCTTCATGGGAAAGAGGTTGACTGCTTCAGCTCAAGAACTCACACACATACCCAAAAAACTCGTCACTAACAAAGGAAAGTTAGCGTTTCTGAAGGAGACCTTTCTTTCACCCACTTATGATATCAGACATACTGACACAAAAAATTGTCAAGGTCTGGTGCTCTATCATCATTGACCCAGTGCTAATGAAGACCAGCACAGCAGTGCACAGCAGCAATGATGCAGCAGGTAAACAGAAACAGATGGTATCATCCATCCTGCTCTTCCCTCATTTCTCTCACCACCACATTCCTCATCATCCTCTTTCCCGTATATCCCCATTCCTGTTTATGTCTGTCTCTCTTTCTCTCCATCCCACTCTTGGGAGGCCGAATCCCTAATAAGCATCAGAATTTCTGTCTGATACAATTCCTGCTTGGATTTCCAGGAGCACAGGTGCAGCCTGGCTCTGTGTCTATCTGTATGGAAATTGACTATTTCCCAGGGGAACACTGAGGTCATACCAGTACTACTGCAGCCCACGTAAGAACATACCGAGGCTCAGCTGGTGGCTGGTGTAGAAGTGTGTGGGTGTGTGTGTGTGTGTGTGTGTGTGTGTGTGTAAAGCAAGTAAAAAAATCAGGTCTGATCCCCCCACACACAAGGGGATGTTTGTTAAATGTGTACGGTATGTTCACTGTGTCATGTGTTCAGACTGCATACAGTCTTAGAGATAAGATCATTGAGTATCACTCTATTACATAACGACATTTAAAATAATACGATTATTTTGTATCGCTCTGTTACGCAAGTGCATTTACAATTGTTAGGTTGTTTGTTTGTTGACACTTTTGCAGAGGGTCTGACTGCTTGTGACTTGCCTGCCTAGAGAAATAATCTTAAACAGAGAAAGTGTACACAGGATCTCTTTAACAAATCTGCAGAAAGAACAAACATGTAAAAAATTTGGTTTGGCTAAGGCTGAAGGCTTTATAGCAGGAAAAATAGGTTATTAGTTAGAATGTCACAATTATATGAATTTATCTGTTAATTCTTTCTTATTAAATGACAACTGAGGTAGTAAATACAAGTTCTCAAGATACCGTATGTAATTTTTTTGCATGCCTGTAAAGAAACATAGATAAAAAGCTACTGATAAAAGAAATAGCAGTTCGCAGGGGCTTATATGACTTTTAGATGGATTTTATCCCATATGTTTACATTTGCAATATGTATTAGTGTCCAAAACTACAAAAAGGGCACAGTTTTCATCCAGACTATTTAACAAAAGTTATTCATTAAAAAAAAGTAACATAGTGCACCTTCAAGTAGTAAAAAAAATCACTGTCCGCCTTAGCTAAAGTAACATCTTCAAGTTGACAGCTTGACTCCAAATGTATAGAATATATCAGAGATAAGCAGCATTTTAAGGAGCTGAAACTAGAGGTTGTCTGACACGTTTTTTGATAAATGGGGTAATCAATCAATCGATCATTCAGTTATCAAAACTGTGTTCAATGAATTAAACAGCAAATCAATTAGGAGCAGCTACTGTAGTTTATTTACTTAATACTCCAGGTGAGAGCTGAGCAGGCTAATTACATAATGTACGTTGGTGTGTCTGTGACATTCATAGGTGGATGATACTTAATGTAACTTAAGAATGCAAGGTAATAAATAAAATAAGAAATAAAAAGTAAGTGCAAGTTTTGAGGACTTTTGTAAAAAACAAAGTTTGACAAAAGTATACTTATAATTTATTTACTTTTGCAGAGGCACTCTTACAGTGATTACACTGGATTGGTCCTCTTGGATATTCTGCAAGGTCGATACTGACATCTGCTGGATGTTGTGTGCAACAGCAGCAGTGACTGTCTAAAGCAGTCTTTGCTTCTGTTTAATTTTCCATCCATCTCTGTAAAGCAAGGTGGTTGATTACATTCTTTGATTAACAAAGACTGTTCACCACAGTCATAAAAGTCAGCAGGTCTTATATGCGATTCAACTGAATGCAGAGAAAGAAGGCTAGCAAGGCAGCTGGTGTTAGATGTTAGCCTCTAACTTCATAACCTTATTACACCATTTTAGCCCCTCTGTCCCGTGACATTTTTAGCCTGAACTGAGCTATTGTACTTCTTTAAAAAAATTAAAAAAAAAGAACTTGCAAACCCATTCCCTCTCTGTCTCCCTTTCTCTCTTTCCCACACACACACACACCCTCATGAACAGTGTCTGACTCATCACAAAATCAATAAATGAGGTGATAACACAGGCCTCTCTTTCTGTGAACTGAAGGTCATTAGCAGTGCTTGTGTGTAAGTCTGTGTCACCCACTCTTGATAGTCTACAATAAATAAATATAATTTAATCCGCAATGAAATAAATAACAGGAACAATAAAAACAGCAGGGAAAATGTCATAAATCATCTTGCAATATGAAAGTGTCACACAGTGGCGCAAAAACACTCAATTGTGCTGTTATGATTCCTGGAAAGGCACACAAAGTTTTCTAAATATAACAACATCTGAAACTCATAAAGTGCTTAAAATAAAACGTCATGTGCTAGATCTGCTGTCTCACATGAGTGTCCTACCTGTGAGCGGGGCATTGGGTTCCTCAGTGTGCCGTTAAGTCGAGCAGCCTGAGCCGGCGGGAGGGTGGTCACACTTCTCCGACGTCCCAGGAACAATGGGCTGTTTTTTCCTGGATCACTGTTGCATCCTCACCGCTTCCCTCCCATTGGTGCGCGGCACCTCTCCATTCACCAAGACAGGAAGCTGTGACAAACAAGAACGACATTCTCAGCCAATCAGGGACCTCCGTTTTGAGGTGACTCATTTTCAAAGTAACTTTTCCAAAAAAAATCAGTGTTCTCATCTTTTGGCAACAAAAAAACGTCATTTCATACTCACACACAATGAACTGAAGATTGTTTATGTTATGATGCGTCAGTGGCCCAAATGGGAGTTTACTTGGCCTATGAGACCCACGGTGACACACATATACTGTCATCCTCCAACAAATTCCACAACACAACATATAAGTTATCTAAAAACCTTGTATCTCCAGTGTCAGCTCCGCTTTAACACAGTAAAATGGTTTTGGTTATAACTTCAACACAATGTAATTCTGATATACATAAGGGGTTAATTAAGAGTTTCACTCACTGATGATACACCTTAAGTTAGAGCTGGGCAATGTATTGATTTTATTGATTAATTTGAATTTGTGGTTTAAGAGGATTTTTTAAATAAAAATCCGTTTTTCTTCTTTAGGCTTGTGTTTCTTTCCAGGAGCCTCAAAAATATATTGTTTTGAATTACAATGATAAAAGAAGTACAAGTATTTAATTAAGGAGGCTTCATAGCAAAATTAAACTCCCCTCTCATCCACAACCAGCTACATAGTGCACTTCTAACGACAAGTTTGCAGCTTGCACTTGAACCTGAAAAGGGAACTTTTAAAAAGCAATAAACTTTTGAGGAATATCTCTGTCATTTGTAGTTTGTTTTTAAGAAGAAAAAAAAGGACCAAAAATCGTAAATCAATTTTGGTAAGAAAAAATCTGAGATTTTATTTTTATGCCATTCCTACTGTGATAAGAACATAAAAAATGCTGAAAACTGGTGTTACGAGGTTTTCAATGCAGCACAGGGCTGCCACATGGAGAAGTCAACTCGTTTTAGAAGCAAAGACAGACAGACATGAGCACCCACAAAAACTAAACAGGACAGAGTGTAATCAGACTACAACCACATAAACATCACCATGTGTGCGCTGTTGCCATCTGTTCTGATTCACAGCTACAACTCTTCTCCACATTCACACACAGTCTCGACTGATATTTCTGTTTTTACACACTTTAGTAGATATGCAAAGCTGCTCTGACTCATACAGCCCCGATAACGCTGACTCAGACTGATCGCATCATGTTCCTGGATACGGTACACCCCAGTCTCTGTCGTCCCCACTGCCCCTCTTTTCATCCACTTAAGCTCTGCTTTTCTTTCTGCTAACCTCTCTCTTTCACTCTGCCGCCATCCCCCTGTTCCGCCACTGACACTGATATCACTGTGTAGCTCATCGTCATCCGTAAAAAATCAGTGTTTGCATTTTTCTGTTAACAGAAACTGGCATTCGTAGTTGCATTTACGCAAATGAGAGAAAACACAAATGCACACAAACTAACAAAGGGAGATGCACAGCAACAGTTACATTAACTAATGCATAAAGAGAAAAAGAAAATGTTGACCAATTAAGAATGAACACAAGGCTACACTCACCCTGTGCAGCATCAGGATACAAAGCAGCAAGTGAGTTTGTCTCTGATCTGTATGCTGCTGAGTGCGTCTGGCTCAGTCCTTGCCTTTGCTTCTGTCCACTTTTGGCCGGCGGGCCTCTGAGCTGCGAGCATGTGCATTTGTGTGTGTGTGTGTCTGTCATTCCACTCCTCCATAACGTCATGCCGCTCTGCTGCTGCCGCAGTACGCCCGCAGCCGTATCCCCGCCCCTCTCTATTTTTTCCTCCCCTCATCACAATCCCTATCTCTCGCTTTCTCTCAGTAATGGACCTGTTGGCTGTGCTCCTTCCCTCTCTGAGGTGAAACATAAGCCCAGCAAAAGCAGACACAGGCTGGTCCATTAGGTGGATGAGTGGGGGTCCTGTGTGTGTGTATGTGTGTGTGTGAGCGTGTGTGAGAGTCTGTGTGGGGAGGGGGAAAAGTCGCACATGGCCTTGTCTGTATCCTGTGAGTAATACATGGTAATTAAGCAGATGTAGCCACAATGTGAAAAGCCCAAACTCCTGCCCATCCTGCTTTTAAAGTCTAATTGGTGGTCAAGGAAATGAGGATAAAAAACAAATGGGAAAAAAAAAAACAACAACAACACTGTATGCTTAAGAGGGATACGCTGAGGATGGATGAAATTGTGCATAAACACTTGCAATTACACACTCACATCTGGTGTCTATTCCTGTGTCTACTCTACTGTGCACATGCTTGCATGAACGAGCACAATGAAGGAGGAGCAGCCCATCCATCACTTGTCTAATTTGTCCCACACCTCTAATGAGAGAGGAAGAAGCAGAGAGTGAGAGAGAGAAATAAGGGAGATACAAAAGAGGAGAGAGATTGGAAGCAGGGGGGAGTGACGGAGGAATCAACATGTATGATTGAACTTGTCAGCCCAGCTGACAAATAGATAGTAATGATAAACATCCCAGATCTGTCCGTGAACCAAGCTTCTCCTGTCCATCTATTCATCCGCATAAACCACAAACTGTACAAATCTCATCACATGTAGCCTGTACACTTAAAACATTGAATGCACTCAATAAAAAGAGGAATCACATTGCTGTGACCTTCAGTCTTGCCAGATTGCCTTAAAGATGGAAGTGTGAAATTGTGATTTCATCATTGATAGTAACAACTTTAAAGGCTTGAAACCTGATTTTTTTTCTTTTCCTACATGGATTTCTGGACAAGATATACTCCTGCTATTGTGTTTGTTTTAAGGGTATTAAAAAGGAAGTCGGTTTCTCTGTGATTTCTCTTGGCTTTATTGCTTTTCAGCCCCTGTTCTCTCCCAGCCTCTTTCTGTCTCTAACTCTCTCTCTCCATTTCTCCATCTATTGTCTCTTCTCATATTTCTGCTGTGCTGGCTTACAGTTTGACACACTGACATAAGGGACTGTCCTGAATATTTAATGAAGATTGTGATACACAACAGAATCAGACCCATACGCCACGTCCCCTTTTTACAGTATATATTCAACAGCTTCAGTCATTATTTAACGGCTATTTCTGAGAATTTAAACTTGTTTTCCCTTTACAGTGGATGGAAGTTCAATCAATCATCGGACCGAATTGTTTGTAAAGGGTCTTACAGTCTTGATCTTGCAGTGAAGTACAGCTTAAAAGCTCTCTGCCTGATCACATATTGATCGGGCACTGACCGGCTAAGCTAACACTGGACTTGGTCTGCGGGTCTCTGCTAAAAAGACACATAAATAATGAAAAATATGTCTCCTCAGACTGCAGCATGCAAATAAATACATCAACTGATCATCCAACCATGATAAACTGTTAAATGCTATTAGGACACAGCACATGGCCTGACAGGCACAGCACCTCCCCCACACATACAGAACACATGCACACTGTACACATGAGGCCCCCCCTCCCTCTCCCCCACGACAACTCACATGCACATACAGTATGTCCTTCATGCTGTGACTTAGTATCTCATCTCCAAATACTCACATGAATATCGAGGCTGCTCTTCTGTTTCCTCAGCTCCAAACAGAGGACAATGTGTGAAACTCAAGCAGCAAACACTCCAAACTCAGCCCCAAGCACAAAATACACTCACATGATCTGTTGCTTTGTCTCAATGGCTCATGAAACGGGAAGTGACTTGTAACAGAGGGATTATGGGTAGGAGTGTGCAAGTGTCTGTGAAGAGTGCATGTGCATGTGTGTGTTATGCGGTGGGGGGGTAATGTCATAGCTTATCTTCTAATGTCCCCTAGGCAAGTCCACCCTCTGAGGCAGACCCTGACAGACGCTGTTGTGACAATGGGGCACTTGTGTCACTGTCACCTCGAGGGGCTTCTTGAGGGATAGATGTGGGGGGGTGCTCCAACATGTCTGCTGTCTGGAGCGTGGGGCCTCAGATGTGTAGTTTTTTGCCAGGATGAGTAAAATAAATCAATAAAAAAAGCATGAAAGAAAGAAGTACGTTTCAGAGACAAACAGAACCAGAACCAACATGTTTATGTAGGTGACGAGAAGTTACCATTTCTCTGTGAGAGTTTGTATCTAATTACACACTGCTCAATCCAAAGTGCACAAGTATTCTGAATTTATGTATGACTGTACCTCATGTGACTGCACTGTTAACACTAGATGGCCTCAGAGAGCCTGAACCTTGAGTGGCCAACGATGCTCCTTTTGACCGTTTTCACATTTATATGTCATCACTTTGTTGAATTAAAAATTACAGTGCTGCTGGTCCAAGATTTTTACTAAAATGTCTATGTTTTAATTTACAAATATATTTCTACAAATTGCACTAAAGGCAAAGAAAATATGATCATTTCTACCTATTTTGACAACAGAAATAGATAGAAATAATGAAGGTTCAGGTTTTGCCGCAGTTAAATTGATACATTTTCATGCAGAGGAAGCTGCATCTTTGTTGCTTGGCAAATATGAATGAATGAATGAATGAATAAATGAATGAATGAATGAATTAATTAATTTATTTCGAACATGTATAAGAAATATGTAACTAGGGGCGCAGTTGGTAGAGCAGGCGCCCCATATACAGAGGCTTTGTCCTCGCCACAGCAGACCTGGGTTCGATTCCACCTTTGGCCTTTTGCTGCATGTAATTCCCGCTCACTCCCCTGTTTCCTGTCTACTCTTCAGCTGTCCTGTCCTAATCAAAGGCACAAAAGCCTCCAAAAAATCTTAAAAAAAGAAATATGTAACTATTTGTACATAAAAAAGAAAGAAAATAAAAATCTATCTAACTATCACTGACTCTGTCGAAGTAAAATTCGAGAGCTGCTGCAAGTTCAACTTACAGAGGGAATTTTTGTCCCTCAAAGCAGCGCAGCTCACGGCAGCGCAGCGAAGCACAGTGAAGCAAAGCTCACCTGCATCAGCAGGGAGCGATCTGAATGATCTCTCTCTGATAAAAGTGGCATTTTCTCTTCATCCTTGCTATATCTTCAGATGTTATTTTGTTTTTTAAAAATACATCACAACACAATAATTGCATTATTCTTCTTATTGGGTATGTACCATGAGCGATAACAGAATTTGGAATCTGGCAGTCAAAATGACCACTCACAGCCTTTCTGATAGGCATGGAATTCTGGCCCTTCTAGTGTTAAATGACTCTTTATTGTAACTGGTTTTGTAATTAAATGTTGTGATTGATTGTGATTGATGAGGCCAGTTCAACATAAGATCAAAATGATTTCACATTGAAATATTGCAAATGTATTCATTACTAATTCTCTTTACAGGAAAATTGTTTAATTCTTGTTTAACATAAGGTTAATGTTTTGTTGTGCACTTTCCCTGTCAAAATCAAACTGCATTATATTACAATAACATGGCCAGAAAATGGTAATGACAAGACTTAGACAGGCTTATGATGATGTCCAATATCCATCCTTCGAAAGGGTTTCATAACAAAGCTTAATATTATATACACAGTATATTGTGCGTGTGGTCTACGCTTGGACATGCAGACATATGAATAACTAACTTTTTTTTTTTTATTTGAAAGACAAGACTCCTTTAAAACTGAATCATCTTGCATCTCGCTTCACAATAACCCATGTTGATAATTCCAAATAATAACATTGTAAAAGTTACTGTAAAAATAGTAGGCTTTTTTCAAGAATGTAATTTAATTTATATCAAAGTAAAAGAGAATTTGTCAATAATTTTTATGAATCATTTAGAACGCAGAAGTGTGAGCAGGTTTAACATGCACAGAGGCTGTGTCCTCGCTGCAGCACCACAGGTTTGATTCCACCCTGTGGCCCTTTGCTGCATGTCATTTCCTCTCTTTTCCCCCTATTTCCTGTCCAATCCTTCAACTGTCCTATAAATAAAGACCTGAAAAAGCCCACAAAACACTGGTCGAGAGACACACACAACAGGAAGCCAGTCCAAATGACACAACATGACTGACACTAACATTCATGCATAGAGTCATCTCCAGTTCACCTGACCTGCAGGTCTGCAGATCACATGACAAAGCTGCAAGAAACAAACAATGGAGGAACAGAAAGGATGTTGCCAAGTCAGAGTAAAACTACAGCTAGTACAAGCAATACTAATAATTATTTAATTATTATACACTATACACTTATGATGATGATTAGTATTTAATCTAATTACACAACATTGAATGTGGTACTAAATTTCTCCACACAGGCACTAAACAGCGGCATACCTCTTGTTTGTAATCACACATTAATCTAGCATGGCTGTAGTCTTATTTTTAAATAACCTGATTAGTCAATTGAGAACCAGTTCTTATTTACAATGATGACCCTGCCAAGAGGCAGCAACAGGCAAGTACAAAACAAAAACCTAAGTACATCTATGACACCAGCCTCAGACTTGATTAATACCCACAGTATATCATTACTATGTATATACTGTGGTTAAAAACTGCAAATGCCGCATTGGCTGTGGATGATATTTGTGAATAACTATGGATGCCGTCCATCTGTACTTTTTCCAGCAGTTATGCAAATCTGCTCAAATCAGCAGCATGCCAATCAACATGTCACAAAACAAATCCAGTCTCGACCACATACAGAAAGTGTTCATTACTTTGGTTCAGCATAGTATTTCTTTAAATATTCAGAAAAAACAATTTTCCTTAGACACGAACCACTAACTATGATTTTGTAATACTGATTTCAACCACTTGATCCAGTCCCAGCCGAACCCATTAGAAGCATGTGAGCAGAATCTGTTGATGGTCACCTGTAAAATACGCCCTTTAAAAAATGTATGGCAGCCTTAGGCTACTAGACTCCCTCTGCTTTTACAATACCTGTACTGACAAGTCAGACCAGCTTAGGCTAATGGGAGGTGAAATTCCCACCCAGTCCCAATAACAGCAGTGACAGCAAACACAAGAAACACAGAACAGACAGTCACAGATCATCACAGGTAAGCACAGCTGCAACCTACTTCAGAACGTTAACTTGTTTTTTCTTCTTCCTTGTTATTCTGCAGGTCCTGCATGAAGCTTTACAACATACAGGCTATACATTATTGAACTCATGCATGTTTCATCTCATTATTCCAACTCCCACATTACATGGTTTAACAGATTTTGATGACAAGTTTAAAAATCAAACAAAAACAAACAAACAAAAAAAAGTATTTTTAAAGTTTATCAACCAAAACAGAACATCTATGTAATGAACTATGGTTTAGTTAGAGGCAATGTTATCTATTATCCAAAGTAAGAAAGTCAAAAGCTGTATATTGTAGATTAAAAAAGCAAATTTACAAGCTGACGGTCACTTCCAAACTTAGTTCTCCCTCCCTTCCTGCCTGAGGGTCACTTGTAAGTAAAGCTGCTATGCATACCTGTAAAATAGCAGCCCTGCAATTTGACATGTTTCCAGTAAAGACTTGTTCAAACACAGAAAAGTTTTAAAAACAGGGGATCTGTTCAGTGTATTAACCATGTAACCTATATCTCTTAGATTGTTGGTTCAGGTCGCTTTCTACCAAAATGGAAGAAATGGAAGAAATATCAACGAGTACCTCAGGTGGTACATGTTTATTTTATCTATTCTTTTCATTTGTGGACAATGAAAATTTTAAGTAGTTCTGATTTGTTTATGTTTGACTTTTTTGGTGCCGTATCAGATTGGCGAACAATGCCAGATCCAAAACAAGCTGGTTGGCTATTTTTACAAGACCTTCTCTACAGCAACAGAAATTCAAAAGGTCTGTTACTGAGCGTAGACATCAGACAAGACAAAGAGGAGCAAGATCGAGCTTTAGTCGCTTTCTACCAGAGGGACAACGTCCAGTGGACGTCGCCGCTTCTGTGCAAACTTGAAGGTAGTCACTGGAAATTGAATAGTCAGCATACTGCTCAATTAAGTGATTTATGTTATTAATGTGTGTTTCTTTACAGGTGATGTTGCAACAGGATGTGGGGTCAACCGTCACATGATGTCAACAGTGATTCTCAAGCTTATGAGTGGATTTCATTTAAACTTAGGTTAGACACAACAACATACACAAACAACAACATTGTGGATTCAGACTAATAATTGGAGTCATAAGTTAACAGACCAGTGGATGTAAGTTATACCAGAGTCAGACAATAAAACAATAGAGCTTGATCCTCAGAAATCAGATTAGCCAGTTGACAGATCAATAATCTGCAACGAAATCATTTTATATGAGAATTTGATGCTTTCCTATGTTTTGTTGACATCCAAGTAAACTTTACATCATTAAGATTTGAACATCATCTTGGACTCAATCAATTATGAAAATAATCCTTAGCTGAAACACCATTTACCAATGTCAATCCAACAAACATTGTGTTAATGCAACCATACATACCAGACAGTTATCAAAGAGAACTGATTAAGGTGCAAAGTAGCAGGTTTGAAGTTCACATGTTATTTAAGGTGTAGTTATTTAATTTTCAGTTAACTGTAATTATTAACTCCGCCAAGGAGGTAGGCTAATGTTTTCGCCAGGGTTTGTTTGTCTGTCTGTCTGTTAGCAACATAACTTGAAATGTTATGGATGTATTTGGATGAGATTTTCAGGAAATGTCCGCAATGGGATCAGGAACAACTGATTAAGGTGATTCGGATCTCCGTGCAGTAGTTATGTCCATATTCATGACTGTTATAATAACGAAGCAGTAAGACTCGCGCAGTCTCAGTGCAGTGAAGTCTCAGTGCAGTTGCGTTGCAGTGCATCATGGAGCGTTTGCTGTCAGCTGCTGTCTGTCATCAGAGGAGTACACG